>CM035425.1:66097177-66172177 GCA_020310875.1 Ceratopteris richardii | reverse complement strand
GTGCAAGTACCTATGTGTATGTGTATGTGTGTGTGTATGTGTATGTGTATGTGTGTGTATGTGTGTGTATGTGTGTGTATGTGTGTATGTGTATGTATGCATGTACGTGTATGTATGCATGTAAGTGTATGTATGCATTTGAGTGTAAGTGTGTGTCTATGTGTGTGTATGTATGTGTAAGTATATATATGTGTATGTGTATATGTGTATGTGTATATGTGTATGTGTATATGTGTATGTGTGTGTATGCATATGTGTGTGTATGTGCTTGTGTGTATGTATGTATGTATACATATGCATGTGTGTGTATGTATATGTTTGTATATGTATGTGCATGTGTGTATACATGTGTGTATTTGTGTGCATGCATGTGTTTGTATGTGTGTGTTTGCATGTGTTTGTATAGTGTGTTTGTGTGTGTATATGTGCATATGTGTGTATGTATGTGTGTGTATACATATGTATGTATGTGCATGTGTGTGTATGCATGTTTGTGTATGTATGCATATGCATTTGTATGCATGTGTGTGTATGTATGTATGTGTGTGTATGTGTGTGTATGTGTGCATGTGTGTATGTATGCATGTGAGTGTATTTGTTGTGTCTATGTGTGCGTATGTATATGTGCAAGTATCTATATGTGTATGTGTATATGTATATGTATATGTGTGTGTATGCATATGTGTGTGTATGTGTATGTGTGTATATGTGTGTACGTATGTGTGTCTATATATGTATATGTGTGTATGTATGTGTGTGTACGCATATCTATGTATGTATGTGTGTGTACGCATATCTGTGTATGTATGTGCATGTCTATGTATGCATGCATATGAATCTGAATGCATGCATATGCATCTGTATGCATGCATATGCATTTGTATGCATGCATATGCATCTGTATGCATGCATATGCATCTGTATGCATGCATATGCATCTGTATGCATGCATATGCATATGTATGCATGCATATGCATATGTATGCATGCATATGCATCTATATGCATGTGTGTATGTATACATGTGAGTGTATGTGTGTGTATATGTGCATATGGGTATGTATGTGCATGTGTGTGTATGCACGTGAGTATGTATGTATGCATATGCATGTGTATGCATGTGTGTGTAAGTATGCATGTGAGTGTATGTATGCATGTGAGTGTATGTGTGTGTATGTATGTGTAAGTATTTGTATGTATATGTGTATGTGTATATGTATGTGTAAGTATCTATATGTGTATGTGCATGTGTGTGTATGTATGTGTAAGTATCTATATGTGTATGTGTATGTGTATGTGTATGTGTATGTGTATGTGTATGTGTATGTGTATGTGTATGTGTATGTGTATGTGTATGTGTATGTGTATGTGTATGTGTATGTGTATGTGTATGTGTATGTGTATGTGTATGTGTATGTGTATGTGTATGTGTATGTGTATGTGTATGTGTATGTGTATGTGTATGTGTATGTGTATGTGTATGTGTATGTGTATGTGTATGTGTATGTGTATGTGTATGTGTATGTGTATGTGTATGTGTATGTGTATGTGTATGTGTATGTGTATGTGTATGTGTATGTGTATGTGTATGTGTATGTGTATGTGTATGTGTATGTGTATGTGTATGTGTATGTGTATGTGTATGTGTATGTGTATGTGTATGTGTATGTGTATGTGTATGTGTATGTGTATGTGTATGTGTATGTGTATGTGTATGTGTATGTGTATGTGTATGTGTATGTGTATGTGTATGTGTATGTGTATGTGTATGTGTATGTGTATGTGTATGTGTATGTGTATGTGTATGTGTATGTGTATGTGTATGTGTATGTGTATGTGTATGTGTATGTGTATGTGTATGTGTATGTGTATGTGTATGTGTATGTGTATGTGTATGTGTATGTGTATGTGTATGTGTATGTGTATGTGTATGTGTATGTGTATGTGTATGTGTATGTGTATGTGTATGTGTATGTGTATGTGTATGTGTATGTGTATGTGTATGTGTATGTGTATGTGTATGTGTATGTGTATGTGTATGTGTATGTGTATGTGTATGTGTATGTGTATGTGTATGTGTATGTGTATGTGTATGTGTATGTGTATGTGTATGTGTATGTGTATGTGTATGTGTATGTGTATGTGTATGTGTATGTGTATGTGTATGTGTATGTGTATGTGTATGTGTATGTGTATGTGTATGTGTATGTGTATGTGTATGTGATGTGTATGTGTATGTGTATGTGTATGTGTATGTGTATGTGTATGTGTATGTGTATGTGTATGTGTATGTGTATGTGTATGTGTATGTGTATGTGTATGTGTATGTGTATGTGTATGTGTATGTGTATGTGTATGTGTATGTGTGTATGTGTATGTGTGTATGTGTATGTATGCATGTAAGTATATGTATGCATGTGAGTGTGTATGTATGTGTAAGTATGTGTATGTGTATGTGTATATGTGTATGTGTATGTATGCATATGTGTGTGTGGCTTGTGTTTATGTATGTATACATACACATGCATGTATGTATGTATAGATATGCATGTGTGTGTATGAATGCATAGATCAGCCCCCACAAGGTTATAAGCCTAAAGCTTTGCAAAAAGCTTCAAACTTTTCCCATGGACGAGCTTTGGTGAATATGTCTACCATATTATTTTGTGTAGGCACATATACCAAATAAATATCTCCTACATGAAGGTGCTCTCTCACATAGTGATAATGCACCTCAAACATTGGGTTTCGTGCAACAACCAATGCACTCTGACTATCAATGAGAATAAGTAGCAACATCAATCAATGGGCATCTCAGGCATATACACTCCACTATAGTTGTGAGAACTGCCATGTACTCAGCTTCACAACTTGATGTCACCACTGTAGGTTGCTTCTTACTCAACCAAGATGCATGAGTCTCCAAGGAAAAAGCAATTACCACTAGTGGACACACGAGTATAATAACAACCAACCCAATCACTATCTATAAAAGCATGCAATCAAGCTGCTCGGTGCTTGATTTACTTACGCATAACTTGGCCTGATATTTAGTTTGTTGTCTCATGGATGAGTAGCAGTATGAATTGCCTATATGACAAGCATTGGCAAGTAATTAAGCATATTTTTTGCTACTTTAATGGTACCTGGATACTTGGGTTGTTTTATCCTAAGTGGGGATGATTTTCGTTAGATCTACATGTTTTTTGTGACTCATATCGGGCTAGTTGCTATGACACTAGTGTCCACTAGTGGTTTTTGATTCATGCTTGGTAGCTCATGCATATCTTGGTAGAGTAGGAAGTAGCCTATTATGGCCACTTCTAGTTGTGAGGCTGAGTATAGGGCAACTTTCATAGTGAGTCTTGTGTGTGTGTGGCTCCGATGACTTTTGGTTGCTTTGGGTCTTGATCAATCTTTTGCCATCACCATCTTTACTGATGATCAAAGTGTATTGGTAGTTGCGAGGAACATTATGTTCCATGCTTGCCTAAATGCACATTGAGATGCACTATTATTATGTCAAGCAGAGACTTTGTGCTAGGGGGATCAATTTGGCTTGCATGTCCACATAGGATCATGTCATAGAACTTTTCATAAAGGCTCTACCTAAGGAGATGTTTGAAGCTTTTCGAAAAATATATGGGCTTTGTTCCTTTTGTGCATTGATTTCTTTCCACATTGCTTGTCGCTTCTTTATACGTGAGTGCCAATTGCTTGTTTAGCACATCAATCCCAAGAGGGATTGTTGATATATGTTGATAGTGATATGTGTGAACACATTTAGGACATTGGGACACTTTTTTTCCTTTTTATGAGTTTTTTTCCATGGCTTGTATATATGCCTATAATCATAACATGTCACTTATCTTTGTACATTCACTTGGTAATACTTTTAATATTGTGTTGTTCTCCAAGCTTCTTCTGCTCCCTTGCATTGTTTGTGTGCTCTTGTAGATCTCAAACCCAAAAAAAAAAAAATCTTCCCAATTCCCATAACAAGATAAGAGGAGTTGTTAGCACATGTGATAGTATTCCTTATAGGAGCAAGCTCAAGTGAAATGAGCATAGTTACAAACTATGCTTCAAGATGACATGTTTGGTTGCATCACTATCAAAATACTGTAAGCCGCCGGATTGGCATATTGTAATTTCATATTTTTCCTATACCGCATGAACCAAAAGGTCGTAGCGAAGTGTTGTATCTCTTTATCAATCAATGAAAAGACATGGCAGTGACTCTCCGGTGATGACGAGTGGAATCGCCAGACTGTCTGTCTGGGCGATTGCAGTCGGTTGAGACGCTGTGGTGTATGATTCGTGAAATCCTGAGTAAAGTTAACTCTTACTTTGTTTAATTGCATTGATTTGTGATTAACTCAATACTGTTAAGTGGCCGATAATAAGTCTGTGCAACGGTGTTGAATAACTCCTGCGTTGCGTACTGTGAAAAGTCTAACCAGAATTTTGACAGTAAGCTGTATAAAGGAATCGATAATGAACATTAACGTATTGCTGATTGGATAAGTTAATTGGGAAAATTAAGTTACAGGGCCTCTGATTTATCAGACCCCTACCACTCCCAAGAACCTGAAAAAACTTAAAAGTGTCTGTGACGGAAACGCACTTTTAACACTGGCGCCGTCTGTGGGAAGGCGGCATAGACTGTGAATAATCAGTAAGGTGGAGCAGTACGCAAGTGGTATAGAGGTGATATATGCTAGTTACTCGGTCCGGCGAGTCTTATCCGAAGTACAAGAGAGACCAGCATCCCTGGACAGTACCAAATTTGTTAGGGACACCCCCAAGCGGCAGAGGTATAGATCGGTTAAGCCCAGTTATCGAGGGAGCGGAGCCAGTTAGCAATGATTCCGGTACCATTCCGGTGACACATGATGAGATTCCAGTGTAATTTTGGTGCAGTCTGCAGAAGGTACAGTAACTTCGGAGTGTACACGGACGCAGTGCGCAGTTGACTCAACACCGTCTGGTCAGGATTTGAACTTTTTCATGGATAGAGTGGTGTTACCTAGAGAGATCACTGCCGATGGAAGAATACCCTGTTTTGGGGAAAGTTCGACAAATTCCGGTGACAGTTCGGTACCAGTTTCGGGGAATTTACAGTTTTCTGATGACCATGTGATACTCCCTGGTGAATCTTCATTTCGGACACCAGTGTTCGGGGCAAATTTGCCTACCTGGGATATCAAGGCTGAGGATAGGCTCTTCGATTTGGAGATCCATAAGAGATTGGACGCTATTTTCAAGCCGGAAGGTGAGTAGTCTGACCACACAAATTTCGAAGGACCAGAAACACCTCCTTAGAACTCAGGATACAGCAACGGTACCACTAATAGCACCATGAGTGGGCAGCAACAACAACAACAGCAACAGCAACAGCGACTTCCACTTTGACCTGTTCCAACAGGGGTGACGTACACAAAGTTTGGTGGATTTCCAGGTGACGACCCTGATGCACATGTGCGTACCTTTGAGATAAGTTATGTCGTACTGAACCATCCAATCGATTCGGTGTACAAGGCCATCGTATTCCAGTCAACATTAGTCAATGAAGCAGCGAGGTGGCTAACAGAGTATGATATCAACCATTTCGTTACCTATGAGGCGGTAAGGGATGCGTTTTTGCAGAGGTTCCGGTTGAAGAAGAACCCTGCCAAAATTTTCGATTACGCGCCAATAGACAGAAGCCGCGCCAGACTGTTCAAGATTATGCCACATTGTTTAGAACTCATTTAAGACAATTGCCTCCGACACATGCTAATTTACCGGATGATGTTATAACCCAATGGTTCATTAATGGTCTAACCCCACAGCTAAGACAAATCATGATCATCCGATGTGTGGGTGCTATGACACTGGATGTTGTTATAGCGATGGCCCTGCAACTAGAGCATAAGGTTGGGGAATTCACCGAAGACTTGGAGTGGTTGAAAGCCAGTAAGAACATTATAGATGATCCGACTAAACAGATGTACTGTACCAAGTGCAAAAATCCAAGGCACACTAGTGCTACATGTGCCCTTAATCAGATGTATTGCGCCATTTGCAACACAACCGGACACAACAAAAATGTGCGTATAATGCCAAGGTGTAGGGACAAACGGCTGTAAACGCCATTACACAAGAACCAGGTCATCCAACAACCCACTATCTGCCACCGCAGATGCGAAACAATCAGCCGCAAGGATATCGAAATTACCGGGGACAGCGGAATACTAACTTCAATGCAAATCGATGGCAGGCGAGTACATCAGCGGAAGGTACTTCTCTACCACCACCTCGATGTCATTTTTGCGGTGAGATTGGCCACATCCGGAGATTTTGCAAGGATGCCGCCGAATACAACAAAAGGAAGAAGGAACGTCAAAACCCGATGACCAACATGGTCTATATTTCACCAGTGGAATCACAAGCATCAGTGGTCCAGACAAGATCGGGTAAGCAGTTGCAACCAGCAGCTGAGGTGTTTGAACCTGGTATCCGCGAACAACAGCGAATGTATACCAAGGCCAGTCAGTGGGCCGCTAAAGAACCAACTGTATTCCTTGATCAAATTCTGGTGACAAAGGCTCCCCTGCCAAAGGTGAGAGCGCATGAATAAGCCTCTACCCCAGTAACAGGAGAATCATCATTAGAATCAGTGAAGAGTGCAATTCCAACAGACCAGGTATGGGATATTCTCTCGAAGGCTTCAATTACACTCCCTTTAGGGAAGCTACTCGCCTTGGTGCCTGGAGTTAGGCAGCAATTCCAGCAACATGTCAGTCCTGGATCTCCCAGTACTCCGGCGACTTCAACAATACAACCGGAAAATGATTCTACGGTGGATCATTCAGTCCCCTTAATCACTGTTTGGCATAAAAATCACAAGATTACTCAAGTGTTAATCGATGGCGGTTCGGGTGTGAACATAGCAACTGCAGCTCTTTGTAAGAAATTGGGGTGGACCGAGATCGAGCCCGTCCAATTCTTTGTCAGAATGGCAGACCAATCCCGAGTCCATCCGGTGGGACTCGTACGGAATATCCTGATTACTTTGCAGGGTACCATGTTCAAAATGACTTTTGTAGTCTTAGAACTACCAGAATCCAGCCTCGACTATAATCTTCTTTTCGGTCGACCATGGTTGAAACAGGCCAAAGTTATAGAGGATTGGTCAGTGCAGGAACTGACTTTCAAAGATAATCACCGTAAATATGTTGTCAAACTAGATGCCATTCAACCCTGTGAGCTTCATACCAGATCCTATGTAGCAGAGCCGGTCCACATGTTGGATGGCTTATCTAATGATGAAGAAGAGGCGTTTCTGAAGAACAATAAAGATCTGATTTCCTTAGGTACTGTAGACCTTCAAGCTGTAGCAGACAACTGGAGTCCGACAGCTTGTATGGTTGTTCCCGTGACCGGAGATGCAGATGTAGATGACAGTGTTGTTATGGATGGAGCCACTCTACATCAACTTTTACAATCCGCTGACGACTTGGGGAAACCTCGTCAATTTCCATGTCCCGGAAGACCAGTTAATAACGTATAATTTGGGTGATGAAGTTAACCAGCGACCTGTTAAGATTAAGACAAGATTGTTGGCATTTCAAGATGATTTGATCCGACTCCTGCATGAGTTTTCTGATGTTTTTGCTTGGGACTATCACGATATGAAAGGTCTTGATCCGTGGATCTATCAACATCGAGTCGTGCTCAAACTAGAGGCGAAGCCAATTAAACAATCCAGTTACCGAATGAGTCCCAATTATGCAGCACAGGTCAAAGCAGAACTTGATCGGTTATTGAATGTGGGATTCATTGTACCAATCGAACATGTTGAATGGATATCTCCGATCGTGATTGTTTCGAAGAAAAATAAGCAGCTACGAATCTGTGTGGATTACCAGAAATTGAATGCGACCACGGTACCTGATCCATTTCCCCTCCCCTTTCTCGACACAATGCTTGACAGAGTGGCCGGGCACGAGATGTACTCCTTTCTGGATGGCTACAGTGGTTATAACCAAGTCAGAATGGCTAAAAAAGACATACCAAAAACAGCTTTCATTACAAACTACGGTGTTTTTGCTTGTACGGTCATGTGGTTTGGGTTAAGGAATGCTCCCAGCACATTTCAACGATGTATGTAGGAAGTCTTTTCACCCTACCTGACTACTTTTATGCAAGTCTATTTAGATGACTTCTCCTTATTTGGCAAAATGGCAACGCACCTATATCATTTACGGTGCTGCTTTGAGAAATGCCGTGAATACCGACTCTGCCTGAACCCGACAAAATCTATTTTTGCGGTTTCTTGTGGTAAACTCCTTGGACATATTATATCTGCACAAGGTATCCAAGTCGATCCAGACAAAGTCGAAGCCATGTTGGAAGCACCCGTCCCTACAACGCCGAAAGAAGTTATGCGCTTCTTAGGTCAAATCCGGTGGCATGGCAGACATTTGCGGTGGCTAACCCATTTAGCAACACCACTTAATCGGCTAATGACTAGTACTCCATGACAGTTCGCATGGACTCCGGAATGCCAAACTGCATTCGATCGTCTAAAAGGATTATTGACGTAGGCTCCAATTTTGCAACCTCCTGATTGGGACCGCCCATTCCATGTCTTTGTAGATGCATCGGATATAGCCATTAGCAGTGTTTTAATGCAACAAACGGATAAATGGTTTCGGCTTGTCTACTATGCAAGTCACCGACTCGCTTCTACGGAAAGGAATTATTACCAATAGAACTTAGTCCACAGGTAATGGACGAAAAACCATAGACTTCTTGGTTGGTGAAATGTAGAGATTGCATATTACCACCATGAGCTCGATGATGGATTTGCATGGTTCACATGATAGTTTAGATTAAACTATTACTTGTGATTACACTCAAGGTTAGGAAGACCTAGAGTGGTATGAGGGCAATCTATCATTTAGTCTTAGATGGGTTTGATGTCACTTGATATGGGACTTTGTTCTATACTTCAGAGGATTCTATGGTTTATTATCTCCATTATGGTATGGTCAAGCTTATGAGCTTGGCACTTTGCACTTGCTTTTCATATTATTACTCCATAGAGGATACATCATGTGGACTTAGGTCATTTGGATGATGTTGTATGTCATGGGAGTGATAGTTTGAAAGTTAAGTGTATATGGAAGATAATAGACACCACTCAGACGGTTTCCCACCTTTGAGATGATCTCATATGAGACTTCTTAAGGGGAAGGATATAAGGGTTCAGTGACTGTTGGCAGTAGCTAGAGGCATAGAAGACGCGGAAGCATGTAAAGACAGAGCAGGGAGTCAGTCGAATCAATTTCTCAAAGATTTATGTTTTATAAATATTCTTCAAAACCCCCAACAGTGATTTTCATCACTATTGTAACATATGTAACATAGAAAAACCCTTTTTGTAATTTATAGCTCCATTTTGTGCAAGCCGAGGAGTCCTCGATCTTGAGGAGCTTAGGTAGATTGAGCGTACCAATTTTGGTTATTTTTAGACACCGTTTACCCTTTCAAATAGCACTTAGGACCTATTTTTTAACTATGCCGGTCACTAGATGTGAAACCGGTCAAAACTATTCTAGAATCTATAAAAAGAGCTAGAGAGCTCATTTTTGAGGTTAGCTTGTTTGAGTAGAGAAGAGCTTAGAGCTATTTTGAGCTTGTAAGAGTGTTCTTGAGTAATAGAGTTGATTTCCTACCTTCCATTGTGTCTTGCTTGTCTCTTCGTTGTGTGTGTGTATATGTGTGTGCATTTCTATGCTTCTCACCTTCACTCTTACTTCATCTCACATTCACAATCTTCATATCACTCCTATCTCTTCCGCGGATTGACATTAAGGAGGTGGAGCTTCTTAATGTGTTCTCACCATTGTGCTAGAGCAACACCAAATTTGGCACCGTTGCCGGGGGATCGAGTCTAGGACGAATGTGTGATGGTAAGAGTATAGCAAGAAGTGGCGTTGGAAGGTAAAACAAATTTCAGTTTTTGTTGTTTTTACTTAGTTTTTGGTGTTTTTCACCTCCCACACACTCCATCTTCATCACCGCATCATCATCTTCCACTCCAAAAAAATCAGAAAATTCACCATATCCACCCATTCTCCTCATTTCCCCTCATTTGTGCATGCGAGAGAGTGAGAGAGAGCTTTTGTGCTTGCATGTGCTACTGTGTTTTTGAGTTTTCTTGCAGGTACAGTGCTCCAGTGCATCAGGAAAGCATGCAAAAGGTAAAATTTCACTTTCTGTCAGAAATCTGCCGTGTGTGTCAGACCATCGCGATGGTCTGCCAAGTTCGGCATTTTTGGTAAGCGACCACATGACGAGGTAGGTGACACAAGCGCATACATGGATCCACAAGCGCATTTGCAAAATTCATACTTTGGTGGACCATCGCGATTGGCTCAGACCATCGCGATTGTGTCACACCATCACAATTGGCTCACGCCATCGCGATAGCTCGGTCGGACCATCACGACGGTCTCGCGCCATCGCGACGGTTCACTTGAACCATCGCGATGATCCTTGACCATCACGACGATCTCGTCGACCCCACACCATTGCGATTGGCTCATGCCATCGCACCGACGCTGCCATGTGGCAAGCTAGACCATCGCGACGATACCCTCAGACCATCGCGACGCCTCGACATTTGAACCATCGCGATTGGCTCACGCCATCGTGCTTTGTGACCATCGCGACGGGCTCACGCCATCGCGATTGTCTCGTTGACCGTTGACTTATGCTATCGTGATTGCTCGCCAATTGGACCATCGCAACAGTTCACATTCACACCATCGCGATCATTCACTTTCAGACCATCGCGACAGTTCGCTCCTTCGGACCATCGCGACAGTTCGCTCCTTCGGACCATCACGATTGTGCCACGCCATCGCGTCAGTTCACCTGGACCATCGCGACGGTCCCAGACCATCGCGATTGCTCACCCCAAATGCAAATTTTAGGGTTTCAATTTTTGGCCAATTTTGGGGCTATTTTTTGAAAATTTTTGGATCATTGCACTCATAGGAGACCCCTTAGCTCATAATTGAAGAAAAACCTGTTTGTGAGTTTTTATCCCCGAGGGCCTAAACGGTCATATCTTTTTCACCTGGAGTTTGTTTTTTGAGCTTTATAGCTCGTTAGAAAGCTCTTTACGAGTAGTACGTGGTCTCAACTGTTCTTTTCATAAAGAATACATTGATTTTTAGACAAGATAATTTGAGGTTGACATAGTTGGGACTAGAAAAGCCAGGGGGCAACACAAAAATTTGGGCAAAAGGGAAAGGACCTTTAAGGGTGTATATACTCAAGTGCTTGGTCATCCATTTGTGAAATTGGTCTAAGATTGGATTTTTACAGGTCTAGCAAGGGCAATCAAGGGCAACCAAAGCAAGGTAGTGATGGACGCAAAGCTTGGGAAGCGTGGCTTCTTGGGCATCAGTGCAACCAGAAAAAGCTGACTTGAGGTTGGAAGATTCCTCAACCCCCTCAGTCAATTTTTAGCTTAGGATAAACGGTAGCATTGTGGATTGGATTAAAGACGTTAGGAACGCATCAAGTATAAGAGATCTAAATTTATCAAGTCTAAGACTAAAGATAAAGGTGTGTGATACGAAAACCCTAAGGGAAAGAACCTAAGTCTGACGGAACGAGAACTCAAAAGTACCATAAAAAGTCAAATTCTTGATGCATACATTGAGACAAGAATCTAAAGGAATTTAAAAAGAATCAAGAAAGATCAAAGAATCATTGACAATCAGAGTGTGTACTGAGTGTGCAAGGAAGAAAATTAATGAACCTTAGATCAGGCAAACATATAGGTAAATCAGACCGGCAAAGCCTTAGATCATCAGAAGCCAGCGTAGGAACTACTGCACGATTGTGGGCACAACAATTGAACACTAGTTATCCCTACGAGAGCTCAGATACCAATGAATCGGAAATGGATTTCAGCACGGAAAGATCGGAAGGAGGGTCAAATGTAGCATACTTAGAAAAACCAGAAGGACCCTATAGGACTCAATTAGAGTTTCTCCGAACCAACCGCTTAGGTGCTCGCATCTATGAGGATGGTTTGCGAAGACAAGTGGTGTAGATGCACAATCCTGATCAACCCATTGGATTGGAACGTCCAGTGGTGAAATTCGAGCGAGACGCATACATAGACAAGGAAGGAACAATGTACATCTTACGTACTCAGCCAAACAATACCAATGAGTTTGGCGTAATTCAATTAGAGGCGGAAGCAAGATCTCAAGGAAAAGAGCCATTAGAAGAACCTAGAACACCTAGAGAGAAATATGTACTGACATGAGTATAGTTCCAGATTGGACCCCTCAGGATAACAGAAGCATAGAATTGTTCGTGAATAAAGAGACAGACGAAGCATTTTGGAGATATAGAACGGAACAACCTAGTGAGGTAGGCTCCATCATAATCTACGAATTCAAGGACCCAGATACACCTGGAAAGGTTGTGTACCTGGATGGAACTTCAGAAAAAGTCTTTGTGGTACCTGACCACGCTAGAAACACATACACATGGAGAGGCGAATTAGTATTCGCTCCATCTCAAGCAAACACAAACGCGAGCCAACAAGGGGCAGGAACATCCTCAGCCCATGGCACTCAAAGAGAGAAAAACAAAGAAAGACCGGAAGTAAGTTTCAATCATCCCATAGGAAGAGATAGAACCACCATAAACACGGACAGAGTGGATAGACAAGGAGAACCTAGAATACTAGGTGGTAGAGATGATTTTCCTCTACCTAGACCATGTGAACATGCAAGAATATTGAGACCCACTCAGTTAGTAAAATCCATGAAAAACTACTTTGATGGGACAGGAGATCCCTATGACCATGTTGCTGAATTTAAGCAAGTACTAAGAGAAGAACAAGTTGAAGACATGTTCATGCAATATAACGCATTTGGACTAACGTTAAAGAATACAGCTTTAACTTGGTTCCAACCATTGCAACAAAGGCAATTTAGAGACATCCATCACTTTTTAGAGTCATTCATCACTGAATTCTCTAAAAGTGGAATCAGACATGACACGTCTTCGTTGATTCATAGTTTCAAACAGACCCCTCAAGAAACAGTAAGACTGGCAGGACGTAGATTTAGACAATATGTGAAAGATGACCAATGCAAGAGTTACCCTCACAGGCCAAGCAAGTATCATTGTTTTTAGATGGCCTGTTGAGCTCTAAACTACGATCCTATGTGTATGTACTTAAAAGAACCGAGAACGCTAGAGCAATGTGTAAGGATTTGTATAGACATTGAAGATAACTTAGGAGACGAGTTGGAACTCTCAAAGGTCTATAAGGACTCAGACTATTCATCTCTAGCATCCACAAAATTGTCTAGCTCAATAGAGGACCTAGTAGAAAAAGTGGCCCAGAAACTAGGAGTTTCTAGTAAACAGATGCCTAGGGTAACAACAAACAAGCGTTGTTACACCTGTGGTGGCGATCACATGGCAAATGTGTGTCCCAATGCAACACAACCGCAAGCCAACCCTAGTGGCCAATACTGTACGATCGAGAGAAGATACACAAATCATACGGCTCACGACTTCCCTTATAACAAACAAGCAGTAAGACAGAACTACCCGCAAGCATACCCGCAGCCAGGTAGGTATCAAGGCCAATACAATGCTCAACCTCATTACTATAGGCCTCCTCAGAACTATCTGTATCAAGCTCAACAGAGACCTCAACCTGTTTTAGCTCAGCAGCCACCCCCACCAGCTAATGTTATCTCAGTGAAATACGTTGTTGTAGAAGAGAACCTAAGTAGGGCTTTAGTTGCCGTTTCACCCCTGATCATAGAGAGTGATCCAAACTCTAACAGTTTTGACTCTACTCATGTAGATAGTCCATAGGCGTACTACACAGAATCACCAGAACACGTGGAGACATATCAATATGATAGTCCACCAGTGGAACCTAGTTGGGAGCCTGACTATGCTAACGTGACGTACACAAATCCTAACCCCAATTAAGACAGCCAAGACCACAAGGCCCTAGAGGACCATGCTTTAGGTGCCAAGGAGATCATTTCATAAAGCATTGTCCACATCCGTCGATATCAGGACAGTCACAGTACTATAACATACAAGGCTTTTGTGCCGATTGTGGTAAAGAGCACATAATCAAAGATTGTCCTAAGAACCCAGTTAACGCTTCCATTGTGACACCAATCAACGTGATAGGTATTGTGAACAATGCAGATGGATCCAACCCTACATACGTTCCTATCCAAGCTATAACAAGAGCCCAGGCGCTCTTACAGAATCAACAGCTTAATCATGAGAAAGTAGCTGGAACTAGTGAAGTTGGAGAGTCTAGCAACAAAAAGACAAAATCTTGGAAAGACTCGAGAGAAAGAATCAAGAGAAAATGGAGTAAAAAAATAACAGAGTTGGAAGGAAGTCTCAAGGAGTCTAGAGCCAAAATCCTAGAATTGACTTCGCAAGAATTACATCAGGAGAACCCAGCTCAGAGATGAGGATCAGTTTTAGCGGAACCCCTACCAGAAAACCTAGACATGATGTTTCGTGCATATTAGGCTAGAATAAAAGAAGGGCCTCAAGTAGCGGAAATGAGTAAGAACTACCCTCGAGTAGACTTAGAAATCGAGAGAACGAAGCTTTGCATGAAGATGGTAGAACTAGCACAAGCAATGTTCGAAGCCTCTAGATATCTTAATTGGAATAACATGGCAAAACCGGAATTACACTTTCAAGGATTGATGGAGAGGCTAGAATACTTGATCGATAGTAAGGAGAAAAGGGATCGGCATAGGAACACTATTGCCTGAGAGACACAGGAAAAGAACGCACCATCCCTGTCTCAAGTACCCAATACGGAAGGTGAAGACAACCTATCTTCCATACATAGGTACTCACATGAATTTCTAAGAGAAATCCAAGAAGAGAAATGGAGAAAAGAACAAGGAACCCATCCTCCTATTCAAGAAATAGATGACTTACAGGAACAATTTCCCCAAGATATCCCCTCTATTTACGATGATGTGGAGGAAGAACAACTGAGTGAACACACGGGTTTTGAATCCAATTCTTTGCAAGAATTACCTCAGTTCACAGGAGCTTGGGAAGCAAAGTCTATTAGTATGAGAGCACCCATGATAATAGTGAGGAACGAAGAATCAGTAATCCCTAGAAACACGGAAGTAATCAAGAATACCAAAGTACAGTGTAATCTCGCCCTAGAAGAGTTGTTAAAGGTAAAACCAGAACTGTGGAAACACGTAGCAAATCAATTCCCTGAGCTTGCTACTACTCCCTCACAAATAGGATCACACAAGAAGGTACCAGAGATACCCGTAGAAAATTTTGGAGATGTAAGTGAAGGAGAGGAAGGTAACACTTATCTTCCAATAACCCATCAGGGCTACACCACGAAAGCCATCTTAGACTCAGGAGCTGGAGTAGCCATAGCTACCACCGCCTCATGGAAACGTTGGGGTAAGCCAGCATTAAGACCTACCAAGATGAAGCTACAAATGGCTGATGGACATATAGAAAAACCATTAGGCTTGCTAGAAGGCATATCTCTCACCACTTGTGGTGTGGAATTTGAGCATACTTTTGCCATTTGTGATTTTAGTAAAAATCATGCTTATGAGATAATATTAGGACGACCATTCATGCGTCAGTTGCAAATTGTACAAGATTGGGGAACTAATTCTTTGTACTTGCAACATTTAGGAGTGACTACTAAAGTCAATCTTAAAGACTATCCACATCGAGACGTACCCCCAATACAATGGAACACCATCCATAAGACACAGGTAGAAACGGAATCGGTACACTCATTAGAGTCAGACCCCTCATGGTTACATGAGGACACTCATTTATGGATGTGTAAAGTAGCCAAACAAGAGGAAGAAAGGTTAGAAGCCAGAACCTTAGGTGCAGAACAACATCCACGAACCCTTCAAGACCCAGCTTATGCACCTGTAGTATTTCCAGATGAGGAGCTTGAACCCCATGGTTGGGCAGAAATCCTAGCAACCATGGACGTAGCCATCAATGAAGAACAATGGACACCTTACTGCGACGAGGATGGCTATGACATTTTTGTCTTCACGATAGAGCCGATCATGTGTGATTCTATTTTAGAAGAGTGTGAACCTAACACTGATGCATTTGAGGACGCAAGTGATTTTGATCTAGAGTCAATTATAATGGACCCACCTTTTGCATCAAAAGAAGAATACTTCTATGAGGTAGAAACTTACCCTCAGAGACACGAAGAAATAATGAATGATATGAGGTTAGCCACACAAGTGACTGACAAAAGTGAAGGTAAGAAAAGAAAGAAGAAAGAAACCATGTCAGAAGAAGAAGAATCCTTGTTTGAGGTTCCCGAGAACTTCAAGAAATATGAAATAGAAGATAGACGAATCATGGTACGAATGCCTAACAGAAAAGCTGAAGTTGGAGAAGTATATGATAATCGAGACAAAACCAAGAAAATCATAGTAGCCATAGAAGGAGAAGAAGAAAAATGTACATACATCGGGCATGATTTGACGAATGAAGAAGAAGAAGAATCAGTTGCCCTATTGTGTGAATATAGAGGTGTGTTCGCTTGGAGTTACAAAGACTTGAAGGAGTAGATCTAGACATATGTTCTCATAGAATCCCTATGACTCCAGATGCAAAACCTACAAAACAGAAACCATACACGTATAATGATAATTACGCTGCGAAGATTAAAGAGGAGATAGACCGATTGATAGAAGCAGGATTCATTTATGAAATTGAGCATACCGAATGGGTATCCCCCATTGTGGTTGTGCCCAAGAAGAATGGAAAATTGTGTGTGTGTATTAACCTTAAAAAAGTTCATGCCGCCACGATTAGAGATAGTTATCCTCTTCCTATCACGGAACATTTATTGGAAAGAGTCGCGGGCAAGGAAGTTTACAGCTTTGTTGATGGATTCTCAGGCTATAATCAAGTAGCCATTGCTCCCGAAGATCAACACAAGATGGCTTTTGCCACAGAATGGGGCATATTTGCATTTCGTGTGATGCCTTTTGGCTTAACAAATGCACCTGCCACTTTCCAGCGACTCATGTGTCATGTTTTTAAGGAATTCTTACGCAAGAATTTGGAAGTTTATGTCGATGATTTATGTGCTCATTCGAATATCAGGCAGATGCATATCCCAGAATTAAGGCAAGTATTTGACAAATGTCGAGAATATCAGGTTTGTTTGAGCCCAGTTAAATGTGTTTTCATGGTCAGACAAGGCAAAATTTTAGGACACATTGTGTCAAAGAATGGAATCTCTACGGACAAAGAAAAAGTAAAGGTAATTGTAGATCTACCTAGACCAAACAATGTAAAAGAGGTACAAGCATTTATGGGACATTGTGGTTATTATAGACGATTCGTACACATGTATGCAATCATAGCTAAGCCTTTGTACTCTCTTTTGACCAAGTTTGAATGGACAGATGAGTGTGAGAATTCATTCAATGAACTCAAACGACGTTTGTGCTCAGCACCTATATTGATCACCCCAGATTGGAGTAAGCCATTCCATGTACATGTAGATGCATCCAACTATGCCATAGGATGTGTGTTAGCACAACCCACGAATGAAGGAAATATAGATCTCCCCATAGCTTATGCAAGCAGACAGTTGAACGCAGCAGAAAGAAATTACACCACTACGGAGCGAGAAGGATTAGGAATGATCTACGCAGTAAAGAAATTCAGACATTATTTGTTGGCAAATAAGTTCAAATTCTTTACAGATCATCAGGTATTACTGTATTTAGTCAACAAGCCATGTAACACGGGAAGATTGATACGTTGGTTTCTATTACTCATGGAGTACGACTTTGAAGTAGTAGTCAGGAAAGGAAAGACACATCTTAGAGCTGACCACCTTTCAAGATTAACCTCAGGAGAAGCTCCTCAAGGGATAGCAGATGAATTACCGGATGTGTATTTGTTTAACCTTGAGATAGCACCAGAATGGGCTAAGCCTATAGTCCCTATTCTCACATATGGACCCAAGAATCCTAGAATAAGGATCAAGGAGGGAGAGATTACCAAGTCTCAAAGATATCAAATCATAGCAGGAAGTATATATAAACAGGATAATCAAAAGATTCTTGCTTGTTGTGTAGATGAATCAGAACATGCGAATTGGTTGCAATTAGCACACATAGGTGCATTGAAGCAACATCACTCGAAACATCGAACATTGCAGACTCTGCATAGACTAGGAGTATATTGGCCTTCAATGGAAGCAGATGTCTACAAGTTGTGTAAAGAATGCCCTGTCTGTTGTGAAACACCACCAGTAGAACATGCTACATTGTATCATGTGACTCTCACACCAGAATGGAGTGAACCTTTAGTACATACTTGAGGACGAAAACATTCCCTCAAGGAATGACTTTAGCACGACAACGAAGTCTAGAGCAGGAAGCTCAGGACTATTCACTTATTGGCGATAACCTATACAAATGAGGATGAGACGGATACCTAAGACAATGTGTTCATGAAAGCGATTATTTGAGCATACTAGAGACTGCACACCAAGGTGTTGCAGGAGGTCATTTTGGACCCGATAGGATAATCAAAGCCATCCTCTTTGTAGGATTATGATGGCCCACTCTTCACATGGATGCACATACCTATGTAAAGAGATGTGATGTGTGCCAAAGAACTCAATTTCCTACTCGCAGAGATGAAATGCCATTGAAACCCATGATGGGAGGACGTGCATGCTCTAAGTGGGGTATAGACTTTGTAGGACCCATTAACCCCCCTGCAAAAGGTACACATGCTGAATACATTATTGTTGCGACAGATTATCTTACCAAATGGGTAGAGGCAAAAGCCACGAAAAAGAATTATGCACACATGACTGCAAAATTCTTATTTGAAAATGTCTTTACAAGATATGGATTGCCTATAGAGTTAGTGAGCGATCGAGGAACTCACTTTCTAAACCAAGTCATTGAATATCTTTTACAAGATTTTATGGTGATTCACAAGAAATCCACACCATATCATCCTCAGGCCAATGGTCAGGCTGAAAGCACTAACAAGATCCTTTGTAATGTACTGACGAAACTCGTGAACAACAAACGTTCAGATTGGGACAAACAGTTACACCACGCTGTTTGGGCATATCGAGTGGCCTACAAAACTGTACTCAATGCAACTCCCTTTCAGATGGTTTTTGGTCAAAATGTTGTGCTTCCCTTGGACTTCTTGATACCGACCCTTAAGGTTGCACAAGAACATCAGTGGACCGGCCATGAATTATCAGCAAGAATAATGGACTTGGAACGATTAGGAGAAACTAAGCTGAGAGCAGCAGCAAGAATATACGCAGCAAAGTGTTGATATATCTAGGTAGTGATGTGTGTGAACACTCTAGGACCGTCGGGGCACTTTTTTTCCTCTTTAGGAGGTTTTTTTCCCCCAGCTTGTATATACGCCTATTGCCCTAATGGGCTACTTATCTTTGTACATTCTCTAGTAATACATTCAGTATTGTGTGTTTGTGCTCCAAGCTTCTTCTTCTTCCTTGTGTTGTTCGCGTGCTTCTGCAGACGTCTATCTCCAACAATTGGTATCAGAGCAGGTCGTCGCTTCTTCTAGGGCACCATCGACATTCCTCCGTTTGCAGTCTCAAATTCGCACGAAATTTGGTGAGCATACTCAGGGTGTTTTCGAGATCAAAACGGCTTCGCTTTGTGGTGCCAAAATCACGATCTGAGCTTGTTTCGGCCTCCGAATGCACTATCGCAGCGCTTGTGCAGGCTATTTCGTCCTTTTGTGCCAAAGGTATATACCAGTTTCTGTTTGCCAGTTTAAGCGTCTCGAAGTCTGCTACAGGTCTAGCAGAACTCGTCTGGGCAGTTCCGTTCAACTTTTTGAGATACAGTCAATTTTCTGCATCAAGGTATTTTAGTCACCGGCCATGGCTGAAAGCAGTGATGTATTCCGTATGTTGGCTGTTGAGGATAAGTTGGATGGTACCAACTACCCATTATGGGCTTATATGATGCGACATGTACTGGTTGCAAAAGGACTGTGGAACATTGTGCAGGGTGTTGAAAGACGTCTTGTTACACCTGCGACTACAGGTACTACAAATACAGGTGCTGGAGGTACTGGAGCTGATGAAGATGGTATCGAAGATGATATTCCGCAGATTCCTGTTCGTGCTGTTGTTTCTGTTGCACCTACTGCAGAGCAGATTCGTTGAGATGGCAGAGATGCCCAGGCACATGCATTGATAGCCTTGTCTGTCAAACGTGCCATTATTCCTCACATTCGCTCTTGCAGAACAGCAAAGGATGCTTGGGATACACTTACCACTTTGTACCAGGTTAGGAATGAGGCTCGTGTTGCTTACCTCCGAAAACAGTTGGAGAGTGAGCACATGAATGAAGGTGATTCTATGGATAGTTTTCTTACAAAGATCAAAGACCTGAAGGAACAATTGATTTCTGCTGATGAGGTTATACCAGATAGCTCACTTGTGCAGACCGTTCTGAATGGTCTTCCTGATTCATATCAGAGTTTTGCCTCTACTCTTCGGTTGATGATGAAAGGCAATCCGAATGCCTTGTCATTTGAAGAATTAGTCTCTGTTCTGTTGCAGGACGATCAGTCCAGGCAGAACAGGTCCATTATGCGTGTTGCAGATCAAGCTTTCCTGGCTAGTCAAAACGGCAAAGGAAAATGGAGCTCTTCTACTAGTAAGCAAAAATCTGCAAATGCTGCACAATCGAAGAACCAGGATAAAGATGAAAAGAAATCAGAAAAGCAGAAATTGTTCTGCAAGTACTATAAAGGAAATGATCATATTATAAAGAACTGTCCAAAACTGGCCGCTAAAGAGGCAAAGAAGAAAGAGGTTGGAATGGTTGTTGCAGAGGCCTCTACACCAAAAACAGAGTCTGCAAATCTTGTGCAGGAAGAAGAATGGGCGTTTACTACTATCTGCAGTTTTGACCCATCTTCTCATGATCAGTGCATGTCTGCAGTAGACTCAGATGTTTGGTACTTTGATAGTGGGGCGACCAAACATATTACCTCACAGCGCAGTTTCTTCTCTTCACTCGAGCCTGCCCCTACAGGGAATACTGTCACATGCGCCAATAACTCCTCTTATCCTGTTATGGGAGTTGGTAAGATCATTCTGACTACTGCTGATGGTAGTTCTTTCACTTTGTCAGATGCTTTATTTGTGCCAGGGATCAAAAAGAACCTGTTATCAGTTTCTGCATTAGCCAAGATTGGCTTGGTTGTGAAATTCGTTGATGACAGGTGTACAGTCCATGATCTCTCAAATGGTGATGTGATTATTGCTTCTGGCATCTTATGTCATGGGCTGTATAAGCTCATAGACTATGAAAAATCTGTGAATGATTCGGCATGTGCAGTTCATGATTCTCAGGCTATGTCAGATGCAAAGCTTTGGCATGCATGCTTTGGTCATCTGAATTTTGCTAGTTTGTTACGCCTGCAGAAATCTGAAATGGTGTCCTCTTTGCCCAAACTTGAGGCACCTGGAAAACATGTTTGTGAAGGCTGTATTTTGGGCAAAATGCAGCGTTCTTCCTTTCCAAAAGATGGTTCAGTTCGGGCTACGCAGAAATTGCAGCTTGTACATAGTGATGTCTGTGGTCCTATGCAGACACCCTCTTTTGGAAATTACCTTTACTTCGTGACTTTCATTGATGATTTTTCCAGGCATGCATGGGTATATCCACTCAAAGCAAAGTCTGAAGTGTTCATGTGCTTCAAACAGTTTTTGGTTTTGGCTGAAAATCTGTCAGCATGTAAAATGGGCACCCTCCGTTCTGATCGAGGGGGGGAATATATGTCTTCAGATTTTAATGCATTTCTGGCTGAAAGTGGGATAAAACACCAGTGTATAGTACCGTATACACCTCAACAGAATGGAGTTGCTGAACGAAAGAACAGGTCACTCATGGAGATGGCGAGGTGCATGGTCAAAAGTCAGGCTTTACCACATAGTTTCTGGCTTGAGGCTGTCATGTGTGCAGCATATGTGCTGAACAGGTGTCCCACTAAAGCATTGCAGTCTATCACTCCATATGAGGCTTGGCATGACCGCAAGCCATCTGTTGCTCATCTACGTGTTTTTGGTTGTTTGGCATATGCATTAATGCCTGAACAACATCGCAGAAAATTGGATGATAAGGCAGTAAAATGTATTTTTGTTGGGTACAGTTCTGAAAGTAAAGGCTATCATCTGTATCATCCATAGACTAAACGCATTCTGGTTAGCCGTGATGTTATCTTTGTGGAAGATGCTATTCAGCCATTGCTTTCATGTACTAAGGAGACATCTGTTAGCTCCAAAGACATGTATGATACTTTGATGCCTCTTTTTACAGGTGGACAGGCTAGTGCTGGTCCTAATGAGGCAACTTCTCAGCCTTTGCAGGTTTCATATGATGATGCAGAACATTCCATTTCTGATGCAGATTTACATGATGCACTTGCTGATGAGAGAGCTGATATTGAGCAGGCAAAAACTATGCCAAAATGGCTGGTGCAGAATTTGCGTGACAGCAAATTAGATGCACCTTTGTCATATCGTACTCGTTCAGGCTCTCATAGTGCCTCCTTTGCATCAGATTGCTATGCTATGGCTGCATCTAGTCTTTGTGATGAGAATGAGCCTGTTTCTTTTGATGAAGCACAGAATTCAGAAAATTGGATGGCTGCTATGCAATCTGAATATGATGCTATAATGAAGAATGGTACATGGTCCTTATGTGACTTGCCTCCTGGCAAGAAGGCCATTGGCACTAAGTGGGTATACAAGCTGAAGCGTAAACCAGATGGTACCGTTGACAGGTATAAGGCTAGGCTTGTTGCAAAGGGTTATGCGCAGGAAAGAGGCATTGATTTTGATGAGACCTTTGCACCTACATGCCGTATGACTACTGTTCGGAGCATTTGTGCACTTGCAGCCCATCATGGTTGGAATGTACATCAGTTGGACATTAAAACAGCATTTCTGAATGGTGACTTGCATGAAGAAGTGTATGTTTTTCAGCCCCGTGGCTTTGTGCAAAAAGGGCATGAAAACCAGGTTTGCAGGTTAAAGAAGGCATTATATCGTTTAAAGCAAGCACCACGTGCTTGGTATGAGAAGATACATGCCTATCTGATTGCACATGGTTTTGAGAACAGTCCAACTGAAAGCACCTTATATGTTAAACGTGCTAATGATGTGCTTCTGATCATTGTTGTCTATGTTGATGACATGCTGCTCACTGGTCCTATTGAGACACATATTGCTGATTTTAAGGCTGATTTGCATGCCTCATTTGAGATGTCTGATTTGGGGCATTTGCATCACTATTTGGGCATTCAGTTTATGCACGTTGATGGTGGAATGGCTTTGTGTCAAACGAAATATATTGACACATTATTGCAGCGTTTTGGCCTTGAAGACTGTAAGCCTATTGCCACTCCTATGGAGACAGGTTTACGATTGAGTCTTCATGATGCTGGAGATGCATTTGATGCTGTTCTCTATCAGCAGGCTGTTGGATGCTTGATTTACTTATGCATTACTCGGCCAGATATTCAGTTTGTTGTCTCACAGATGAGCAGGCTTATGCATTGCCCAGGAGTCAGGCATTGGAAAGCGGTTAAGCGCATCTTTCGCTACTTGAGTGGTACTCGGCTACTTGGGTTGTTTTATCCCAAGGGGGGATCACTACCGCCAGATTTGCATGCTTTTTCTGACTCAGATTGGGCTGGTTGCTATGACACTCGTGTGTCCACCAGTGGTTTTTGCTTCATGCTTGGTAGCTCATGTATATCTTGGTTGAGCAAGAAGCAGCCTACTGTGGCCACTTCCAGTTGTGAGGCTGAGTATAGGGCAGCTTTCACAGCGACTGTTGAGTGTGTGTGGCTCAGACGCCTTATGGCTGATTTGGGTGTTGGCCAGTCTTCTGCCACCACCATCTTCACTGACAGTCAGAGCGCATTGGAGCCTAGAAAGACACTTGTTCTAACAGGTCTAAGTGTATCTCCAACATTTAACTATCGCTAACGTGGCATCTAACTCTCAAACACAATTGGATTTGCTATTAAGAAATCTTAGTAAAAAAATAAAGAATGTCTTCTCCATGCAATCATTTGTATCCAAAGTGATCGCTATCCTTCATTAAAATAAATAATCTATTGGTTTTCAAGATAGTGATTCTTTTCTGTTGAGTAGAAGTAATGCAGACCTACTACAAAGGATTGTTATGCCCAAGCCAAACATACCTCAAGATTATATGATGCCTCAAGTTTCCACTCGAGTGGAGCCCATTCCTCAGTAGGTTCCTATGTCACCAAGTAGGCCCATGTATCAAAGGAATATACAGCGGAATGATGGATGCAAAACTGCAGGATTTGGAGGAACTAGAGGAAGGTCAATCTTCTATCATGCCTAGAAACACTTTTCTAATGAATGTGAGGAGTTAAAACAAGCAAAAAAGCACCAACTTGTTACTGATATAGGTAAGAAATAATTCCACATCAAGACTCCTCTTCCCCTACATGTGAATTGGGGGAGGGAAGGAATGAAGACATTTTCTCAAGCTAAATGTATAGTAGAGTTGAAGACTTTGGGGTCTTCTAGCTCTCAAACTATTATACAGTTGGGGATCCTCGGGTTCTCTAGTAATGAGTCCACTCATGATGCATGCCCTTATGTCTATTGTGTAGAATGCCTTACTCCCTGATGGATAGTTCATGCAAGTGTTGGATCCCCCTTCATCTCCAAAGAAAAATCTAATAAAGACAATTCAATCACAGAGGCATAAGACACAACCACAAAGGGAATATAAATCATGATGGTTGCATTTCACCTTGTTGACTAACCAACATAGACACTCGTTTATTCCAAGCATGAAGCAAGTGTCAGTGAGAAAGAATAAACAACTGACTATTACACCTAAGCCCAACTCAACACTAAAGAAGCAAAATCTAATCCAAAAGGAGAAATCAAAGATGAAGGAAGGAAACCAACTGTAATTAATTTGAAAAATTTGGATACCAAAGCGGTCAATGATGGCATGCCCCAATGGCTCACACATTTTGGCCTCCTTCAAGAAGAAAAGCCACATTAAATGAAAATCTGTGTAACTCAACTCCAAGGACAACTTGGAAATGGGTGCCTAAATAGCCCCAAGATTAATCACGTTCATCATCATCTAAGAACATGTACACATATATAATCTCACCATGTAATCCCATATGGGACCACATCCCTCATAACCAACCTTGTAACAAATTTGTACATAAGAGTTACCAAAAACATGTTGAGCTTATGCATTATCCCAAGTATGTATGTAGGCAGTCTAGTGACATGCACTAGGCACGAGAATACCACTATGCACTCCTACAACACAAAGGGCTACATGGGAAGCATGTCAGTATTGGAAAGGGATCAAGGTCTTGAGCAAGTAATCCCTCAGTAGCAGGCCCCAATCATAGGCTAGTGGATTATCGAGCCCTCCTATCAAAGAATATCCATTAGTTCCACCGAGGGAGTTGGCAGGCTTTCAAGGACATAATCCCATTGAAGATCCTCCACAGGGCATGATGGATCACATTAATGTCAAATCGCATTGATTCCAAGGCTTAATAGGACACCTTGGTAGATGATAAGTATATATGGGAGTCTAAACTAGAATGTAATCATCCTTAGGGAAGGTTTTAATTTTTCTACCAAGAATTTGAAGAAGACCACAACTATAAAGACTTGCATCAAATTTGGGAGAAAGTAGGGCTAGCAGAATACCTTACACCACCACTCCCAAATCTTGACTTCTACTATTGTTACTTTTTTATTCATAAATTACATATAGGTAGTGACAAAGATATATCAAGAACCTTCATAATCCCTTCCTTGCCACAAGTTAGTCTTTAAATAAGTTCAAGTTGACCCACAATCTAGTCTGTGAGGCATTGAAGATGTTTACAACACATGTTCCTTCTAATACAGAGAACCTCATCCCAAAGTCGATGAAGAAAAGTGAAGAAGTAAAGTTGACTCAAATGTCAGCAATCATTCCTAACCTCTCTCGAGCCTTTGCATGTATATGCATCACTTCACGTTTCTATCCCATGATCATTTCACACAACCCCACAAGAAAATTTGGTTCAGCTTATACTTGGCTCATAACATGTCGCTATGCATAAACTTACCTCACTAGATGATGGATAAACTATACACTACCAACAATAGATGGATTAGAAAATAGGTACTTAATGGTTGTTTTTCCACAACAAGGATTGTTTACATGTGTTTGGCATATGATATCTAAGTAAAGAGAGCATGTATAAGGGCAGAACTACAAGCATTCAAGAGTGCTAGAGCATCCACTTCTCATCCAACCAAAAGAATATGAGGCACCATACCTTATCGCCAACCCACCAAAACTTTGTCATCCCCTCAACCATCCCCAATAGGCCCATAAATGGTGATACCACCCATCTATATCGAAATTCAATGCCTAGTCTCTCTAGAGGGTGAAGATGAAATTACAGGAGAACAGGGAGCAAGAGACACCACCATGGTTTAGGCTAAGTCACTTATGAAGGATTTGTTTTCCTGGTCTCTGATATAGCAACTCAAGACTTTGCCACTACATTGGATTTTGACATCCCTATTCCAATTCACATATAATCCCTATTCTCCGACACACTACTTATCACACGAGTAGGAAAGGCCGAGTTATCCTATCTCCGAGATAGATCACAAAAAGGGACAAATCAAAATAGATTAGGAAGATAATTAACACTCATTTATTGATGAGGAACAAAGAGCCACAAATTAGCATGAAGAGCAAGATGAACAAAGGAACACTAAAGAAGGATTAGAAGCCAATTGATCATCCTATAATGACACTCTTCAATGCTTATATGCCACTATGGTAGTAGTATGTAATCATAGAAAATTGAATGAGGAACAAATTCACACTTTTCTGTAACAAGATATTGAGAATAGTCGATTTGAGTATGCATTCATTGAGACTATTCATACCTTGAATCAAGCCGTGTGCATGCTAGAAGCTCTTAATTTTCTAACCCATTGATCACCCACATGCTATGAAGCTCACAAAGTTTGACTTCAACCATGACAGGGTCAAAATATTCGTGTTCTCATACCACTAAATTTGTCCAGACAATTGAAACTCATCTGACACATGCCATCAGTTATCTTGTTTATCAAAACCTCATCTCTTACTGAACCACCCGTCCCACTGATAACCTCCACGATCCACCTTTCACAAGCACTATCAAACATTTCCTTGTAACCTATCAACCAAACACCCCTATTGACCACCATTTTTGCACCCCCAACCATAGCTCCTTTCCCACCTCCCACTCAACCCACATTAGCTCCTTTTCTACCTCCACTCCACCCCTCCTTTCCCTATCTTGTTTCACTGAGCTTCTCTTCACCCTTTGAACACCTTCCACATGTGTATTTTCATGGGAAAACATCTTCTCACCTCTTCTTTGTATCCTCAATTTCCATCAACCACCTATTATCCAATTTGTCCAAATTTCATCTTCATTTTCGTCTAGCACAATGAGCACATCACCAAACACAACACAACTTATGCCACTATTTACGATAACCACCACACACACGAGCACCTCCAAACCCATGGACATATCACCACCCACAACACCACCACCACCACTCAAACCACCATCCCTGATCCCCCTTCCACAAACATCACCTACACTCACGAATGTATTCACTTTTGCATCCACACTACCCATCCCCACTCCCATCCCCTCTACATCTAACATAGACCAACTTGCATTCATACATTAAATTCCTATATATATATATATATATATATATATATATATATATATATATATATATATATATATATATATATATATATATATATCATCTACTATAGATAACAAAAGTCAACAAATGATTTCTTGCATTCAATACATCAGCAAGGAATTTGCAACTAGGCCAACATCACACATGGTTGTAAGAGCACACACTCAGTTTGCAAGCGCAATTGAATTCACTAAGTATAGAGAATGCTTAGCTTAGCACTCACTACATGGAGTTCAAGGAGACTCATAATGCACTCAAATTACAATTAGAGAATCAAAATAAATAAGTTGTTGCAAAGATCGAAGATCTATTAAGAGCTCAAATGGAAAGGAATATGCACTTAATGAGGAACATGGGGTTATTACATCGCCACCTTGTTGCAACACAAGAGGAGAACCAACAGCTCCAAGAACAAAACAAGGACAATTTTGAAGTTGCAATGCCAGGCATCCAATTAGTCCTTCTCGTTTCCAACCCATACCACCAGAGATAATCAAGATCATCTTGGAAGTTTACATCACCCTTCTAGAAGCTCATGATCAACTCACCACAAATTTTGAAGCTCTGAGAATAGCCTAAGTGGCCCTACCAACTCCCATCCAGCAGGGACCCTCCACAACAAAACATGTCCTCCCAACTAAAGCACTTGTAGAACTTGAAGTTCTCTGCACTACCATTGACATACCAGATTCATCGCTCAAAGTCCTTGAGCCCAAGGAACTCATTGCAATTCTAGATGATCAGTCCTCTGAAGAGGAAAATGAACCACAGACCATAGTTAGTCATTGAGTGATTGAGGAAGGCCATGGAACATTTGAACTACCCAAACGGACATGGATGAAGCCTATGGAAGAGCTTGGATGCACCCATTATGCACGTGTGGAAGCACAACTCTAGGCAATGGGGATCTTTTAGGAATCCATTTTGAAAATTGCATATTTTCAAGATATGGCACCAAGAAGGTATATATCCACTAATGAAATACAATACATGCCATACTTTATGATCCTTGTAGAATACAACAGGGAAATCAAATGTGTCACAGGAAAGCTTCCAAAACATGCAACCCAATTTCATCTGGAAGACTTACCTCCAAAAGCATGTAAAGGCACTATCTTCCAAACCAACTGACGTTCTTGTCTTCTCCAAGAATATTCCAAAATTATGCAAATGTGGACAAGGGCACTGCTACATATCTTATACAATCTGTGCTATGGTCCAATACCAAGACATCGTTCATGGCCGACCTTTGCAATAAAAGTATAAAATAATAAGAAGTTCCAAATTGGCTAAACTATCCATACCTAGCACCACCATAGGGCACACCAACAATCGCCTACATGATAGCGACCATTCGACATTCACTTCCAAGGTTGCATCGCACGACACATATTGCGGATTGCATGCAATCAAAGATCTTTGATCTAATGCAAGCAATGTTCAAAGTATTCAAGAAAATCAAGGCCCAACACATCTCGACATTAGGTTTTGAGCACAAAAACATATCTCTAGTCTATGACATGAGCACCTCATCGCCAATGAAGATCTGTTATGCCTAGCACAATCACATAAAATACCTCCGATCTTGTTATAAACAGATGTTTAAAGACATGTTGACCATAGATTTTTTGGAATAACATTCGGAATTATTAATCTCACACGCCACATACCTATTGCAACTATTTGCATATGACCAGATGACATACTCAGCACACTACATACATCCATAACCAAAAACTCCCTTTGTTGTTGACTATCGGAGATAGGAAGTCGATTTAACACAAAGTATTTAATTCAATGAGCAAACACTAGCACAGGATCTTCTACAAAAAATTATATAGAATGATCCCTACAACAACAGTCTGTTAGGAAGGACAGACACGAGAGGGAGGGGAGTGTTGGTAGTATGAAAGGTCATGGCCCAACTAGAGGGGGAGGGAGTAGGCATACACAAACAGGAAGCATATGAAGAGATTTGTGCAAGGGTACTCGAAGTTGAACCTTAATTTTTCCCAAAGATTTCATGTCATTGGAGCATAAAGATATCATTAAGTGCAAACCATTTGGAATTCCTGTAATATGTTCATAAAATATGTTTGCTGCCTACATTCAGCCATTGTCCCTAAGGGATCCCATTCTTACAAGTTCATCCAAAGAGAGTCATTCTTTTTGCTCTAGAATATAGCCTCACATTCACATATTCTTCCAGTGGGTTCTAGAGAGCCCTATAACTATTTGGATTGAGAGCATCCCAATAGAGGTCATTTTGGTTCTCCAAAATAAAAAATGCATACATATATGTTTATGCATGTCTATGTGTATGCATACATAAATATGTGAATGGTTGTATGCTTATGTATTCATATATGCAAGTGTGCTTGCACGTGTATCTACATACATACATGCATGCTTGTTGGAAATCAAGAATGCCCTCCTTACATGTAGTAGAAGCCAAAGTACCATATGTGTGGGATAATGAGAGCTTTCATGAGAGTTCTTGACAATGTATGAGAGGATCCCTTACATTTGACATTCAAGAGATCTATGTGCAAGAATATGAATCACAAATGGACATCGCAATGTCCTCCTCCATGTGAATTTCTTTTTAACATACATGTTAATAGGTTTTATGGTTTCATAACTAATGCATATGGCATAATTTAGTCTTTTCTTTTACTATCTAAGGATATATGGGATCACTCAATACATCATCATTCTAATGTAAAGAAAAATGCATATATAGACATATGTATGGACATATGGCATCTATGTCATTTCAATATCATGGAAATATGGTACTCATGCACCATTGGGGATCTAAGGATATATACAACCCTTAGATGTACCTTGTACATGGGGTTTTCATCATGGGAAAGATTGATGCTCCCTTCTCCTTTGAGATCTATTGTTCCTGATCCTCTTCTTGATATTGAGAGTTTTTTTTGGAAGTTTCTTTAAGCTCTACATTCTTTTTCATTTACAAATATGTAAATTAGCATTCTCTATAGCATTGAGAAGCTCAAACCATGCTTACCAATGAAGGTGTCGAATTCCTTGCATGATAGAAAATATATACATCTGAAAAATCCTTGGACATTTAATGAAATATAAAAGTTTTTTCTTTTCTCTCTCGATATCGACAAATTATGTTCTCTAGAGTTGAATAGCATTAAAGTTCACGTTCTGCTAAATTTCTTGCTAGTGTTTTAAGTTTTCAATAAATCATTTTTCATACCTTCATGCCCATCATTTTCATTATATTCAAAGTCCTTGTTGAGTATTTGAGGATGATCCACAATAATTAGATGCAAAGAATTCTCCATAGCTACAAAACCCTATCATTCCACATCCACAATATCCCATGAAATTGCATGTGTTCCTATGATGTTGCTTGCAACCTCCACATTATATAAGAAAATAAAATATACAAAATATGTGAAAGAAGAACTTAAAAAAAAAAAAATCGACCCATGTTGTGATACCCTATTGAAATGAAAATGACAACCAATCTACTATTGGCAAAGAGTTAGATTGATGAGCTTGTGGGAAGTGAAAAGAGACCCTCCTTATTTGGAGTAGAGGCCTAAGTGCCACCTATGTGAGATGATAAGAGCTTTCATAAGTGCGTGATGTGGGATTCAATGGATGCATGTGAATAAATATTTCAAGGCATAGAGCATGTATATCTTAAACAATAGATATACGTACATTCATACACGCATGCAAATGTGCCTACATAGATACAAACTTACATGCATGCATAAATACAAACATATATACGCATATGCATGCATACATACATGCATCCCTATGTCAAGACATACATACATACATAGGTGGATGCATACTCTTTATCTTGTCAAAATATGTCTTGTTCTTATTTTGGCTATGTATAAGAGGAAAACTATCTCAACGAGGATCCTTTCTGCAACCTCTTAAAAAGTCAAGCTAGTGAGCAAAAGAATATGCATTTTCATGTTAGTATCTCGACTGGCACACATCCTCACAAGCATGCATATTTCTTTGGAGAAAATTTTTGTTATTACAGATTGTGTATGAAGAGTTATGTACTCACTAAACAGACTAAGGTGGATATAAAGTAGCCTAAATAATAATTGACATAATAGTTAATAAATTAGCATGTACATTCTTTTTTTGGAAGTTTCTTTAGCATCTACATTCTTTCTCATTTACAAAGATGTGAATCAGCATTCTCAATGGCATTCAGAAGATCAAACCATGCTTACAAATGAAAGTGTCAAATTCCTTACATGAGAGAAAATATATACATCTCAAAAATCCTTGGACATTTAATGTAACACATTTAATCTTTTCCACAACCTCTAAAAAATTCAAGCTAGTGAGCAAAAGAATATGCATTTCATGTTAGTATCTCGATTGGCACACATCATCACAAGCATGCATATTTCTTGGGAGAAAATGTTTTGTTATTACTGATTGTGTATGAAGAGCTATGTACTCACTAAAGAGACTAAGGTGGATATAAAGTAGCCTAAATAATAACTGACATAATACTTAATAAAGCATAATGTTGATTTAAAGGAAACATCACCTATGGATTGTTAGAGCAATGAAATGGGAATGGAAGTGAAGAACATATTCATATCTTTGAAAATGACATCATTCTAAGATTTTCAAACGTTCCAAAACCCATAAGCGATCAAGAATCTATAATGAATTGTATTTTACTGCATTTGTAAACCAAAACTGATGTGGAATCGACAAAGACCAAGAAAACAATTTGAAATGAACGCACACATACAAACATACATACATACATACATACATACATACATACATACATACATACATACATACATACATACATACATACGTACATACGTACATACGTACATACATACATACATACATACATACATACATACATACACACACACACACACACATACATACATACATACATACATACATACATACATACATACATACATACATACATACATGAATGCATGCATGCATGCTTCCTTACACATGCATGCATATATACATCCATGCATGTGTATTACATTGGTATTTTTTTATATATGCTACATATCTTTTAATAATCGACTACAAGATGATATATCCAATCTCTTAGTAAAATTTTGATCATGTTGCAAGTTGGATTCTTACTTTATGTACTAGGTTTTGGTGCATCAATCATCATGAGTGTTGTTTTTTGGAAATATTGAGGCTTCATGCTTTTTATAATAATTCAGATGATGTTGTAAACATAGTTGTTGTATTACATTAGTTTCTTAATCACTTTGGAGTGTTGCTTGGTTTTAAGTATCCCCTATTCCTACACAATTGCATGGTTCTTCACAAAATTTCTTGCAAAACATTTCCAACAAGTATACAATTTTTATTGAGTAATTCAATTTTCAAAAGATATATGTCTACTATGGATTGCCTAAATCTGGTATCTTCTTGCTACCATCGTTTTTGGCTTTGATGAGGAATCATGTACTAACCCATGGCACAAAGACATGAGTAAATAAAGGACTTCAAATAACTAGGTTGAGATTTTCTAACTCTCTTCACATTATGAATATCGTTTGTTTTGCATGATGTGAAAATAAGGTACTTTTCCAATCTATTACGTTTTTCCTACACATTTGGATTTTTTCACATCTAAGATCACTCATAAATTCATTTCACATGGTTCAAAGAGGGGGCATTCACAAAGTTCATACATTTGCATAATGCATCAATTGCTCCTGTTGGTGTCGTGAAACACATTTTCGATAAGATGGCAACCTACTCTTCCATTAGCCTTGAAGTTTCTTCCTTTTTTTCAAAATTTAATCACCAACCTACTCTTCCATTAGCCTTGAAGTTGGAAAGAATAGCTCATGCACCCAAGGGACCCCTCTCTATCCCACACGTATCTGATCAAACATCAAACTAATGTGTGAATTTTGGACCCCAGACCTTCAATTGTAGGTCCAAAATGTTTACCATGAAGTGCACGCTTAACTAATGTGAATTTTCCTTTTTGTGAAACTTCAGTTCTTTGTACTTCTAAGACAAAAAATATTTAGACTAGGGTGGTGTTTTAAGCCACACTAGCAAATCTATAGGTTTCTTGAAAGGTTTTCAGTTGTGGTGTGAGCAGCGACTGCAAGTTTATGTAGGTTTCTTGAGCCCAAAGAACAGAGTTGGCAGACTCTTATAGGTGTTGTTGGCTAGTGTTTGAACTGTGAATTTAGCCTTTCAGTGCCATTTTACTGGATATATTGAGCATATACACACTATGTACGCTTCTGTGGATACCACTTATGTACGTCCATGTGGACATTGATATAGCGGTTACATCTCTTTGCATAAAGCCTTTTACATTTGGTAAAGAGGGTCATGTTGAGGTTTTCTTAACTAGGAGACACCCAGATGTCAGGTGCTCTTCGGTGATGCACGTGGAAGACTTACCCAGCCTCGACATAGGAGATGTATGCTAGTTGTTCATATGTGCTCGATAAGCCTAGTTGGCTTCTTTCGGGTAACTCATTATATGCAGTGGTGTCAATGATTCAACATGGAGATTCGCATGTCAGTTCTTGTAGTTTAGTGAGTTCTTTGACACTCATCATTGCTCATTTTGCAAAGGAGACTCTCGCAAAATTTTTTCCAAATTTCAATTTTTCAGCCATACAGTGGTCAATTTTACTCCTTGACGCACCTATTCATGTGAGCACATACGTTCTCACATAATCCTTTCGTTTCGTCATTACTATTCATACATGCATGCATAGATGCCTACATAGATACAAACTTATATGCATGATATATACATATGTATATACGTACATGCATGCATGCATACATGCATCCCTATGTAAAGACATAATACATACATACATACATACATACATACATGGATGCATACTCTTTTTCTTATCAAAAGATGTCTTGTTCTTATTTTGGCTATGTACAAGAAGAAAACTATCTCAATGAGGATCTTTTCCACAACCTCTAAAAAATTCAAGCTAGTGAGCAAAAGAATATGCATTTTCATGTTAGTATCTCGACTGGCACATATCATCACAAGCATGCATATTTCTTGGGAGAAAATGTTTGTTATTATTGATTGTGTATGAAGAGCTATGTACTCACTAAAGAGACTAAGGTGGAAATAAAGTAGCCTAAATAATAATTGACATAATAGTTAATAAATTAGCATCTACATCCTTTTTTTGGAAGCTTCTTTAGCATCTACATTGTTCTTTTGGAAGCTTCTTTAGCATCTACATTCTTTTTCATTTACAAAGATGTGAATTAGCATTCTCAATGGCATTCAGAAGATCAAACCATGCTTACAAATGAAGGTATCAAATTCCTTACATGAGAGAAAATATATACATCTCAAAAACCCTTGGACATTTAATGAAATACATTTAATCTTTTCCACAACCTCTAAAAAATTCAAGCTAGTGAGAAAAAGAATATGCATTTTCATGTTAGTATCTCGATTGGCACACATCATCACAAGCATGCATATTTCTTGGGAGAAAATGTTTGTTATTACTGATTGTGTATGAAGAGCTATGTACTCACTAAAGAGACTAAGGTGGATATAAAGTGGCCTAAATAATAATTGACATAGTAGTTAATAAAGCATATTAATGTTGATCTAAAGGAAACATCCCCTATGGATTGTTAGAGCAATGAAATGGGAATGGAAGTGAAGAACATATGCATATCTTTGAAAATGGCATCATTCTAAGATTTTCAAACGTTCCAAAACCCATAAGCGATCAAGAATCTACAATGAATTGTATTTCACTGCATTTGTAAACCAGAAATGATGTGGAATAGACAAAGACCAAGAAAACAATTTGAAATGCATGCACACATACATACATACATACATACATACATACATACGTACGTACATACATACATACATACATACATACATACATACATACATACATACATACATACATACATACATACATACATGCATGCATGCATACATGCATGCATGCATGCATTCTTTTACACATGCATGCATACATACATGCATGCATGTGTATTACATTGGTATTTGTCATATATGCTACATATCTTTTAATAATTGACTTATCCCTTAATAAAATTTTGATCATGTTGCAAATTCGATTCTTATGTCGTGTACTAGGTTTCAGTGCATCAATCATCATGAGTGTTCTTTTTTGGCAATATTGAGGCTTCATGCATTCTATAATAATTCAAATGATGTTGTAATCATAGTTGTTGTATTACATTAGTTTCTTATTCATTCTGGAATGTTGTTCAATTATCCCCTATTCCTACACAATTGCATGGTTCTTCACAAAATTTCTTTCAAATCATTTCCAATAGTTATACAATTTTTATTTAGGAATTCAATTTGTCATAAGCGCATAAAGACTCCTTAAGAAAAAGGAAATTTTAAACTAAAAATCAACTTGTACACTCCTTGCTATTAAAACCTTCTTTTTGCAAAAGCCAACCTCTCGATCTATAATTTCATGCTTCTAGGCATTGGTTACTAGAACACACTACACAATCCAATAAAGAACAGGATTTTGGATTTAATTCTTCATGCTCACGTTAGAAGATTCACCTTGCTCACTAAATTTGAAGAAAATATGCTACCATGGACCTTCATTCTGCAAGCCATTCTACTTGAAGGAATAAGATATATAAAGGGCACTAGGAGGTTGAGTTCTTATGTAAGATTACCTCTCATGCACCTCTCAAATGGACCTCTAGAATTGCATGAATGTTGTTTGATTCATGAAAGTCACTACTTCTGAAAATCCTCCCGGATGCTGATTCGACATGCTGTTTATTTTTGCCATTGGAATCACCCTCTTGTTCACCCCTTTGAAATCCGTTAGTAGCTTTCTAGTTGGGTTTGGAGGATGCATGATACATCCACAACATGGGTATACACACAATTTCTCATTGTTAGAATGGCTCAAGGGCTTAGATTCACTTCCCAATTATGTGGTGATTATTAATGTCACTCATCTATCCACTTTCCATACCCCCAATGCATAGCTTGTAAGAAGACTCTCCAACACATTTTCTAGAATTGCGATAAGCCTCAAGAATTGGTGGGGTGACTTAATATTTTGATTGAGAGTCAAACTTTAGAGACTTAATGCTTTTGATTTCACTTTTTCCCTCTATTTCTTCATTGATTACACCTTCAAATGCATCTTGGGCCAGCTCTGATTTTGGATCATTTGTTTTATTTGGAAGTCCCGCAATATGTTCATATTCGAACCCCAAAAGATGTTTTCTACCTACATTCGCCCATTGGTTCTTAGGATCCCCTTCATACAGTTTCAACCAAAGAGAGTGATCCTTTCTACTCTAGAATACATCTTGCTTTCATACATTCTTCTAGTGGGAGCCCTATAAATATTTGGCCTAAGGGGGCCCCTATACAACACATTTTGGTGCTCAAAAACAAAAAACACACATGTATATGTTTATGCATACATAAACACATGAATGTTTGTATGTTTATGTATTCATATATGCAAGTCTACATAGACATGTACTTGCATACATGCATGCTTGTGGGAAATCAAGAGAGGTCCTCCTTATATGTACTAGAAGCCAAAGTACCATGTGTGGGATAATGAGAGATTTCATGAGAGTTCTTGATAATATGTGAGAGGATCCCTTACATGTGAGACTCAAGGGATATATGTGGATGGATATGAATCACAAATGGATATCCCAATGGCCACCTCCATGTGACTTCACTTTTAATGTACATGTAAATAGATTTTATGGCTTGAGAATTAATGACATAATATCACTTAGTATATTATCTTTTAAAATGTAAGGATATGCAATCACTCAATACATCATCTTTATAATGTAAAGGCAACTGCATGGGCATATGACATGCATGTCATTTCCATATCATAGAAATATGGTATCCATGCATCACTGGGGATCTAAGGATATATAAAATCATTAGATGTACCTTTTACATGGGGTTTCCATCATGGGGTAGGTTGATGCTCCCATCTCCTTTGAGATCTATTGTTATTGATCCTCTTCTTGATATTGTGAGCCTTTTTTGGGAAGTTTCTTTAGCCTCTACGTCCTTCTTCATTCAGAAAGATGCGAGTGAGTATTTTTTTATGGCATTAAGGTCACACCATGCTTATACATAATGGTGTCAAATCCCTTGCATGAGAGAAAATATATACATCTACAAAATCCTTGGACCTTTAATGAAATATAAATGTACACCTTTGAGGATTGAAGATGCACATGCATGTCTTCATAAAGAGATTCATGGATTACAACAAGATCCCATATATTTCTTATGGATATGTTCTCACAGATCTCTCTCAATTTGAATGTGGAAAACTCGTTGCTTAATTAGGGGGAAATCTACCTAATTAATCAACTATCTGACTTTGGTGGACTTGTTCTCTCTAACTTTGGCAAAATTAATTGTTTGTTTTTCTCTCTCAATATCAGCATATGTATGTTCTTTAAAGTTGAAGATCTTAGAAGTTCCTGTTCTGTTAGATTTCTTGCTAGTGTTTTAAGTTTTGAATGCATCGAATTTTGTACACTTGAGCTCATCCTTATCATTATATTTGAAGCTCCTATTGAGTAGTTCAGAATGGTCTTCAATGATTAGTGCGAAGAATTATCCGTAGCTATTAAACCCTACCATCCCACATCCATGATATCCCATGAAATTGGATATGTGTTCTATTCCTATGATGATGTTTGCAACCTCCACATAAAATCATAATGATCCTCGACACTTGGTTCCTAGGATATTTTCATGGAACTTCTCACCCTTGGATCCAAGTCATGAACAAGATGTTGTAATAGATGAGCTTTATAGCTATAAAAGATCAATGCATAGAAGAAGCCATTTGATAGGTTCCTTGATAACTAGATAAGTCTTTTATGGAGATGGGTATCAATAACAAACTAAGAACCACTCCTTTGCTATAATCATTGATATGCACGTATGTGTGTGTGTGTGTGTGTGTGTGTGTGCGCGCATGTGCACGCAAGTGCACAGGCACACATGCAATCTGATGGCATATACTTTTGTGCTTTTACTGTCTCCGTTGAATGACTGGACTAATCACTATCTTAAATTTAGCAAACACAAATCTGCACAAACTGGACAAACTTTCCAATCCTGAAATGCATATGATCAAAATAAAAGATGATGGCATTGATTCATCAGAGGACATAAAGACTCCTTTGAGAAAAATGGAATTTTATGCTAAAAACCCACTTGTAGCCTTCTTTGCAGGTTGATTGGCAGGATGGCATAATACATAAATATCCTATGGTTGACTATTAGACCCTATCAAGTGAGAAAAAAAAAGTGCATATCCTCAGTCAATTTCTTGCAATCATTTCCCCAAATTTTCGCCTTGGAAAATTGTACTCTCTTATTGATATTCCAGAGAACAATCCCCAATAAATAATATACAATGGCCTTTTTAAGGCTCAAAAAATGTGGTTAGTAAACTAAATCACATGATTCCTAGGGTCAGTGCAGAGAAAATCTGCTGAATCAATGATAATATAAGCTTTCAAAAGCTTTTGCAGGACTTCAAAAAAATAATTTACTGTCCTCAAAAACAAGTACATTCCTGGAGTCCCAAATAAGGCGGAGCACCCAGTATATAATCTCCTCAAAGATGAGTTGATCCATCATTATATGGAGATATGTGCCAGATGTAACGCTGGCACAACTTTTCCTTGGAAGCCATGTAGAGAAAGAAAGATAATTCTTGCCACCAACCTCTAACATATCTACAGTTCCAGAAAACAAGTTTCATACTGTGTGGAGTCTCGCAACAAGGACCAGGAAAGTGACATGAGTAGGTATGGCTGTGCATTTTTGTAAAATATCCTCTGTTCATAGAGCTCAGAGTCACTCACCATAGAAATATATGATGTCCGTAGAGAAACATGTCTCTTTCACATGCCTTTTCCTCTGTGAACCCACCGCTGTTTGGATTGTATGCACCCCATCTTCTAGCATGGCTATCACTGATATCCAGTGCCTTTTTGAAAGCAATATGAAAAGTGGGTGACCAGCTCCAAGCCCATGAGCACATGCACTGACCCATGAATCTCATCTGTGCCCAAAACCAAAACAAAAGATATAAGCAGCACTGGAGCTGTCACGCACATTTAACTCCCACGAGTTTGCCATATTATCCACAAGTTTTGGCTGACATATTTCTGGTTTTTTGTGTCAACTTCATTGACCATTGATTTCAGATGCGAATCACTTAATCACTTTCATTTTTGCCTGCTCCATAGAATGCACAATTCTGCCCAACATGAATTTTGAAAGGTAGGGTCCAAGAGCTACATAAAAGAAAAAGCCTTTCAGAAATTGTCTGACAAATCTCATAAAATGCAAATTCCCATGTCTGAATATCCAGCACAGTTTATATCAAGAAAATACTTAGACGTCACTTGATACTATCAACACCATTCTTAAGAAGTTTTCTAGCATGAAACTAGAGTCGTCATATGCTATGCAGAGAAAGTGCATAGGCATATACCGATCCGTACACAGACCTCTCATGCTTTATGCTACAACTAAATCTCAGGGATAAATAAACAATACTGAGTAAGTAATCAGACAACCTCGAGAGAAGAATTAAAAGGAACTTGCATGCAACATAATGATTTCACTTTGATGGAGAGTCGAGACATACAATTTTTGAAGATCAGTGCACTATTAAGGAAACAAAACTGTTCGTGAAGGAATGCTTTTCACATAATTACATATTCTAGAATTAAAATTGTTAAAATAGGATGACAGCAAGATAAATTTTCCTGTATATTTGGATATGGGAAAGAGTGCAGTAGTCTTTGCCAAACTTGACCAGTTTAGAAGGGAACATTCCCCTATGAAGGGAGGGAATACAGTACTCTTTATGAAATTTCAGGGAGCAAGCCTTTGCATAAGGAATTCACTAGAAACTGCCTGATGATTGAAAACAGGAAGAAACCCACAAAGAGATCACTGATTCCCTCTGGGATTCAGAAGCAGAGAATGGATAGCCAAGAATATCAACCTAGCAAGAAGCATTAATGGATTTCAAGACCCTTATACTTTGATGAAATAGTAACAGTTCTAAAGTGCTTTCTCTATAAGCCAAATTGTTGCATCAAGATACCAGGGAAGGTTTTATAAACACATTGCTGCATAGAACACCAATCTGTAGCTTATGCTCAGCTACGATCCTGCCCAAGGTTTTCCCCTTGAATTTTGGAGCGGTAAGGACAGCAGTAATCTTCCATCAAACTTCAGAGGGAAAATTTTCATACATTAATACTAGTGATCTTTAATGCCCTTTGCTCAGAATCTGTCTTAAATTCAATCTCAATTATCGTTGCATAATTGAAACCAATTGAAAGAATCAGTTGGGCTAACATAGTCTACAAAATGAAATGATGAACTCCCCACATCAAATACAAATATGAAAATCAAAGAAAGACTAGGAAGTTTGACTGCTATCATCTGTAAATAGTAGTCATATCATGCTTTCAACAGCCAAATATTTAGAATCCACCTCTTACAGTCAAAAATAGTGGACTTATGATAGAATATATGCATGGGTTCTGGTTGCATTCGCAACTGCAGACCTCATTGTGGTCTTCATCAACTGTATTTTTTCTATCACCTTAAGATGAGGTACATCCACACAGAGGGAGAGAGTAGTCTTTTGAAAACAAAAAACGCGCGAGAGAGAGAGAGAGAGAGAGAGAGAGAGAGAGAGAGAGACAGAGACAGAGACAGAGCGACAGACAGACAGACAGAATCTAAAGGTCAAAATGACCTATGAGACACCAAAGAGTACAAGCTACTGACTCTGAAACAGTGTCTGCATGCTGAAAAACACACAAAATAAGGAGTTCTTTAGTGGATGTGCGGTGGAATTGATGGAAGGACTAGAGATGCTCTCCTCAAAAGCATAATACAGAAAGGAGGCTCAGAAACCCAGGCCATACAATGAGGAGACAATCTGATGGAGTAAAAGATAATGATGTTAGTTCAATACATAGTTGGTAATCGTACTCGTACGGATGCATCCGTACGTACCGTACGATTTCGTACGAATTTCTTTTTTGAACTTTCAAAACTTGACGAGGCCTCAACGAATCCTCATTTCCCTAAATTTCACATGCAGAGAGCTTCCAATCTCATAAACATTTTGATGTATTTTACTCATAAACATTATGTTTATCATGTTAAAGAGGAAATATATAATTTTTTAGCCAAAAAAAAAAAACTTGTACCTTATGAAGGTACGAATACCGTACGGGAAGCCTTGAATCTTAGGGTACGTACGTAGTACCGTACTAATACGTACGGTACTAATCGTACGGATCGTACCTTACTAACTATGGTTCAATATGCAAGAGACACTCACATATACACACAAGGAGAGCCCACATACACACAAGTATGTATCAAAAATTACGATGACCACAATTAAAAAGAGTTACAAGCTACAAAAGAATACTAAGTAGGAAAATAACTCACTACTTAGTACTCACAGTACTCTATGAGAGCAAGATGTAAAGTAGGGATAGGGTTTGAAGAGTAGTCATATCATGCTTTGAACAGCCAAATATATAGAATCCACCTCTTACAGTCAAAAATAGTGGACTTATGATGGAATATATGCATGGGTTCTGGTTGCATTCGCAAGTGCAGACCTCACTGAGGTCTTCATCAACTGTAATTTTTCTATCACCTTAAGATGAGGTACATCCACACAGAGGGAGAGAGTAGTCTTTTGAAAATAAAAAACGAGAGAGAGAGAGAATCTAAAGGTCAAAATGACCTATAAGACACCAAAGAGTACAAACTACTGACTCTGAAACAGTGTCTCCATGCTGAAAAACACACAAAATAAACAAATACATAAAAACTGCTACCGAGTTCTCTAGTGGATGTGCGGTGGAATTTGATGGAAGGACTAGAGATGCTCTCCTCAAAACCATAATACAGAAAGGAGGCTCAGAAACCCGGGCCATACAATGAGGAGACAATCTGATGGAGTACAAGATAATGATGTTGGTTCAATATGCAAGAGACACTCACATATACACACGAAGAGAGCCCACATACACACAAGTATGTATCAAAAATTACGACAAAAGAGTTAAAAAGCTACAAAAGAATACTAAGTACGAAAATAACTCATTACTCACAGTACTCTATGAGAGCCTTCAAGATGTAAAGTAGGGATAGGGTTTGAAGAGGCTAAGAAGAGGCAGCTGAATATAAGTCCAAGATAAAAGCTGAGATAGACCACCTCATAATCACCTTCAAGTATGGCAAAAATACTACTCCATAAAGAGAGAGGGCTGCTGATAAGCATAAGCGGCTACCAATCTCCACATAAGAGAGAATAACGCACGTGAGCTCTCCTCCAAGTGTGTGTAGAGTTAAGATTATCTCAAAAAATGTGCATTGTGTATAAAAGAGTACAAGACAGCCTCCTTATTTAGGCACACAAAAACTATGGTTTTCAGCTTTAAAAAACATGAGATTTGCTATTCAGGACTTACGAAATTGCTCTCATGATTGGTATGGGCTGCTATGTGGCTTATTTATGCTTTTCATATATTAAAATATATGATAAAATTTTACTACTGCTGACATGGCTTGGAGAGGTTGAATGTGGGCATCTTGGATGTGCTTAGAAAGCTCTCAAAGAGTAGAATAAGATAGTAAGGTTATTTTTCTATATCTAAAAACCGTTTTCTGACTCGATTAGGGTTACAATTAAAATGTCCTGAAGTAATGTTACCCAAAAATATATACAAGATGTACAAATAGAATTTTATCTCCTGCAAATGAGGGATCGAACAACAACATCAGCTAAGAAAGGGCAAACCCTCTCAAACAAAATCAAGAATTTGTTCATTTTTCAATAGATATAGAGACAAAGAGAATATAGAGACAATATAAAAAGAAGACTGCATAGAGAGATGTAAGGAACCATGCTATTGAGGAGTATGAGAGGGCCAAGAGGGAAAACTTGTGTTTTAAGTGCTTGACTCCTAGCCATGCACAATGGAAGGGAGGACCAGGGAGTTGTACGACCCTTGATAAGGGCAAAGAGGCGATCCACCTAGTAGAGACACTTCCCATTCATGGGAGCTCTAGGTGCAAGAAGTGGAAGTGATGCACGATGACATTGAGCACACATGTTGTTTGACACAGTCATTGTGGCCACCTCAGTTTGGATCACATGACCTAGTTAAACTTCATGGTAGTGTGTACGGGACCAAGGTGTGAGTCATGATAGATGACTCTGCCACTCATAACTTCATAAACTATGCTCTCGTCAAGAAGTTAAAGATTCCCCAGCAGCCGAGTGCACAAAAATACATAGTATCTATGATGCAAGGGGAAGACAAGAGGATATGGGATACTATGGTATCCAATTTGGAAGTCAAGATACAAGATTTTATTAAACATGTTTGTTTGTGGTTGTGGGGGTTGGGACACACACTTAAACACAGTTACTGAAACAACACTCTTGAATTCATAAAGACTGGAAGTAAATTTTGTATCCAGGGAGAGAGATGTACCTAGTGCACCTCTCATCTCATCTTTAGAGTTCTAAAGGCTTTATCCTTTGGAGCATGTGCCATGTACAAGAGATCTTTTTGTTGTATAGTTAGGATCTCGAGCATTGTATAGACACTTGACCTGATGTATATTTTCATGCTAGAAATGTAACTACAGACATGACTTTTTACTACTCTTTCTTACAAGAGTGTGTTGTGAAAGGTTTTAAGGATCTTATGTTTGAGTTTAGAGATGTTTTTCCCACTCACTTACCTAGAGGGCTACCACCTGAGAGAGGGAACATTGATCATGCTATTGAGGTAGTTACTAACATTAACCCTATATGTAAGCCAACTTATAGGCTTAGTGTTTCTCAGTATGAGGAGGTAGAGAGGCAACTATAGGCTTATCTACATAAGGTCTTCATTAGACCTAAAAACTCACCTTGGGCATCACCAATGCTTCTACTTAAGAAGAAAGAAGGCTCTATGAGATTATGCATAGATTGCAGGGCACTAAACAAGGTAGCTATCAAAAATTGCAATGCGTAGGTTGGAAGACCTATTTGATCGGTTACATCAAGCTAGATATTTTACCAAGCTTGATCTTAGGTCAAGATATTATCAAATTAGGATTAGGGCAAAGGATGACCATAGAACTGCCTTCAGGACTAGATATGGGCACTATGAATTCTTGGTGATGCCTTTTGGTCTCACCAATGCTCCTTCCACTTTCATGAAGCTCATGAATAGTATATTATGCCTTATCTAGGGAAGTTTGTAGTAGACTTACTAGATGATATTATGATCTATAGTAGATCAGAGCAAAAACACTTGGAACACTTAAGAAAAGCATTCCAAGTGTTGAGGGAAAATTCATTCTTTGCCAAGGATTCAAAGTGTGAATTTTTTAAAACAAACGTTAGATACCTTGGGCATATAGTCTCCGAAGACGGAATCCAGATGAATCCTAAAAAAGTACGGGCTATTATGGAGTGGCCACATCCAAGGAACCTGAAAGAGCTGCATATCTTCCTAGGTTTATCAAGATTCTATCAAAGATTCATTAAGAATTATGCCGAAATTATTGTCCCGATGACAGAATACCTTAAAGGGAAAGGGAAAGCCTTTCGTTGGGGAGACGAACAGAAGCAAAGTATGGAGAAGTTGAAGGTAGAAATTGCTACATCTCCACTTTTGCATATAGCAGATCCTAATAAACCCTTTGTGGTTGAGACTAACGCGAGTGATTTCGCTATAGGACAAGTTTTAGTTCGGGATGGTCAACCAGTGGCTTTTGAGAGCAAGAAACTAGAACCTCCTAAGAAGAATTACTCCGTCGATGAGGAGTTGTATGCAATTGTCCATGCTTTGAAGAAGTGGCATCATTATTTATATGGTGCCAAAGTTACGATAGTGTTTCATCAAGAGAGCATTATGTGGCTCTCTAATCAAATAGACCATAAAGGCTTTAGGGCCTGATCGGCAGAGACCCTTCAAGAGTTTGATTATGAGCTTGGGTATAGGAAGGGAAAGTTTGATGTAGTGGTTGACTCGCTTAGCCACATACCTATGCTCAACGGACTGAGTTTTACTCATATCAGTGTTGCATATGCAGCGCGTTGCGAACCTCCGCAACGTACGCAATGCAAAGTCGCATTGCGTACGCATTCGCAACGCGTTGCGTACAAATTAAAAAAATAGGGCCCTCCCAAAATGCCAAAAACGACCCGCTAGAGGGCCCTTATTCATTTCATTCCAGCCCAGAGCAATGAGCACTGAGGACTCAGAGCAGTGGAGCACTCTGCAAGGGGGGGGAGGAGAGAGAGAGAGAGAGAGAGAGAGAGAGAGAGAGAGAGAGATCATGTATGATCATTGGTGCTTCTTGCATGCATTGTGCAATGTGGCATGCCACATGTGCAAGCAGCCATGTAATATGTATGATTTTTGAATGTATACTTAAGTTGTTCAATGTTGATTTTTGAATGTGTGCAGCACTATAACAGCTAGCTTCCAATTTATTCCATCATGCCTAGGCCTACGCATCCTTATTGGAAAGCCCATACTGTATTGCTTGGGCAATCTTTAGGTTCACAAGCAGGCGGAGCCAAAAATTGGCGGTGTAAGTATTGCAACAACACTTTCTCTAGCACCATTACACGTGTCATTGCACATGTCTCAGGTATTGGGGGCTATGGGATTGGTGGATGCAAATGTGTCCCACGAGAGGTTGCTGACCAGGTCATCAAAGAAAATGGTCAAATGTTTAGAGGGAAGGTGCGCATTGGATGTGAGGAAGAGGCTGAGAGAGACAATGCTCTTCTTTGTCCTTCTACTCAGGAGACTATGGATTCTTCTAGATCAAATACAGGTACTCTCAGCTTTATAATGTCTATTGGTTATTTACTTAATATTCTTTATATTTATAGGTGTTCGGATTTCCTCTCATGACCTTGTTTATTTCTTGATGGCATCAGGCACAAGTACTCCCACAATAGCAGCTAGCTACACTATGCCTCATAAAAGGCATGCTTTTGATTTATCTGAGTCCTAGGGCACATCTGATGTTGGGACTAGTACTCCGAAAGCTCCTACTACATCACATCCATCATCGCTTGATTCGCGAGTATACTCTGATTCATGGGTGAAGGAAAGAAAGAGAGTTGCAGATATAGAGATTGCCAGAACTTTGATTGAATACAATCTCTCTTTCAATGTGCTTCGTATAGAGGAGTGGAGAAAGATGATTCGTGCAGTTGCATCAGTGGACTCCTTGGGAGAGACAGATCCTTGGTCAGGAGTAGAGTACGGCTACATGTGCACGTCTATGCTAGATGAGGGACGTGCCAGGATTGATGTAGCTCTTACACCCATCTGCGAGGGATGGAAGAGATGGATGCACGATCATATCCGATGGATGGAGTGATATCCCTCATCGTCACATGAGCAATCATTTCTTGTTGTCTTGGCACTATCTTTTTACGTGCCATTGATGTGGGTGTTGTGGGACATAGGGTCACAGGTGACTTTATATACCAGCACATTAGAGAGGCTATTATCGAGATAGGCACAGAGAATGTTGTTCAGGTGATTACAGATAATGCCTCTAACTGTAAGAGGATGGGAGAGCTATTGGAGGAGGAGTACCCATCTATCACATGGACTCCATGCACAGCACATTGCCTTGATCTTATGATGGAGGATATTGCACGCCTATCATGGATGCATCATACTACTATGATGTTGGCCGTGAGGATCACTAGCTTCTTCCGAAAGAAGCATCAGGCTCTAGCCATATTTCGTTCATATTCAGAGCTTGATATTATCCGACCATCAAAGACTAGATTTGCATATATGTATTTGGTCTTTGATAGATTGATGCACACTAGAGAAGCATTATGGGCATTGTTGTCAGTCCACTACGGGAGAAGCTTCGTTATTTTGACACAAATGTAGCGCGCCTTCTACGACTCACATTGCTTGATGATCACTTTTGGAGAGAGATTGATATTACGTCATGCACATTACACCCTATGTGGATACTACTCCGATTGACAAATTCAGAGGGTTCGATACTTAGGTACGTGTACCCAAAGTTTAGAGAGATGCGCGCATCTATCGAGTCATCTACTTTCTTATCACGTGAGAGGTAACTTTGTATTCATTTGCGTCTATTTTTTTTTCTTTTTTGTTATGTGAAATATATTGATTACATATTTAAGGATTAACTAAAATAATGATTGCAAAAAAGAAGATGTATTGGAGATCGTGGATCGACGAGGAGAGTACATTCATCGACCCATCCATGGGATGGCCACTTTACTACATCCTTTATATAAGGATGCAGAGTATTTGGAGGATTCCACATTGTTATCTTCTCGGGATATTTACCTTTCCAGAGTATTGGGTATGGTGCAGCAAACTCAGTTTGATATTTAGTTTATTATGTATACAGTAGGCCATCAACATCAGCGAGAGATTTTTGTAAATTTCCTGTGAATTGGTGGCAATTTATTTTGGACATCGATGATTGTATATGACACTTCACCTATGTTATATTCAGTGACCACTCTTTCACACTTGTCGTTTTAGTATGATGTGCAATGTGCATTGTGTATTTTGAAATTTGTGTTCACATGACATCGCATTGTTTTTTGTTCTTGACTCTTTAGGTATTAATTTTTTAATATTCTTGCATGAGACTCCACTCTTGAGTGATAGTGGGTACTAGGTTGTAGGTGCTTTGCAAGTTGTCATTTTGTATTATTGTATAATGTATTCAAATTTCATTTTTGGTATGTTGTGTTCACTATTGACATTTGTGTGCACACATGTGATCGCAATGTTCGTAATATCTATTATCATGTGCATTCATCTATACATATTACATTCATACATACACACACACACACACACACACACACATATATATATATATATATATATATATATATATATATATATATATATATATATATATATATATATATATATATATATATATATATATATATATATATATATATATATATAATGCTACCGTTCCATACCGTTCCATATCCCGACGTTTGGTACGGCACTACGTTCCGTACGCGTACTGTACGTGCCATACCAAACGTTCCATACCACCTTGTTAGCAACCAAAAGCTTGTGAAGAACCAGGTAAAAACACTTAAGCTTGCAAGCTTATAAAGGCACTTTATGGTTTGAAGCAAGCACCAAGGGCTTGGTATTATGAAAAAATACATTTATATCTTATATACGCGGTTTTGAAAACTTTGAAGCTTTTCAAGCCCTCTATGTTAAGGTAGGGACAGATGTCTTGATTATCATCATCATCTTTGTTGATGACATGATCATGACAAGTCCCAAGGATTCAGATCTTCAGTTTTTTAAATCATGGCTTAAGCATATATTTGATGTTGATGATATTAGAACTTTACATTACTATCTAAGCATTGAATTCAAATTCAAAAACAACTGTATCTATGTGACATAGCAAAAGTCCATTGAGAAACTTTTAGAAAGGTTTGAAATGATAGCTTGTAAACCTATGCAAATACCTATGGATGTTAATATGTCATTACAGGCAAAAGAAGACTCAAAACCTTTTGATGCTACATTCATAGTACAAACAAAGAGATTTAAATCGCGATTAAAAATCGGGATTTAAACGATTTAATCATTTTAATCGCTCGGATTTAAAATAAAATTCGCGATTTTTATTTTTTTGCAATTTTTGTGATTTTTTTTTTTGGGAAATTTTTGTATATACACATATAAAACATTCTAATATATACATATATATCATAAACTTTACATATAATGCATGTAATATGGATATAATGCATGATAATATCTCAAAATAGAGCAAAAATTAAAAATTAAAAAAAAAATAAAAATAAAAATAAAAAAAATAGCGAATAAATCGTTTAAATCGTTTGAGATTTAAAAGATTTTTATTTTATGAAAAAATCGTGATTTTTTTGTACTATGGCTACATTATATAGTGATGTCGTTGGATGTTTGATCTATTTATGTAATACATATCCAAGTTTATGCATGAACCTGGATATTTGCAGTTTCTCGAATATCTAGGTTCACACATAAACCACTCAAAATTTATTGGAAAGAAGTTAGGAGGATATTCACATATTTGAAAAGAACTTTGAATTATGAAATGTTATTTCCAAAGTCGTTTAAAAGGAGCTTTGAATTATGCAATGGTATTTCCGAACTCGTTACACTTTCTACTATGAAGTTTTGCAGTTTCTGATTGGGCAAGTGATAAAGACTCTAGAAGTACAAATGGTTATTGTTTATATGTCGGAGAATGCCTTATCTCATCATTTTCTAAGAAAAAATCAACGAAAGCTACATCTTCAAGTGAAGAAGAGTATAGGGCTTCCTTTACAATGACACTTGAAGCTATTTGGTTGCAAAAAATTCTCATTTATTTTGATGACCATGTTCATCTTCCTATGCAAATATTTTCAAATAGTCAAAGTGCTATTGCTATTGCAAAAAATCATGTTCATCATGCAAGGATAAACCATATTGAAGTACATTATCATTACATTCCGGACTAGGTATATCAAAAGCACACTGAACTAAGTTACGTACCTACAAGTGAGAATATGGAAGACATATTTACTGAAGCATTATCTAGAGATGGACATCATAAGTTACGCAAAAAATTGAGCCTTCTGTAATTATGACATTGAAGGGAGCATTGTCGAAAAACAATGTCAGAATGCCCTAAAATTGACAAAAAATCCAGTAACCATAATTTTAGTACTTGGTCAAAATTTGGTCAAAGATGGTCAAAAATTCTTATTGGCTCATTGGAAAGTACTCTCTGGGACCTTTCTAATGATATGCAATAATGCACCATCATGCATCAAAAAGTCAACCAAAAACAAAACCTTAATTTCTGCTTTTCACTCATAACTTTTCAATAACGAGGATTTAATTGATGATGAAAAGGATATTGATCCAATCCTAAAAGCCACGCAAAAAAAATTTTAAAATCCCAAAAGCTATTCAAACCCCTAAAAAGTTATACAAGCATGCTAGGCAAAAATCTCACGCAAGCTTTTTGTGATTTTAGCTTTCGAACGTGCTTTTCAAGCTGATTTTCATGGGCAATCAAAATCCTATATAAAGAGGCTATTGTAAGCCTTCTTTAGCATCAATCTGCAAGCTACACAAGCTAAGAGCTCTAGGTAGAGCTAGGAGGACTCTTGGAAGAGTGTATGCAGCTTTGAGGTAGTTTTGACAACCTACCCTTGTTTCTTCTCTTCACACAACTTGGTGTGCATGCTGATTTTGAAGAATTGTGGCCTCCACATTAGGGTTTTGTTGTACCAGGTCCTTACCTACTACCTCGTCGCTAGAAGTGACCATTGATGATGCTCTGCATTAGAGAAGACCTAATTTCATATTAGAGCTTTCTATATTATTTAAGAGTTCTTTTACTTCATTTGGCACATATTCACTCACATAATACCTCTTAGACACTCTCTCACTACATTTTGTACCTAGAACCCTTTATATTCAGCCTATATTCAGATATTGTATCAATACACACATTGTATATTAAGATTTTGCTTTTAATTACTGTGTATAGTAGCATTAAGCTGATGCATTTTTATAATTGTCTTCTCTCTCTATTGCAATGCTATTTCTCTCGCTTGATCAAGTCAACGTGTGTTATGTTCTAAGGTTCAATTGCAATGTCATTTCTCTCTCTTGATCAAGTCAAGGTGTGCTATGTTCTAAGGTTCAATTGTTGGATAGCTCCTGGATTTAACCTATGAATTATTGTTTGGGCCTACCAATACTTCCAGAAGTTGCTCTTAAGAATATGGACTATAAGAGCCGCAAGTGTTTCATTTTGCTAATAACTTAAAGAGAAGGGTCACACAAGGAGGTTGATCTCTTCCCTCCCATCATGGGTGGCTTCTATTTTGGCTCTATCATCCATGGGCATTACACAGGATCTTGCACATGTTCCCTCTTGTGGGCCTCCATGATCTAGCTCTATCATCCATGCGCCCTACACGGGATGTTGCACACATTCAAGTGTGGTTTATGCAAATGCTTTTCTTGGATCAAGCTACTCTAATACTAGTATGACGTCACAAAAAAGAGCTACCTTGCCCCTCCTTGATGACCCCTCCTTTTTGGAGTTTGGACTCAACAGAGCCCTTCAAGACTTGCTACTCTGGTATCTTTACGAGGACAAAGATTCACAAACCACGCAACACACAATTCACCTCTTAGCCACATGCTTCCTTCATTTCATTCTCCCTCCATCAATCTCTCTCTCCATATATGTACATGAGTCAAGTACCCCAAACGAGTACTCTCAACATGCCCAAAGGGTGGAGTTCTCAACCCCATTGTCATATAATAGAATACAAAAAGAGATTAACAAAAATAAGACAAGTCTAAAATTTCTATTATATTACTATAAATAAGTGAATCACATAAAAGTAAATATAAAATAACAAGAGCATAACTATTTAATAAACATCAAAGTGTTGAACTTTGCCTAAAAAATGAGAAGAACCTTGAAAGAATACAATCCATTAGGTTGTATAGAGATTACATAATGATATAAAGGTAGAGAAGATGAGGTAAGAGTAAATAATTTATTGTTGCTATATAGTAGAACAAGGTATGACGAGTCAAGGGCTGACATGCAATGGTGATGAACAATAATGACAAAATGATTATGCAGGCTGATTTCTTTCTTCAAAATGGTTGCACCAACTTTTTGATATCCATGTGTCCTCTGATGATGTATACCAGCCCTCTTCAATATGTCATTGGTTGTACTCAAAAGTTAGATGTACCTTCTTTATAAAAGTGGAAAATTTTCCCCATCTGTTAATTCATTTTTCCCTTTTTCCAACTTTCCACCTAAATCAACTCAGCCACACATTAAAAGAAAAAAAAAACATGTGGCCTATCGGCTTTGTTCATAATTGGTTAATCATAAGATATTTAAAATCCTAGTGAGGATAACCTCCACATAGAAATTTAAAACAACTTTAAACTAAAACTTTCAAATAAACAAACTAGAATGATTGAAACCTAACAATCCTCTCCTTAATCCGAACTAGAAGATGAGCCAAAACACGCATTTAAAAATTACTCTTCTCATCAAAAAGAAAAGAGAATTAAGACACATTCCAAATGCATTCATGCTATCACTATCCATACCAACTTGGCTAGGAACGGGATCGCAACTACATAGGCAATGCATTGTTAAATGTTAGCAATGGGTTAGAGTTGCAAAGCCCAAGTTACGATAAAGTTGCATACAAATCAAATTTTCTCAGGTTTTTTTGTTACTAGTTTAAGATTCTAGGTACCCTAGGGGTGTATCCTCTTGATATGCTTGGATAGACTCAAAAAACACAAAAAATATGATAAAATTTATATTATACTTCGTCTCATTGTAAATACATAAAGGGCAAAATCTAAGAAATATCCTTTTTAGCTCAAATTATTTGATTCTTTAAGCTCCTTATTTTCGGCTAAAAATGGTGAATGTCAAATCTATAAACAATTTAGAGGATCTGTGATAAAAAATTTGTGATATGTAGGCATCACATATACCATTTAAATTACCCTAAAGAAATGTTATACAGTTTAGAGGTCCTTTATAGAGTTTGAGAGTAGATGAGGGAAAGCACAATTTAATCCATTCACAAGCAAGTAGATTCCATGTTGCATTAGTCAAACCTTTCTCAGGGTTTATGCTTAGAAATATTATTGTGTATTATGATAAATAGATCATTTGACACTAATAAAGGATTGAAGGTAGGGAAAGACCTTTCGTATAGTCACAACCCAAAATACAGTCACATGATATTTTTCTTTTTCTTTTTTTGAGGTTTATGTTTATGATTTGACTCAATTCTAGTATAGGCTTCTTCCCTATTTGAAGTGAATTTCCATTGGATTAAAAAGCGAGAAAACTTTGTATACATTCAATAAGATTAATAGTTGTGATCTATAATATTTGTTGATAATGTGGTAGTTGACAATCCAAAAAGAAGTAATTTGAGACTAAGAACACCGAATAGTTTTGTGTAGATCTCTATCAAATATTTCCACTATTTATTTGAAATCAATCTTCTTTCAACTTCTATAACTAGATTCCAAAGCTTGTCCCACTAAAAATTGAGGTCCAATGGGACAAACAACAATACACCACTTTTTTTGTAAATATACTTCTTCCATTATAGCAAATGGTATCTTTGTGGGTTTTTTTATCATGTACACAACAGACTCTAAACCCATTCACAACGTGGCGTTGTTGGCAACGCATTGCATTGCAACTATGATCCATAGTAGCTTTAGAGGCTAGATCTTCATTGTTTTCTACTTCTTCAATTGCATTCGTCATTCTTTGACGGGGAACATTACTTCTCTTTGTGATCTCTTCCTTTACAGACCTTGCATGGAAAGACTTTAAAACATCCTCACTCAAAGTGGTGTCTTTCCCAGAGTGTTTCCAAAACTTTTGAATTTTCTCGATGTTTTCCCTTTTTTTAACTTTATTTGTAGCAATTTCATTGTTAGGTAGTCTTTGAATTTTTTTAATTTCTTCTTTCATGAGCATAGTAATGATTCCTCCCTAGAGTTGGATTTGGAGTCGTTTGAAGCATAGTGACAATAACATCAAAAAGAGGCGTGAAGTTTTTAAGTACAGCTGCCTTGGTTGTGTATTCAAGAACTAAAGCACCAATTGATGTTGATTGATCCATATGATTGTTGAAGAGGTTTCTTAGAAAGTTGTCTATTTGTTTACATTTGCAACTCACAAAAACTAACATAGACAATAACTTTGACTATTTTGAATTTGCTCCAAATATAATATCTACTTTAATCCAAGCTTTTGTTGTTGATGAGATTCCCACTATATGATGAATATATTCGTCACTCAAACTCAAGCCAATTATGGGTCATACTCTTGTCTTGTTTTGATGTGATTTATCCTCCAAGTGTAGATGTATCCTCTTGGATGATTCTTCACCATAATCAAATCTTTCTACTTGTGATTGATCATTTCCCAAGTGTTTTGCTTCATCGAAAAATATTGGAGCTCTATTTCCACGTGTAAAAACTCATTCCTTTAAACTTATCTATGGCAAGAATACTTTAGGACATCTTGAGCAAGTATAATTAGAGAAAGAGGCTTTGAATAAATTAGCATATTTTTTGTAATATGACTACATTGTTTTGATGTGATTTGTCCTCCAAGTGTAGATTATACTCTCGGATGATTCTTCACCATAATCAATTCTTTCTACTTGTGATTGATCACTTCCAAAGTGTTTTGATTCATCAATAAATATTGGAGCTTTGTTTCCACATGTAAAAACCCATTCCTTTAAACTTATCTATGACAATAATACTCGAGGACATCTAGAGCAAGTATAATTAGAGAAAGGGGCTTTGAATAATTTAGCATAATTGTAGTAATATGACTATAATATCATCTACATATTTAAAATAGATTTGTGAAAAATAAATATAAAATTTGATGAGAATTAATATAAATGGAATTGCATCAATGTTCAAAATGAATTGACGAAATATGAATGAAACCTACAATTCAATAGACATGAATTGTCATAACTTTACGAAATTGGAATTATCTTAAATGAAGTGGAATGAAACAATCAAAATATGAAATAATCTGAAATGAAATGAGCTCTTGAAGCTGAGTTATTGATGAAGAAAAAAGTTGGAGTATTGATTTTTTTTTTGACAAAAAAAGAATAATCTCTGGCTAATGTGGAGAAGCAACGACATGTTGATGAAGGAAAGAAATAAAAAAGGGAAAAGAAAAAGGGGAAAAGGGGGGGGGGAGGGGGGGCTGACAATGATAAAGTAACATCAAAAAGATATTATCTTACAATTTTGTTGAACATGCTCTGTTACCATGTTGGGTTTTGTTTATATCGATTGTAATATTGAGGTTCAAATCCATCTTAAAAGGCTCAATACAAAAAATGAATAAAGAAGGAGATTTCTATTATATTAATGTAGATAAGTGAATTACATAGTAGAAAATATGAAAACTCAACAAGAAACTGCTATATTTACATAAAAGTTATAATTTTTGCATATGAATGGGAAAACCCCTGAAATAGTACAAGTTCAACAAGTTGTATGAAGGTTGTACGCTACTATAGAGGCAGATAATATGAGGCTGGAGTAAATAATTTGATGTAGCAGCATGGTAATTTTGCCTAATGAATGAAAAAAACTATGAAATAATAGAGTTCAACATGTTGTATAGAGGTTGTGTGCTAATATGAAGGTAGAGAAAATGAGGCTGGAGTAAATAATCTATTGTAGCAACATGGTACAACAAGATATGAAGAGCTGAGAGCTGACATTTCCTGAGGATGAAGAACAGTATTGACGAAAAATGATTACAACAGATATTTCTCTCTAGATGGCTGCACCGGCTTGTTGATGTCCAGATGTGTCCTCTAATGATGAACACCAGTTTCTTCTACATGTAGTTGGCTGCATTATAATTTAAATGACTTCATACCCTTTTTTAATTAAAAAAGGAAAAAGTTTCATCTTTTAATTCATCCTTTCTTTTTCCAATTTTCCACCTAAATCAACTCAGCGACACATTAAAAAATCCATGGACTGCTAGCCTTGTTCGTACTTGGCTGGTCATAGGATCTTTAAATCCTAGTGAGGGTAGCCCCCACAAAGGAATTTAGAAGAACTTTGGAACTACAACTTTCAAAGGACCAAACTGGATGACTAAAACCTAACACTCAAGATATTTTGGAGGAGGCACATGGAAATGACACAAGGGTCAATGCTGATCCCCTAGGGGACTCAAAAAAGTAAAGATTATTATTTGCAAAGTGGATAGTTATCAAAGATGTCTTGCAGCTTCAAACATCAATTCACATATGGAGATATAGCAGAAAAGACCTAGACATATGAGTCAAATAGGAATGTGTTGGAAATCAATGTACATATGGTCCATCTCCGGCAATCCTACTTAGGACTTAGCCATTTTTTTGTACATTTTGGGTAAAACTTTTTTAGGCGTTTCATGAGAGCTATCTAGTGATATGCTTCATTCTGTCATCAGAGGTCAGAATTAGGAGAAAACACAAACCCTAGTTTCTGCCCTAAAATGATGGGATGCATATTTCTGAGGTTCTTGATGTACAAAACATAAAAAGCTAGATTGTAGTTTTAGTAGATGGCAAAAGCAGCTAATTTTAGCGATGGAATTTTAAAACTCCTGAAAGGCAAGTCAAAATTAGCGATGGCAATTTAATAAAGCAAAAAAATAGTGATCGCCAAAAAAATCCCACGAAGATGCTTTTTCGCAAATTTTTACACCCAGCTTTATTGATGGAGGCCAAAGCTATATAATGGAGGTATGGCAACACTTTTGGAGAATCAAGGAGGAGTCACTTCTTGAGTTGATGCTTCCATAGTGTCAATTTTGGAGTTCTGAAGCTTTCGAGGCTAAGGAGAGGTGAAGAAGAGACTATTCTCTTGGAGCAAGGAGTCTTCTACAAGTTTGGAGAAGCTATCTTTTGTAAGTTAATCCTATATTCTGTTTTAGGGTTTCTGAACCCTAATTTCAGAATTAGGGTTTGCTGATTTTCAGATTTGTTGCACTATCTTGAGAGGTAGGTTCACTCCGTTGCTCATATGCTTCACACACACTCAGATTATAACAGCATAATCTGAATTCTGTATTTCATCATCTTCTTGTCTATTCTTCCATCTAGTGAATGCACCATCATATGGTTGAGTAGTACTCCCATTTTGTAATTCGGCCATCTACATTAGTGAGTAAGCAATTTGCTTACGTTATGTATTCTTGTCTCAAGTTTCTTTCTATCTCTCACATATCAACTTGTTTAATTAAGTGTGTATGCTCAAAGGTTGTTAGTATTGGAAGATCCTGGGCCCAGCAATTTGCTTACGTTACTTATTCTTGTCTCAAGTTTCTTTCTATCTCTCACTTATCATCTTGTTTAATTAAGTGTGTATGCTCAAAGGTTGTTAGTATTGGAAGATCCTGGGGCCCCAAATTCCAACAGAATGCATTTACTCCGGATGTCTTGCAGCTTCAAACATCAATTCACATATGGCGATATAGCAGAAAAGACCTAGACATACAAGTCAAATAGGAATGCATGTACTCTTCCACTAGTAAAATCATTGTAGAAATTCAGCTTTTGAGATTTGCAATGATTGCATACTAAAAAAAGGAAATCTACATACTGCATCTCTACATCAAAGAGGAAGGAAAGCAGGTTAAATCTAGCACACCCGAATGCATGTCTACTCCTATAAAAATTTATGAAGGTATGCAATACTTCATTACATTCGTTGACGATGCATCTAAGAAGTTATGATCTTATCCCCTAAAAGTAAATGGTGTACTTGAAGTTTCCAAGAAATGGTATGCATACTTAACCCCATTGGGGAAAAGAAAAAGTAAAAGGCATTAAGAACACATAATGGCATTGAGCATGTGAACATGGAATATGATGATTTTTGTGCAAAGGAGCATATCAAGAGGGACCTAACATCCCCTTAGAACGCTTCATCAAAATTATGACACAATTGGGTGTGAACCACCTTTAGTGGTGGTTGAGGGCATGAGGCCACATGGCTCTCATGCAATGGTTGCATGGAGAGAGTAGAAAGCTATTTTTAGTGTTGTGAGGTTGGGAGGTGAATCCAAGAGTCTCTCGCGAATTCTTTATCAATTTTCGTGCACCTGCTTGCTATTTTTGCAAGCCCTCCTCGAATAGAGTGCAAAACACTTTACGATGCAAAACACAAGGAGTTCATCGGGAGACGAGCTTGACATTGTTATAGGAGCCACAGCTCGAGACCATGCGAGAGCAGCAAGTACAAAGCCACGCACAGAGGTGCCCAAGTACACAGACCGAGAACCGCCATGCGATGCGAGCGCCCACGCTGGTGCCCACACACGAGGAAGCCCCCAAGGAGCAAGCTCCTAGCTTCCTTCTCTCCTCAAGTGAGGGGAGTGATCTTCTTGGGCCATATTTGAAACCCTCTTCAGCTTCTGTTCAACCAGCATGTGGGATAAAATGATCCATCAATGTTGATTTTTTGAGAGAAGAAGCACGAAGAGCATTCCATTCAACCTTGAAGGAGTTGGGAAGAAAATATAATTTTTGTTAAGCTTTTGGAAGAAGAAAGTATTGCCAAACATCAAGAACAACACATATCTATGTTCTTTGGTGCATGCCCACTGAGAATTGACCATCTTTAGCAATTTTGGGTTACCTTGCAAGCTTTCTAAGGACACTAAAAACATCAATTTTGGATACTTTTTTGGAGGTCAAAAAGTATTTGCAAATTCTCTGAAGAAACTAGGAACATCTTCTAGAGACTTGTTGCTAGATCCTTTTTTATTCTCTGGCGAGGATTGACGAGAAACCAATTTTGTCCAATTGGCGAAATTGAAGACTTTTTTTGGGATTTTCTCACTTCCCAGAGTGCCCAATTGCCAACTGAACATTTCAAATTAATTTCCGAAACTGGCGAGGATCAAGACCAGTGGTTGAAAGCTTAGATAATCCTTTCAAATTTGCTTCCAAAGCTTCAAAGAACATTAGGCGAGTATATTTGAGTTATTTCTTTCACTTTCAGTACTTGATATGTTTCTTTTAGTTTCATATTCAATCAGTATTGTTCAACCATGGAAACTATAGAAAAGCAAACTCAAAATCTGTCTTTAAATACTCCTTAGGATATTGAAAACCAAAACAAACTAGAAAAACAAGAAAAACCAAAAGAGTTAGAAATGCATGATGTTGAAGAGAAAGTTGATTTCTATGAAGAGTTCATCACTCATGCTCAACATCACGCTTTACTTGATAGAACAAACAAGCTAGAATCTATTTTAGCAAGCATGACATCAGCCTTTGAACAATTAAAAACCCAATTCAGCACTCTAGAGACTACTATTGCTTCTTTACTTACCAAACAAGAGCTTGAACGTGAAATTTCTCACGAAACTTCAGTCATGGTTAGAAGAGAAGAACCTTTACCTACAATACCTCTTACCACTCCAAAGGATAAGCATCTTAGGGATACGCCTTTGTTTAAAAACTTGAAGCCACCTATATTCATGGGGATGATAAAGACCGAAACAAGGATGCAATGTACACTTCTACAAAAGTGGACTGACTTGCATGCGTTAAAAGGAACCCCACCTGAGTATCAAGTGCTCGAAGCAAGTCTTTCGCTTGGACCACATGCATTCAAGTGGTGGATGAGTCTTTAAAGCAACTAAAGCTATTCCCACGGATTAAGCTTTTTTTTGGAGAGAGTTCTTACATGAGAAAGAGTAGTAGTTGGGATGAGTGGGATAGAGTGATGCAAAGAGATAGACTTTTGTCTGGTTATCTCTCCCATTATAGAGAGATTGTGCTTAAATTAAAGGGTCAAGATGAGTTCCAAAAAGTACGAGGGTTTGCAAGAGGGCTTGACAAATCCATTAAGCTTGAGGTCCGACGTAATGCTCCTAAAACATTAGAGGACACTATCAAGTACGCTCAGTTGTATGAACACAATAGTCGTGTAGCAATGGACATAGACCAAACACTGACTCCTGAGACCTATGCAAGTGACTAAATTCAAGAAAAGGGTACTCCCCAGTAAAAACAAATTCAAAGTAAGAAAACCAAGAGGGCCTAGACTTACTACAAATCAATTTGAAAAGGCCAAAAAGGAAACTCATGTTTTAGGTGTTTATCTCCTGACAACTCTCAATGGAATTGCCCAAAATGTAAAGGGGAAGATAAAAAGCAAGGACCAAGGAACACTATGGTCTTAGACAAAGGCAAAAACACAATCCACCTAGTGCAAACACTTCCCATTTGTGGTAGCTCTAGCTACAAGGAAGTGGAAGGTATGCATGAGGATATAGGACATACTTTGATGTTTAACTCGGTCCTTGTGGTCATAGCAGTTTGGGCCACATGATTTAGTTAAACTTCATGGTCATGTATATGGGACTATAGTGCAGATCATGATTGATAATTCTGCAACTCATAAATTTATTAATTATGCTCTCGTAAAAAAGCTTAAAAATCCCAGGCAGCCCAGTGCACATAAATGCGTAGTATCTATGATGCAAGGGGAAGATAGACGAATATGGGATACTATGGTATCCAATTTGGAAATCAAGATACAAGGATTCAATTTGGAAATCAAGATACAAGGATTCACAAATCACTTAGATTTCCAAATCATGAACATGGAAAGAACAGACATAGTATTGGACAGAGAATGGCTTTGGGGATTAGGGGATACACTTAAACGAAGTTATCAAAAAAATACTATTGAATTTGTTAAAGATTGAAGTACTTTTTGTATTCAAGGTGAAAGAGATGTACCCAATACACCTCTTCTTTCATCCATGCAGTTAGATACTCTTTTTGATTCACGAATCACAGACATGCAAGATGCTTATGCATTATTTGCTTTAGATGTTCATCAATTTGTTGATGATTATGACATTTCAGATGCATCTATTTTGGATCATAATGTAACTAAGCATAGTGCCCAGCACCGTTGGAAACAATCGGTTCGGACAGGTCAGAAACGGAGTTTCAGAGTTTCCAAAATTTTGGAAACGGCAAGAAACGGGAAACGGCAAGAAACGTGTGTGTATGTGTGTGTGTGTGTGTGTGTGTGTGTGTGTGTGTGTGTGTGTGTGTGTGTGTGTGTGTGTATATATATATATATATATATATATATATATATATATATATGTGTGTGTGTGTGTGTGTGTGTGTGTGTGTGTGTGTGTGTGTGTGTGTACACAAAGAGAGAGAGAGAGACACACATAGTGCTAAGTGCACACACTCATGCATAGTACATACATGCATTGAACATTCATACACATGTCACACATATTATATACATGATACTACGAATAATATACATACATACTACATACATACACACATATAATGTACATACATACTACACACACATAAGTACATACATAGTACATACTACACACAATACATACATACACTATTACACACACACATAATGTACATACATAGTACATAGTACATAGGACACATATCACACACAATACATATTTGCAACATACACACACATAATGTGCATACATATTACACACACATATTAGATGTTTACTACACACATAATGTATACTATGGGCACCAAGTTAGTAATTACCTAATACCAAGTTACAAGTTCAAGGTAGACCGTAGTGGGCTTGAAGATAGTGGGTTTCTCTCTCTCTCTCTCTCTCTCTCTCTCTCTCTCTCTCTCTCTCTCTCTCTCTCTCTCTCTCTCTCTCTCTCTCTCTCTCTCTCTCTCTCTCTCTCTCTCTCTCTCTCTCTCTCTCTCTCTCTCTCTCTCTCTCTCTCTCTCTCTCTCTCTCTCTCTCTCTCTCTCTCTCTCTCTCTCTCTCTCTCTCAATCGCTGCCCGTCACCAGCGCCGTTGTCGGCAGCCGCCAATCAGGTCGCCGCCGTCTGCAGCAGCTAGTCACGCCGCCAGTCGGCACCCTACAGCACGCCTCCAGCTGCTCAGCAGGCCGGCGCTCAGCAGGTCAGCCCGCTCAGTAGGTCTCCCTCTCTCCCGGTTGCATCCCGTCGAGGCAGCCCGTCGGCACCCTACAGCAGACAGCAGCACCTGTAGATGCCTACTCGATGAAGATCTCTCTCGGACAGCTCGCCCTCACCTCCAGTTAGGGTTCGCCACACACCTCAACCCCATCTCTGTCTTCTGCCCCGTTGCCAAAATGTCTAACCTAGTCTCCCAAACTAACCCTAATCCTAAGCCAAAACCCTAAATTCCAACCCTAACCCTAGTCCTAACCCTAACCCTAACCCTAGTCCTAACCCTAACCCTAACCCTAGTCTTAACCGGAACCTAACCCTAACCCTAATCCTAATCCTCTCTCTCTCTCTCTCTCTCTCTCTCTCTCTCTCTCTCTCTCTCTCTCTCTCTCTCTCTCTCTCTCTCTCTCTCTCTCTCTCTCTCTCTCTCTCTCTCTCTCTCTCTCTCTCTCTCTCTCTCTCATGGCTCCCAAGCTGGAGGAACAGTTGGCCACCTTAGAGCATGCCCTCCGAGAGTTGATAGGAAAACACAAGAAAGAAGGAGATTCTGCACTGAACGGGGTTACCCATAGAGTTGTCGCCCTCGAAGCCAAGGTGGCAACCTTGGAGAAGGAAAACGAATCCCTTCGGGAAGAGCTTCTCGCTACCCGCAAGCAGCACTCACGGGACTTGGAGGAGTTGAAGACTGCGCTTACTGATATGAAAACGAAACTGGACAGCATGCACGAGGAGGGGGAGATCGCTCCACATCTAGAGGACATTCGGGTGACTATCAAGAAGGAGTGTATGGAGGTGGTGCAGAACGAGCTTGAGACTAAGAAAGATGGATGGGTCGAGGTTGTCAAAAAGAACCTTCGACAGGAGGCAAAGAAGAACAATCACCATGAGGAGATCCACATAGCGCATACCACCATTGAGGAGGAGCGGATGTGACAGGCCCGCAGGCTCAATGTTCGCGTCTCCGGCCTCACAGAGACAGACGGATCACCAGAGCAGGACGGGCGTCGCTTGTGCACATTACTTGGATACCGCGCGGATGAGCCTCTCCCCTTCACCAGAGTATGGAGTGAAGGACGGGACACCACACGGAGCAGAGCACTTATCCTTCAGTTCTCAGATGAGGCAAGGAGGAGAGACTTTCTCATACGACGGGCGGTACTACGCACTACACCGGGCACCCCCATCTATTTGGATGACGACCTCACACGGATGCAGGTAGAGCACAGACGGGCATGCATGCCACGTGTCCTCCAGGCAAGACGAGAGGGACATCGTGCCCTCTACAGAGACGGTCGGATCATCATTGATGGACGGCCCATTGACTAGGGATTCGCGGCCTATGAGACAGCACAGCAGGAGGTGCACATTGCAGTCTGGAACTGCAATGGATCTTTATGGACACATCCAGGGCGCCTCGAGGGGGTGATGGAGGGAAGAGACATTATCTTCTTGACAGAGACACACGAGAGCCCGGGGAGGAGCCTACCGAGGATTGAGGGCTATATGTGGGAGTCAGCTCACCGCCGCCAGATGAGAAAGCACACCACACGAGGATCAGGAGGAGTAGCCATGCTCTATAGACAGTCGTTACAGCACAGGGTACAGGTGGTAGCCAGAGACCCAGAGGCACGTTTCATGTGGATACGCTTGCAGCTATCAGAGGAGAGAGCAGCGTACTTCGCCGTATGCTATATTGCACCCATTGGTTCACGCTTCACACATTCCCTTGAGCAGCTATCAGGAGGGGAGGGACCAGACACCACATCGCCATATGACTGCCTCAGTGACACGATTATGGAGTATACCGGGATGGGTGAAGTCTTCCTTGTAGGAGACTTCAATGCCCGCACTCAGAGCCACCAGTGTGATATCTACGACTTTGACGACCCTGAGATGCTTCGTACCATAGAGGACATGCCTACACTCAGAGCCTCAGCCGACACCGCCACACCCACCTTATATGGCCGACACTTACTCCAGATGGGAGAAGCACACCGTCTCGTTATATATAATGGGATGGGGAGCTGGCCCACCTCGCGCGATCTCACCTGCATTCCACCCACGACACCACAGGGGGGCAGTGTGGTAGACTATGTTATCGGACCCCCGGAGGCGACACATCTGATCACCTCATTCACTATCCCACCCTTACCGATTGGAGCTGATCACGCATATCTTGCCCTATCCATTCGCGGCTCACCATGCATACCCCACCCCGTCACCATACAGCCACGAGCCCGTACCACCATTCACTTTAGACATGAGCTAGCACATATCTATAGCTCCCATGTTCGAGAGCGCATCTACTCCCTTGATCCCTCTGCCTCCTTGGACACCCTCACCGCCCACTTCTCCTCGATCCTCCATACATCCGCTACTCTCAGCTTCCCATACACCACCCACAGCACTGCACATCCGACACAGCTGGGGCATACACCCCAGAATAGATGGTACGATGAGGAGTGTAGGCGACTATACCGACATCTCAGAGCACAGAGTATCTTGGGATCCATCACAGAGAGGGAGGCACGACGACAGATGCGAGCCCTCACACGCCGGAAGCGGCGAGCTTTCGAGGAGCGACAGGAGGCAGAGTTGATCGACCTTCTCATGAGTAGGGATTGTGCCACCGCGTGGAGGGCACTACGTGAGCCACGTCCACCTACACCCATAGCAGATCCTTCGACTTGGCACACCTACGCCTAGAGGTTATATGACGTCCCAGGACAGCCACCATTACCGATTCCTTCCGCACCACGTCCGGTGATATCCACCCTCTTCACAGCAGGCATGGTACGAAAGGCCATCCATAGGCTACAACATGGCCGTTCAGCAGACCACACAGGGCTACAAGGAGAGCACTTTATATACGCAGCAGATGTAGTTTCCCACTTGATCGCCCATCTCTTCAACCGTGCTCTGGTTGAGGGATTACCCGACTCATGGACTATGCATACCATTACGCCTATCCATAAGTCCGGCGATATGATGGACCCAGGGAACTACAGGACTATTATGATAGGCCATATCCTGGCCAAGATCTATGGGGCAGTACTAGAGGCAGAGCTCGGTACACACGCTGAGGCAGCGGGGATCACAGCACCCAGCCAGGCAGACTTCCGTCGCACTTTCTCCACCATCGACCACATCTTCGTGCTTCGTTGCTTGATTGAGAGCGCGAAGGCGGGGGAGCAGAGACTATACTGTTGCTTTGTGGATTTCCGCAAAGCCTTCGACATGGTCCCTCGAGAGAGACTACTACGGAGGCTCCAGGAGTTACAGCTTCCATCAGACATGCTATGGGCCATCCACGCTTTGTATGCACGAGTCACAGGCAGGGTACGCTGCCCCGGCGGTCTATCAGACAGCCTTGTTAGCACCATTGGTGTGAAACAAGGTTGCCGTCTCTCACCCACTCTCTTCGGTCTCTACATCGACGAGATCACGAAGTATATACAGCGAGCAGGAGGGCGAGGAGGAGACCTCGGAGGTACGCCAGTACATATCCTATTATATGCTGATGACATTGTCCTGCTCTCAGAGTCACAGGACGGGTTGCAGTCACATTTACAGGCGCTCGATACCTTTTGCATGGAGAGAGGACTCAGAGTGAACCTTGGCAAGACCAAGGTCATGATCTTCCATACCTCCAGGACAGTACGCCATCGCGCCTCTTTCACAGTAGCTGGAGGACAGATAGAGGTAGTGGACTCCTACGTCTACCTAGGTATCACCTTCTCGGGCAACACAGGGGTATTCTCCATGGCACAGGCTGCGAGAGATAGATTGACGCGAGGTTATGCGGCACTTGCAGGATTGGAGAGATGCCGCTTTCAGACACATTTTCAGGAGCCCCGGACTAAGGGGTGGCTCTTTGACACTCTAGTGACACCCGCATTGATGTACGCAGCAGCAGTATGGGCACCAGGGATCACAGAGGCGATGTGGATGCAGATTGAGAGACCCCATATCACCATGATATCACGATTGCTGCGCAGCAAGCCCTCCGTTCCACATGACATTATACAAGCTGAGCTTGGCACACCACCGATGATAGTGGAGGCCCTCTTCCAGTTGGTGACCTTTATTCTGAGAGTCAGAGAGCTCCCCACTAGCCGACTCACCAGGCTTGCATTTGAGAGCTCTAGACATTTGGCAGAGACAGGGCATGAGAGAGTATGGTATGCACAGATTTACCGATGGTTAGCAGACCATGGCATGGGCATTACGGATCTCCCCCCTTTTCAGTATGACCTCTCTTCCCCCCACATTACCCTCTCTCGTTCGGAGAGGAATAGGATCATCCGTCAGGACCTACTACAGATACACGTCAGGGAGACATGGATAGCACCACGGGAGCCTCTTCCCATAAAGAGGCAACACTACAGAGAGCACTTCCTGACTGTGACAGCGGATGGTTTCATTCAGAGACCACGATACATGGATACATATATGGCACCAGCTGAGAGAGTGGCCATTGGGAAGCTCAGAGTATCATCACACCAGCTCGAGATTGAGATTGGGCGAGCCACACATACCCCAAGGGATGAGCGACTATGCAGGATATGTAGAGAGGAGGTGGAGGACGAGCAGCACTACACATGTAGATGCCAGGCATATGAGGACATCAGAGACCGCTACCCACAGCTCTTCAGCGGGCCCAGAGAGATCAGGGCTTTATTGGGGACAGAGGACCAGCGCCCTCTAGGTCGTTTCCTAGTAGAGCTCCAGCACCGCCGCGCATCACTCCTCCAGCAGCAGATGGAGATACACCTGCCCCCCCCCCTCAGACTTATATTACAGATTTTTTCAGACCCACATACACTCGAGGGCCCAGCTCGATGCGGGGTGTCACATTACACAGAGCAGAGGAGCTTAGACGACAGCACCCCTTGTCCGGAGAGCTCATCCACATCAGAGAGAGATTCAGGCGATTCACGCACGCCATGACATGGAGATACAGAGACGTCGGCAGCGCACCCATCGATTTGGATGCCCAGAGCATTTTGAGGATCGCCATGATGCCTTACCCACCGATGCATTATATCCTACACCCACTCCAGGCATTTAGGGGGTTGTGATACCATCGAGCCTCCCCTCCCTATGCATATCATATTTGTATCTCACCCATTGAGCATATAGAGTGCATACCCATAGCACCCCACACCCTTGATGCAAGCTACTATCCCTCCTTTTATACCCGTTTGCAGTACTCACACTTTAATTTCGTTTTTGGATCACAGTGGATTGGATCATACTGATGTATATGTTTTGTCTCATAGGCCAATTTTGGCCTCTAATAGACGTTAAAAAGTCTTTCTTTCTTTCTCTCTCTCTCTCTCTCTCTCTCTCTCTCTCTCTCTCTCTCTCTCTCTCTCTCTCTCTCTCTCTCTCTCTCTCTCTCTCTCTCTCTCTCTCTCTCTCTCTCTCTCTCTCTCTCTCTCTCTCTCTCTCTCTCTCTACACCCGCCCACTAGCACAGGATGGAGCTAGTTAGTCGTTTCAGATGCATTCCATGCTTGTTGTACTACCCTTTCCTATAGACTATCATAGATATCGCACTCCATACACCCCCCCACTTTCATGGGTATCTCCACATGCATACTACGGAGACCTATATCAGCTTTACCAGTTTTTTCTAGTACTTTTATCTTTTCTGATTGACAGAAGATACACCCATGTACATTGATTTGTCTCATAGGCCGAGTTCGGCCTCCTAATAGACGTAAGAACACCTCTCTCTCTCTCTCTCTCTCTCTCTCTCTCTCTCTCTCTCTCTCTCTCTCTCTCTCTCTCTCTCTCTCTCTCTCTCTCTCTCTCTCTCTCTCTCTCTCTCTCTCTCTCTCTCTCTCTCTCTCTCTCTCTCTCTCTCTCTCTCTCTCTCTCTCTCTCTCTCTCTCTCTCTCTCTCTCTCTCTCTCTCTCTCTCTCTCTCTCTCTCTCTCTCTCTCTGTGTGTCTCTGGGGCTAGATTCTTCAAAAAACACTTGGAAAAAGGCTGCATGAAAGGTCACAAAATGGAGTAACTTGAAATGAAGCTCTTAAAGTCCATATCTAGGACTACGACAAACAATGATTTAATCAAGTGCATTAATCAGTTCACCCTCGGTGGTCTATATGTCTGAAGCACGTAAAATAAAGACATCAGAGAAGACATCATGGTGCATGATATTACATCCAAATTGATAGCTCCTCTATGACTACATTCAAGGACACATTGACTTTCTCTTTGTCCTTAACCCTTGTCCTTCTGCTTGTCTTTGTCATGTGCATTCTTTTTCGGTGTTTGATCCTTTTCGTTATATTTACAATCTAGCTACTTCAGGCCTTGTGGCAATAATGGTAACATGTCACATCATATTATTTTCGTTTATTTTTTATTCAACCTCTTTGTCCTATATTTCCCTTATTCTCATGTATTCCCCTTACCGCATAAGTATATCCATTCCACTCACCACTTGCCTTTCTCCTCATCTCTTCACGAGAAACCCCAATCTCCACCAAAGGTCAAAATACAGTTGGTGGAAAGCAACACCACTAATGTCTTTGAAAAGTCCACAAAAGTCAAAAGCAAGAAAAGTCGTCAAAGGTGAAAAGATATGAATTCTGCAATCGCGAAGGGGTACCTATAAAACCATTCATGAGTGTTAAGGACACAAGAGTTGGTGATAAAGGCACTAGCTATACAACCATTGGCACAGTTTCATTTATTGGTTCTGATATCTATTATCCAGCACATGCCTTCCACCATTAAACTTCTAGTGCCTTGCCAATTGTTCTAGACCATCACAGTTTGCCATTAATTCCAAAGGCTTTTTCAATTGATAGTATTGTGCTTTATTTCCTTTCTTCTATCTTATTCAGACATTTTATAAGATCCACTGTGATCTTGTGGCCCCACCCATATTCTCGCCTTTTGAGAAGAATAATATATCATTTCATTTCAACTTTGATTCTCTCAGAAAAAAAGAACTGATCTTTTCATAAATCTGAATGCACAAGCGTCATCATGGGGCAACCGTGATAGAAAGATGCTAAGGCTATCTGCATTTGTGGAGGGGACAGGCGTACCCAAACCATCCTTTAAGTGCCGAAGAACCCTATGTTTGAACACATTCCTAGCAGAACAAACAATGCCAAAGAAGAGTGTACAAGAAAAAGATAACGATGGATGAAGTTTGCTACAGTGAATACCTCAGATTGTTCGAGTATTGTATGAACCACATTTGCTGCATTTGTGATATAGCCAATGAAATGGAGCACTACCTTTCTGTTCACAATCATTGCAAAGTATATTCTGCACGTATCCAATTGTGTGTGGTGATATGTTTAGAAAATTTATCCATCGTGTATTCATACATGAAGAAAATTGAATCTGACATAAAGATACCTGCTGTTTTCCTTGATACTCCTCTGGAAGCTCCTCCGAGGTCAACAAGGCATCAAGCATACCAAAATAAACCTTTAAAAAAGAAATGGAACACGTTATTATCGGGAATAAGCAATTTCAATACAAGGAAATGTAAGTCTCAAGGTATTTACATTCATATCACCCAGTGATTTACTGCATATCGGACAAGTATAATGACTGTATGTGTATGCCTGCAGATGGAAATCACATGTAACAACTAGACGACAAAGAAAATTAGCAATTTAGAGAAGAACTCAAGATTATTACCCTATAACAGGCAGAGTGCATGAAGTGGCCACAGGAGAGGGCCTTCACTGGAGTGTGTGATGTGAAAAGAAAATCATGGCAAATGGGACAATTCGCTTCAAGCCCTTTTTCACGGCATTTATGACTAGCTAGGGATGTGGACATGCAGGCATTACATGTCATACAGTGGAAGAAATCAATTCCTAGGCCCTTCCCGACTCTGCATAGATTGCAAGATGGACAATGATATATCTCCCTGAAACAGAACAGCATTTGTATTAGACATTGAGATTCATGCAACCAAAGTTTGAACATTGAACATCCAAAAAAGAAACAAAATAAGAAATAAATTAATAAATATTTGGTTATTGATCTTTTACCTACTATCATCAAAAAGCTTACAAATACTGCAGAAGTATCTTGCCATACAAAAACCCTCACAAGAAGGAGTAATACAGTATTGAGATATTGGTTGAACCTTCAAGCACCTCATACACATCATTTCTTTCGTTGCCTGCCTGTTGAAGTGCTAAACTAGTAAACATCACATTTTTGGAAGTATAGAAGTAATCGAAGAAGCTATAAAAACATCACCTTTCCATCGAGTGATTGCTAACTTTGTCATGACAAAAGTGACATGTGAAAAGAGCACTGCAACAAACTGCTTTCACTTTACAATTGCGTTTGTAGTGCTCACAGCCATATGTTTGTCTAGTGGAATCTGTATAAGCAGGATAACAGCCTGAAATTTCTTCCTGCTCTCCTGTTGGAGATCCAGCAATCGCATCAGGTGCATGCTGTTGAGCTACAATCCACCGACTATAAGAATAGAAAGTCTCAGTGCCTAGGAGTATTACATATAAAGCCTTCACCCAACAGCATAATGCAATCAATACCTTGTCAGCAAATTTTGCATAAGATAAGCCTTTTGCCGCGGATCAAGTGAGGAATCACCAGAAACTCTTCTAACTGCAGCTTCTAACTCATTCTCATTCATTCTAAAAATATCTTGCCAACCAGGCTTAAAGCCCGCAGAGTCTTCTTCAATTTTCCCTCTAAAAACTTCAGGACATTCACCAGTAGCAGACAATGGAAGCTGCTTATCACAACCTAACTTTGTCACCATGCAAGTCTCCTGCTCCTCTTGATTCAAGTTAGCATCCTGATTCACAGAATCTTCACAGCAAAGTCTCTCAAACGCCTCACACCCAGATGTTCTGGCAGAGCCTTCTGTATTATCCTCTCTCTGTATGGATTTTAATAGATAATCTGCAACAATTTGAAGGCTTTCCTGAGTACCAGATTCAGGTGGCCCATCAACAGACACCGTAGAATCAGGAGATCCAACCGGAGAGCCTTTCCACCAGGCTTGTAACCATTTGTCAAACATGGTGTTTCGGGTTGCCTGTCGCCAAGTGTACATCATCGTGTTTTGCTCCTCCTGTGACAATGCTGTAGTAACCCAAGGAAGCATGGCCTGCAATACTTCTGCCCCAGTTGTTCCTATGATTTGTCCAATAATCTTCTCCTGCTCTTCTGTGGTAAAATGGAGATCAAATAAAGGCCACAACTCAATCTCCTCTCTAGAGACATGCTGGCCTAGAGTGATATGTATGGACTTGCACATCCCCTGCAACTTTGCAGCAAGGACCTGCTTTTCAACCATGTTGCTTTCCCTTGTGAGCTTTTCTTCTACCATTTCCAAGTCTTCAGAAGTTTCCTGTCTAGCCAAGTTGTTTGATATACGAGAAAGCTCAGATAGTACATTCGCAATTTCTTTAAACAGCTGTTCCTCATGCTTATGGTCGATAGTATATGAGTGACTCACATTGTGAAGAGCCTCTTTCGCTTCTAAAGCTGGAAAGACAATATCATCCTCTGCACTACTATGAGCACGATATAGAGCCCACAAGAGGCGAAATCGACCATTGAACTGTTTTAAGAACTCTATATCAGATTCCCCAAGCTTTGCAGATTCACAATCTAGGTACTCCAGATCTTTTCTTAAAGCCTTGTGGAACTGGAAGACTGTATCTATTGGCTTCGGGACTGAGTGACAGTCAGCAGATTCAAGATTGTTTCCTATGCCAAACAGACCTGAGCCCAGGTAGCTAGAATATAGGGACTTGCAAAGAGAAGACTGGGAAAACCTTTCCTGCATGGTTCCAACCCTGTAATTATGTGTGTTCATGCTTACTCCGAGAGCAGGCACACAACAAGATTTGGACCTTGGAACTTCCAGTGACTGGAATGATGCCGAAACCATATTTTGTTCACTTTGCATGAATGTTTTATTGTTGATTTCAGAATAATTTACAGCATCTTCATGTGTATTAGCACATGTGTCCTTTCCTTGTTCATCAAAAGGATTTCCTGATCTGCAGCAAGTAACTTCTTGTGCATCAGCATATGCCACCTCCTTTCCTTGTTTAGTGCTGGGAACTTCTGATTTGCAACAAGCCACTTCATGTGCATCCATTAATCTATTTATGAGACACTTATCCTTTGAATAAATGCATTTGAAGTCTCTGGCTGCAGTACACCCACCCAGACCTTTGCAAGCCCATCCCAACAGTAACAATGCTAAAGCTGCATCATTTTCTGGTGCTGCCATTTAGAAAGGGGAATTACCAACCCAAAAAAAAACACCGTTTAAGTTGCTAGTAGCTACATATAAAATTGCACATTTATGCAGCTCGATATGCACACAACAATTTTCTGTCATCTTTTGTCCAGTACATGTTTTGAAACTGAGCTTGTGATCAAAAAACTTTACAGGCTAAGCTTCTTGATTTCCAATCTTCAATATTGAAACAGACAGACTACATACTTACTAGTGAGCCAACAAACCTGCCAAGTGTATATTGATAAGCAGATTTCTGACTTCTTCATTGTTCAGTGCTGTTACAAGCCATGGAAGTACTTTCTCAAGCAGCTTCAATGGCATAACACGAAAGCTGCTGTATACCAAATGTCGTTGCTCACTCTGAGTGAGATGCTTACGAGCAAGAGGAAAGACCTAAGTGGTTATACATTAATTAGAGATAAGTAAATTTGACATAAACATCTGGCAATCACTACCAGCAGGAATAGAAAAGAAAATGAAAACCTTCTGTTCCTCATCCAAAAAATGTTGTTGCAAAGTCATTGAAGCTCTATCTACACATTCGACAAGCTTGCAATAAAAATTATCCAAAGCCACTTGTGTTCCTTTTGGTTGAAAGCTTTCAAAATGTTGTCGGATCATCTCTAAACAGTGCTCATCATTTGAATGTTTCGTGACAAATGAAATATGTTGATTCACCTTCTTTGCTATCGCTGGGATTAGAACCTGATCTTCAGCAGCACTGTGAAAGTTGAAAATAAATACAAACTAATAAACAGCAAATCACTTCACTGCCATGAAGTTTAAAAAAGGGAAGTATTTAAACATTCCTACATATTATAGAATGTACAATGATCATTCTATTTGAAATGCAATTTACGATAACGATGAGAATCAAGCTTGCTACAAGTTTGGAGAAGAGCTTCTTTTGTTCTCTTCTCCCTTATTTCATCTATAGTTTTGGGAGAGACAGGAAAGCCTCTATTGAAGAATGGAAGAAAAGCTAAGGTATGCATATTGGCATGTAGCGGAGAAATGACACAATATATTAGCATCTTCAAAAAATGCCAGAACAAATTATGAGACTATGAATGTACACCATGTAGATCAGGTGGTAATAGCATTATAGTGGCCAAGAACTACAATTGAGTCACTAAACATCTAATAGAGAGATGGTACCAGATGTTCAAAAGAAGGATGTAGAGTTGATAGCACCAAAACAGATGACATTAATTCCATCTCATAAGATGCCCTTCATCAGTCGATAACAGATCTCCTCAATTTTCTCCACGATAACTACTCTGACCAGGATCTCGCATCATGAGCTACAATGATCCAATTCCTGGACTAGAGTATCTCCTAGTGGGAGGCCAATGATTTGCTTGCAGCATGAGGCCAACGTAATGGAGGGTATCTAAATCACTATCATTCAGTTGCAGTCAGGAAATATGCCTACACTGTCCGAAACAGCAGCAACCATCCGCCTCGCTTACCATAATAGCTAGCCTAAACAAGTCTGTAGCCTACCTATTACCTATGAATCTCTTTCTCTCTCTATAATTGCCTAATCAGGCCCTCTCCTATTTCTGTATCTCTAGGAGGAATAGACCCAAACATCTTTAGTCATCATATCTCATGATTCAAGAGAATGTCCCAAATCCCTCTCTACATAGGCAATAAAAATGGCATCTATCACACCCACACACAGACATGTATGCATGTATGTGTGTAAGTATGTATACAGTGGAAACCTGTTTGATTTGCTTCAAAGGGACATATCCATGGTGCATGATCTTCTTGGATCGATCATGCTACTCTTCTTGTGTACATTTGTGATTGTCCACACTTCGGTCCCAACAACCCTGCTTTGTACAGTTTGACCGTTTAATCTGATAGCTCTCTCAAAGCTTTTCAACTATATTTTTACTTGATTTTGTGGCCATTTATGAGGCCCCTACAGGCACTTTCATTCATTCATCTACTTTTGACCTCTAAAGCACGTTCACACGTCCAAGG
>CM035425.1:65994677-66077177 GCA_020310875.1 Ceratopteris richardii | reverse complement strand
GAATGAAACTCAGACAGGAGGTTCCACCCCCTTTCACTATTTCATCCTTCCCCATACTTCATGATTGCAAAGAAGAAAAAAAGGGAAACAATGCTACATGCTTGAAAATGTCACCTGTGGAACTTGCAAGCATCTATCAAAAATTGCAAATGTTCATTAAGAGCTGCCAAGTTTCTGCATGTGGCCAACCGTGCAAGGTTCACTTCCTGAGTAAAGTCTGCAAAATCTTTCCTGATGGCAGAATGCCAGTAAAGCAATATATCAATGGGAAAGTCCTCATTGCAAGAGCTGGTGTCATTTTCATCATACTCTGTATCAACAAAATCAATCTTCCTCTTGCAAGGTAAAATTTCCCCTTTTGATGCCTGAATAAGCCCCCCTTCCTTTGAAGATGCTGTAATAAGGGAGTCATCCATATGAAACAAGTCACTGAAACAGTTAAAAGCTCGATGAGGACCACTTCCTTCCATATGTGCCTTGAAGGAAGGTCCCTTCAACCATGCAAGCACCACCTACACCACATATAAGATTTTTACTTCAGCTTTCTTTTTCTTATTGAGGTCATTCAAACACAGAAAATCTTGCCTGTTGCAAAAGTCTCTCTTTTGGGACCACTTGACGCATGCAAGCAATCATCTCTTTTTGCTCATCCTGTGAAAGACAAGATGCAAGCCAAGGAAGAAAGACCTCAATGAAGTTTACTGGTATACTACACAAGAACTGCCATACAAGCTCAGCTTGTTCAAAGATATTAAAATGCTGAATCAGAAGTGGAAGGACCTGCAATGGGAGGAAAACAAAAGTCAAAATTTTACAGAGCAAAAATAACTGATGCATTTTGGAGCACAGAGCAAATTTAAATCTACTTGTCTCGACACTCAACGTCATAAGGAAATCAAGCTACATGCATAAGTGCCTGAAGTAACAATCCTGTAGGCCAAAACTGGGCAGCAGAAATACTCAAATGTATCATGAATTTTCAGAGGAAAAGACTCTGAGGTATCATTTGCATATGCAATGCAGCTTCCAATCAATGACCACAAACAACCGCTTTGCAGATGAATGGTGCCTACAGTTAACACCAGTGATTCTTTACAACAAACTTCAAAGAAAAGAGCACCCAACTCGGGTACTCCAATACTGACATGTTTTTGTAAGGAATACTAAGTTAGAGCTCTGCCTTATCGTTCCTAATGAAACTGCATCCATAGATATCTCCTATGTCTTTCAAACTGTATATTTGATGCCTGCTAGCCAAACGCCAATTTCCAGTAACTTAACACAAATGTGTGACCCATCCTTCTTCTGGTAATGCAGAACTAAAGAAATAAATATACCTGCTGCTCCTCCTTGGACAGATGATTACAGAGTGTAGTCTGAATAGCTTCTGTACGGCATATCAGCTCTCGGCGCAGTGTCATTGAGGTATTCGATTTCTCATGAAGTGCTATATTGAGAAGTTCTAGCACATGATTGAACAAATCACTTTCTTCTTTGTGTTCCAAAGAGTAAGTCTTTGCAACATTTTTTACGCGGCTATCGAGTGCTGGAAAGATAACCTGCTAGTACATGGTCTCATCAAAATTTAATCCCCCGGTGAAATTTAACATCTCTAAGAACACAGCAAACAAATGGGATGTGCATGATACATTTACAGACGACATCAAAAGGATCAAAAAAAAATGTGATATGCACATGGGAGTTCCACTTCCAGAACCCAAATATGGACAAGATAAATAATTGGTTCTTATAAAAATCAAGATTTCCTGCTGCATCGCTCAAGTTCACAGAGTTCTTTTCCCTGTCTTCTTAGTTAGTACAGAAGCAGAGGACAGATTACATGATTGAAGAGACACATTCATGAATCATCTGTGTGATCTTTTTCATAAGCCCTGCCCAGAGAAAATGCAGACTTGTTGCACACCAAGTCTTTCAAGAATTATAACTTCCATTGTTTTTGCTGTCCTTGTTGTGGAAAACATTCCTTGATACAACTTTCCCTGTCTGTTCATCGACATATGTGACTGTATTTCTAATAGCTGACTTGAAATATCATGCGGTTATTTCAAACAGTTCATAGTAGGTTCCCTGCTGCACCATTCAAGTTCACAGAGTTCTTTTCCCTGTCTTCTTAGGTAGTACAGAAGCAGAGGGCAGATTACATAATTGAAGAGATAGAATCATAAATCATCTGTATGATCTTTTTCATAAGCTCCGCCCAGAGAAAATGCAGACTTGTTGCACCCCAAGTCTTTCAAGAATTAGAACTTCCATTGCTTTTGCTGTCCTTGTTCTGGAAAACATTCCTTGATACAACTTTCCATGTCTGCGCATCGACATATACGACTGCATTCATAATAGCTGACTTGGAAATATCATGCAGTTATTTCAAAAGAGTTCACAGTCAAGAACGTGAAATCGTGCCTGATTTCGTACAAAATTAATTCATGACTAATCGTGAAATATATTAGCAAAGACATAGCTATGTCACTGGAAACTCCAAGGTCCCTCGAAAGTTTGCCGTTAACCAACACAATGAAAATGGATTGAAAATTCAGAAGCATAAAATGTAAGTGTAATGGCACACGCATGCATTGAAAAATGTAAACTATATAGCACAACCAATCGCGACGATGATAAGACTTCCAGAGAAGTCAAAAGCTAGCAATCTAGTCAGCGAAAAGAAAATGACCCGAAATTCAGATGCCTGAAGCAATTGTATCGCAGTCCACGGAGATCATAGAGAGATTTGTTACAAACTCTTCGTTTGAGATAGTACTTATGACCGAATGCTGTAGAGCATTCACTAAAAACATGAGACGAACTCATTTGTGCTTAATGAGATTATCGACATGCTTTCGTGAAGGTTGCGAATGGATATCCGAAATCTTGTCAAATAGGTTATTGTCTCAAAGCATGTTCGAGTAAGAGGAGAGACACTACACATGATTTTTGGATTCATATACGAGAAAATCGGACATAACAAAACAAATGTATCTGGGGAAACTTCCAGGCGCTAACACTTAGGTATTACAAACGCAGTACAGTGTGACTTCCACTCATGCAGGTCGAAAGGTTCATAAGAGAAGTGAGGCCTTACCTCATCCTCTACATTGCTATGCTGCGTATAGACAAGTCGAAGGAACTCATAGCGGTCATATAAAGCTTGGAACTCTCTCTCACCGCCTTTCTCAACAGCAAGCGCATCTGCATATAGGTGACCCAACTCAGCCCTGATGGCCTTGTGAAAGAAGAGGAATTCAAGAACAGGGAACGCAGAAGCTGCTGACGGCAATGAGCTGGCCGCCTCTTCCTGATCGAATAATGCTTCTTTACAAGGATAAGCCACTTCTACAGAACCTTCCATAGCCGAAGAGAAACTTCTGACAACTCCTTGAGATATGGAAAAAAAACAAGCGACAAGTATTGCTTTGAATGAGGGGCCTGCTGAGGGAAATGGCTGCGAAGATTTCTGTCCCTCAGTGAAAGTGTGTATGTATGTGTTGACGAGTGTCTTGTCTACAAAGACTATGGATCGTCTTGACTGCTCAACTCTAGGATTCTTGGAAGCCCTCACATTCCTCGCTGTCGGAAGCACGAGGGAGACAAAATGGAGCAATTCTCTCTCGCCGCCAGCGCTCTCTCTCTACAGCGTTGGGTAAACACGAGCGCTCAACATAGAGGATAGGAGGGAGGACCGGTGCTATCGATTTGCCTCTCGCGCCTCACACAGATCCTCGCGAGGCGAACTCACTCTCTCGCATGGCTTAGCGCTTTTCCCACACTCGTTCGACTGGCCACCATGTCCGGAAGACTGCCCGGGGGAATTGTGGGGCACGTCGTTATACTCAATCCACGCGCTTTACCAACAAAAGTTAAACATGTACACTCCCTTTTCACTTGAGGATATCCATCGAGACTGTTGGCCTTCCACTTCTTTGGGATGACTTACCCCCTCGGAACAAAGATGTACCACCTTAAGAGTTAGTTTATTGTGATTGATCATAAAAATTTTTCAACCGATAAACAAAGAAATCATGTTTACTTTTAGCATAGAGTTTTGCAGCTCAATGTGAATTGAACAAAATCTCACTCAAGGTGAGTCAACAGAAGCATACTACCCTGTCTAAAGTCCCCCTCATATTTATTTGGAAGTGCATAGATGGTATTTGCTTTCGATTTTTTGTTCTCACCCCCTTTCGATTTACACTTGTTCCATTGAAATTGAACTGTTAAATTATTATGATTCTTGGGTCTAAAGAAAAAAAATTTCCAACCATCAATTTCATCTGTTTCATGGGTGTGAGTTTTATTTCGAGAGGAGTGAGCCGCCACAGTTTTGGTTGGGTCCGAAACACTTGAATACTTTTTATTACCAGTGACCTTTTGTCGTCTCGAGATTACACAAACAATGGTGAGTGCCCCTCACTGTATGAAACTAGCCTGATGTTAATGATTTTTTCTTTCTGTGGAGCGCCTTACTCTCAATTTTTTCATAGGTTAGAACCTTGAAGTGCCATTTTCCAAGTGAATGGGTTTAGTACTCTCCTTGGTTGCTCTCCTGGGCCAGTCTCCTTTCATATCCTTTGAGCCCACCTTTGTGGTTGTCTTTTCTCCTTTTCATCCCAAGTAGAGGTAAATTGTTCTTCAAAGTCCATGTGTCATTCAAGAATGATGCATGCAAAATCATTGTTAGTCCATCATGTGTAGCTAATGTGAGCATAGTGTTGTCATTGCCCCTTCTTTGAAACCATCCTCATCTCCTCTAAGTTGAGGGACCCCTCATATCAAACAAAACACATGTGCTACAAAACTTTTGTGCTACAATCAAAAGATTTGGTTTGTGGTAGAGAGAAGAGAAAGCCCACGGGCCCAAATGCCCAATGTTTTGTCACCCAAGGACTCACTAGTTTGTAGCTTGAAGATCCATAATATCCTTAGCTGAGAACTTATTGTTGCAGTGTTGAGATGTATACACTCACATCCCTTATTTTACTAGTTAGTCTTTGGTGGATGCTAAACCATTAGTAGGTCCCTCCACACCTACATCATGTTCCCCTTCACACCTACATCATGTTGTAAGACTAACCACAAGGCTCCTTCGAGAGTGTCACTCGTATGCATAGCCTGAACCACAACATGAGGACCCACACAAATGATCCTTTAACAAAAAAAAATGAACTTTGGACCATCCCTTTAGAGTATTGATGCTTCGTACACCAACCCATACCACTTCACAAACTAGGAAATTTTCTTCATATGTGTCTTGTTCCTTTCAAAATAGTTTTCCTTCCACGTCCCACGTGACTTCAGGTCCTTTGAGAAAAGGTTTTCATGCGCCACATGTGTGCAAACATATATAAGACCTGTGGAGTCATCTTAAATGGGTTTTTAATAACCCACATCTTTATATATACTACTTAAGAGGACATGTGGAATCGTCTCAAATGGGTTTTTTTTTAATTATCCACGTCTTTATTTATTATAACTCACAATTTTTTTTTTAATAAAAGAAAGTTCAATCTTGGCCTATTCTCCCAGAATTTAATTAAAATAAAAATAAAGAAGAAAAATTACAAAGAAAAAAGCACGCGCACACACACATATAAAGATCCATCATATTTTCCTTAAAGCCATATGAGCGTTTAGTTTATATATATATATATATATATATACAATGAATGAAAGACACACACAATCTTGTAAGTAGAGGAAAGCACTTTGTCCCATGGCATTCAAGGCTTTACCCTTATATCACACTCTTTTGGACAGAGTGTCTATGGTTTATTTCTTATGTTTCTTTTATAGAGATGAAAACACATGAAATGTATTTATTGTGGGGTTCGAAAATCAATGATCAGAAGCATGGTCATTAGTTTTATTCAGTTTGTTCTTATTTCTTGACAGTTTAGGGTTTTTGTCACATAATCTTAGTAGGAGATGGATGAACCACGCCTTAAGAGAGAGGATTAGGAAGTAATCCTCAATCATGGCTTTTGGGGCAAGTGGTTACCCCATCACACTCTTAACCGAGAGGTTGTGAGTTTAATTTCCAACATTGGTATGAGAGCCTACTTGAGGAACTTGGGCAAGACTGAGGTAAGAAGCCCCAATCCTGGGCACTTGGGAAGTGCTTGACGACAGGTGAGTTTGACCAAAAAGGAAGGTGCATGAGCATTTGGGTACCAACGAAGGGTTGAATAGGTCCAAAATAGGTCCATACGCTGGAATTTGAGGCTAGTGGAGGCACTCAAAGGAAATGGTTGAACCACACCTCAAGAGAGAGGATTAAGAAGTTATCCTCAACCATGGCTTTTCGGGCAAGTGGTTAGCCCATCACATTCCTAACCACGATGTTGTGAGTTCAATAGTTTTCTATAAATAAGATGGCTTCTTTTGCAATGGAAGAATAAATGGCTTCATTTTCTATGGATTATGAAAAATAATGCATAGTTGTTTACACATTATGATTCATATTTATTGTTACCCTTGCATGTGCAGAATTATTACAACATGTAGAACTATTACAACATGTAAAATAATTTTCTCAAGACAAACTTCTTCACCTACCTTTGATATGGTCTTCGTATGAAAATCATAAGGGTGGCTTCACACTGTTTCAGAGGAACAAATAGCTTTTTTGCTCCATCCAGTGTTCCTCCACCTTATCATTCACACAGGGCGGAGGCAAGTTATTCAGTATAGTTTATCTCGACCGTTGAAAAAGGAATGTGAGATTTTCTAGCCATAGATCTTTTATGTTCCAAGTGTTCATGTCTTGTTCTGAGGGGGAGAGGCCGCCACAGTTTCTCGTGGGTTGCTGCAGTGCCTAGGGTGACTCTGCACTAAGACATGCTTTTCCACAAGTACATATTGCATTATTTTTTTAGTTGTATTTTTACTATTCGAAATGCTTGACCCAAGCTTAAGTATATGCCAACAATTTGGCTCACCTCATGGATAAGATTTCAGCAAAAAATTAGTTCAACTCCATGTCCCTCGACAATAGCCCAAACCTTTGGTCAATGTCCTCCACAACATATCCGGTTACTTTTGGAGTATCTTCTCCATTTCTCTCTTCGTTTTTATTTTGCAAACTTCATATATGATCAACTCTACTTCTGCTATCACTACTCATTTGATCTTTCGTCTTGTTTCATGTAAATTCGTGCTATAGATTGCTACATTTCTCTCAAATTGGGATTTTTCAATGCGTAGTTCGTCTCTTTCCTCAACAAATGAATTTTAATGTTAGTATATTTCAATGCAAATGTGTGTTAATTAGGATCATTGGGGTATTTTTTTCCCTATTTAGAAGGTTTTTTCTCCTTGGCTTGTGTATACGCCTATAACCTTCATGAGCTATTAATCTTTTTTTCATTCACTTAGTAATACACTTGGTTTTGATCTCTAAGATTTTTCTTCTTCCTTGTCTTGTTTTCATGCTCACATACTTCTCGAACTCCAACAATAGGTATCAATTCATTGATAGTGATGTGTGTGAACACACTTAAGACCCTCGAGCACTTTCTTTTCCTCTTTAGGAAGTTTCTTTTCCCTTGACTTGTATATATGCCTATAACTCTAATAGGACTAATAAAATTTTGTTCATTCACTTAGTAATACACTCAATGTTGAGCTCCAAGCTTCTTCTTCTTCCTTGTGTTGTTTGCATGCTTTGATAGTCCTCAAACTCCAACAATTCATATCATGGAAGGCATTGTTTTCAAAGGGCATTATCAACACTCTTCTAGGCATTGTCTCATGATGGCACAAATTTTTATGACATACTTGGGGTCATCATTACTTCAAACAACTTCATTTAATGGGGTTAGCATTTTGATTTGATTTTGTTCAGTTCTCAATCCAATATTGCATTCATTGTGTAGGTAATTTTGTCTTTTTGTGCCAAACAATATAGGTTCGCTAGTACAAGTGCCTCAAAGTTTGCTACAATTCTAGTTAAGCTTGACTAGCTACTTACATTTTTTGAGAGAAAGTCAATTTTTTCCATCAAGATATAGACGCTACCCATGGTTGAAAACAATGATGTATTTCCTATGTTGGTTGTTGAGGATAAGCTTGATGGTTCTAGCTATCCTTTGTAGGCATACATGATAGGAAGATCAATATGCACAAAACACGTCTCTTATAAATGTTGCAAATCAAGATTTCTTAGCTAGCCAGAAGGGCAAATGTAAATTGAGCATGTCTACTAGTAAGCTCTACTAATGTTGCACAGTCAAATAATGATGATAAAGATGACAGTAAAACAGAAAATAAAAAATAAATTTTCAAGTATTGTAAGGAAAATGATCATGTTATTAAGAGTTGTCCTAAATTGGTTGTAAAAGAGGCAAAGAAGAAAGAGGTCGGAATGGTTTTTGCAAAGACCCCTAAAATTGACTTTGATAATCTTTTTCATAATGAAGAATAGGCATTTACCACTCATTGTAGTTATGATCCACCTTGTCATGAATAGTGTATGTCGACAGTAGACTCAGATGTTTGGTATTATTAAAAGTGCGTTTCCGTCACAGGCACTTTTAAGTTTTTTCGGGTTCTTGGGAGTGGTAGGGGTCTGATAAATCAGAGGCCCTGTAACTTAATTTTTCCCAATTAACTTATCCAATCAGCAGTACGTTAATGTTCAATATTGAATCCTTTATACAGCTTACTGTCAAAATTCTGGTTAGACTTTTCACAGTACGCAACGCAGGAGTTATTCAACACCGTTGCACAGACTTATTATCGGCCACTTAACAATACTGAGTTAATCACAAATCAATGCAATTAAACAAAGTAAGAGTTAACTTTATTCAGGATTTCACGAATCATACACCACAACGTCTCAACCGACCGCAATCACCCAGACAGACAGTCTGGCGATTCAACTCGTCGTCACCGGAGAGTCACTGTCATGTCTTTTCATTGATTGATAAAAAGATACAACACTTTGCTACGACCTTTTGGTTCATGCGGTATAGGAAAAATATGAAATTACAATATGCCAATCCGGCGGCTTACACTAGCACGCACGGTGGACTTGAACCCGCAACGGAAACAAAAGTTAAGGCTCATCGATGATGCCTTGTATATACATAGTTCTAGCTAATTTAAACGTTCTTGAAATCTTCTGTTTTAAAGAATCTAGCATTAACTTCAAGGTTTCCGGCTCTACTAATTGAGCGTCAGTGCAAACAGAACTTGTTGCAATCACGTGACTCATCAAAATTTCAGCCTGTGTCTGCAAAAATGCCTCTTGGAAATAAAAGTCATTTGCCAGGGCTGCATCTTGGCGCAATCTCATCTCATTAATCTGACCATCTATTCTTGAGAGTCTGTCAGCTTGAACTCCTAACTGCTTTTCTCTTCTCTCTAACTCTTGAGCTTGATATTGAATAGTCTGATAGTAAGCATCTCTTTCCTTTCTAAGTCCAGCAACCTCCTTCTGAAGTTGAATCGTCAGACTGTTTTGTGTTTTTAGGGCAGAATTAGCCTGAAATAAATCAGCAGATACAGCTTGAAGTTCTGCAGTAGTCTGCTTTGCTAAATTTGCCATCTCCTGACCTCTCTGCACTACTTTATCAAGTTGAAGTCGAGTTTCTTCCAATAAATTCCCAAGTGCCATGCAAGCGTCCTGTTTATCCTGTACTAACTGTTTTAACTGTATAATCTCTGCATCACAAGCATTTAAGAAATCATTTTTGGCTCTTAACACAGCCAATGCTGCATCTCTTTGGGCAATCAAAGAATCCTGTCCGGCAATCTGTGCTTGAAGTTGTTGAATCTGTACGTGCAGGGCATGATTTTCGGCTCTCACTGCATCTACTTCTTCCTGTAATGGGGTAATATCAGCTTCTAATACATCGACTTTGTGTTGTAAATCTTGACGGATACTATCGGTTGCCATCTTCAATTGTATTGGTAATTGCTGCGAAAATTGGATCAACATACGACCCATCGATTCTAATTCAGTAAACATTGGGATCAGAGGAAGAAGAGGAGGAAGTGGTTGGGATGACGAGGCTGATAATAGGTGAGGGGAAGGTGGTGGAGAATAATTGGGTGAAGAAGATGAGGTAGCGGGTGCTTCAGGTACAATAGGGTGAACTGGGACAATTGGCACCGCAATCTGCATGATAGGCACCAACACTATTCTTGTTGTCTGTTGCGTTGTTGTTTCCGTTCTGTTAATTACAGACTCCACCAAAACAATCACTTCATTAACTATTTCTGTAACAATAGCTTGCACATCTTCTGAGGTGTCCTGCTGAGAATCCGCATGAGAAGAACTTGCTTCGGAATCAACAATGGGCGTACTTTGTTCCTTTTGCTGAGTTGGAGAAGACTGGTTGGAAGAATCAATAGGAATCGATGTTGCGGTGTCGTGGAAGATCTCTTCTTCATTTACGGCGTTGGAACCTTGCACCTGGCTCTCCGACGGGCTTATGCGGGTGCGTTTTTGGCGAAGAAGTTGGAAAAGATCTTCATCCTCATCCTCGTCATCTTCGAGCACTTGAACAGAGTCTTCATGGAACAAGATAGGAGCGTTTGGAGGCGGTTGTGCGGCTTGAAGTACCGGAAAAAGACAGGTAAGGATATGGGGAAGGCGAGAACACGAAATATCACCCTTATTAACGTGTTTAATGACTGTAACGCATTCACAGTGAATGCATCGGAAATAAAAAGAGGCGAAATTGACAGGCTCACGAGAAGCCATATCAATCATCGAATAAAAGGGACGCGAAATCCCGTAGGTACGTTTCTGCAAATTCAATATGGCAACCAAAAATTGTAATGATGTCCGTTCAAGATCAGGGAAATCAACTCTATTACTCAAGAACACTCTTACAAGCTCAAAATAGCTCTAAGCTCTTCTCTACTCAAACAAGCTAACCTCAAAAATGAGCTCTCTAGCTCTTTTTATAGATTCTAGACTAGTTTTGACCGGTTTCACATCTAGTGACCGGCATAGTTAAAAAATAGGTCCTAAGTGCTATTTGAAAGGGTAAATGGTGTCTAAAAATAACCAAAATTGGTACGCTCAATCTACCTAAGCTCCTCAAGCTCAAGGACTCCTCGGCTTGCACAAAATGGAGCTATAAATTACAAAAAGGGTCTTTCTATGTTACATATGTTACAATAGTGATGAAAATCACTGTTGGGGGTTTTGAAGAATATTTATAAAACATAAATCTTTGAGAAATTGATTCGACTGACTCCCTGCTCTGTCTTTACATGCTTCCGTGTCTTCTATGTCTCTGGCTACTGCCAACACCCCCCTCCCTCTTGCTTCTGTCGTCCTCGACAGAACCTTGTTGTGAGGTCTGTCGGATGTAGTTCTGTAGTAGGTCTTGAGCGAGGATGTGTACTGAAATGCGAATTCCTCGGGCCAGATCTGCCTCGAGTTTCTCCCAATCAATTGGTTGCGGTTCATCTGATGGTGGGAGTCGATAATGTGTGGAATATACCATCTGTTCACAGGCAAATAATTGAAGTAAATGTGTAGGCCTACTTATGAACACTTCCGAATGGTATTCCCAGAAACCGGTTGTGAACATTTCTTCGAAAGTCTGCTTATAGCACACCCGTAGGTATTTGATTCTGCAATGCCAGGCATAACACACCCGGAGCGATGGTGTTGTACTCATATCATATGCAAGATCTAGATTGCCATGCTCGAAACCCGGGGTGTTTACATGAGGTGCCTTGATGCGTATGAAGACTTTAAAAACCATCTGCATCATGTCAAATATCTTGACAGTCATATGCGCTGCTATATCGTCCATGTGTTTTAAGCGAGGGAGCCAGTGACGAGTCGTTGCCATCATGTATCCGACTGTAGGTGGTCCTGTGGGTGGAGTGAAGTATGGGTAATTCAACCAATCCTGGCATTGCTTGTTATTCTGTATTTTAATCACAAATGCCTTCCAGGAGCGGCGATGTGGCACTGGTCTCCAACATGGGTTGTATTTTAAGTGTAGTGGTGCCTTGGCCCATGTGCTCATCATCTCTGGATAATTCTGTAAGAGATCCTTGCGCCACTCTGGTTGATAGATCTCTCCTTGTTGCGCATCTAGTGGCAAATCTTCCGCCTCAAATTGTGTCGCGTGAGATGGTTTCTTGCCTGTTCTTTCTCTATGGCCAACTGATATTCCGCCATTAACATAAAATATGGTTTATATTGTAGCTCATGCCCTGATATGTATCTGCGAGGGGCCAAATGAGCGAAGTATGGGGACTGTAAAATGCATTCTTCAATCATTGCCATGGCGTGTAACTGTGCTTCTACCCGTGCTGAGTGGGTTTTTCCCAGTTCTTCTATCGTCTTCATCCATGCGGGAGTTGGAAGTTCGAAATTTGTCTGGCCTTCAGCCGTGACTCGTCCGACTGGGATGGGTTGGGGTTCATATGCTTCTTCGAAAGTTTCCTCCATCGGAATAGTGATTGTTTCTTCCTCTGCTGGTAGTTCCGATGGGGAGTCTGGCCTTGGTGGTGCTTCATATACAGCTATCTGTGATTGGAGCGTTGATACCTGGGCCCGTAATGCGTTGAGTTCCTCTAAGATGTCAGGAGATGGGTCCGCAGGAGCTGGTAGTCCTTGTGGTATTGGTGCTTGTAGTTGGAGTAGTTTATGCTCTTCTTTCAGCTTCTGATATTCCTCATTCATGTTGTCGTACTCATCTAACAATCTGACATGATCATCTTGCAACATTTTCATAGATTCCGAGGGCACGGCCTTAAAGCGACTAGGGCTCAATGGTTGGTCTGGCTGATCCAGGGCAGCTTCTAAATTCTCTCTGTTCTATTCTTGTAAGCGCTGGTTTTCTTCTTTCGCTGCTGCCAGGTGTCGTCTCAGTAAGCCCATGTTCCTAGTGAGCGTTGCATTGCGAATCGTCTGTGCCCTTAACAAGTTATCGATATCTGTGACAGCTTCTTTCGTCTTTTCTTCACTTTCTAATTCAAGTTTGTGATAAGCCTCTCGGAGTTCTTGGTAGCGGGTATTTAGTGAGGCATTCTCGATGGTCAGTGAATTAAGCTACGACTGTAGATCATTCGTTGTCTGCTGCAACATCCAATAATTATTGCCAAGAGATGCAAATTCATCTCTTACTTGTGTCATGCAGGTGAACATCTGTCGAAATGCAGTATCTACAGTGGGTGATAATATTAATGGTATGCTAAGTGAAGATGAAGTAGGTGTGGATGCAAAGGGAATGGGGAATGGGGAATGGGGGTGGGAAAGTGGATGTTGTGGTGATTGTGGAACATTGTGATGTGCTTAGGTATGGTTGTGCCATGAATGAAGTGAGTGGTGGTGCAGTGGGTGGTGAGATATCCATGTCATTGGATGTGGTATCAAGTGCGGTGACTGTGAATAATGGCGTAAGAGTGGGTGCGTGCGTGGGTGTAAATACAGGATTTACAAAAGTTGAAGAGTAATTTACAGAGGGGTTCTCTTGTACTGTTTGGTGGAAAGGGGAGAGAGGAATGACAGTGGGTCGGGGAGGTGATACAGGGGAAAAAGTCATCGGGGTTAGAAATGGAAATAGTGGTCTCGGGGGTGTAGGAAAGGATGGAAAAGTTGGATGGAGAAATGGATTAGATAGAAGAGTGGATGTCCGAGGGGGAAAACTAGGTTGGGTGGGTGTGGACATGGTGAGAGGAATGGATGTTACAAGGTCTTCTGCTACTTCGCCGTGGAAGGAGGTAGATGTTCTGGGAGAAGGAGGGTGTATGGGGGAGACTGGATGGATGGGAGGTGGAGGAGCGGTTGGGGTGGTAGTTACTTCAACAACTGTGGTGGTATGTACAACAGTAGTACGGGGTGGGGAGTCGATGATAATGGTGTCTTCTGCCAATGAGCCTTCGGGGACGAGACGTGCTTCCCTGGCCTGTTCTGAAGATTGACCGCCGGTGGGTACCCGAATGTATTCACCAGGTTTGGTTAGTAGACGGACTCTACGAGGGTCATATTGCGGTAATGGTTTCCTTTGCAAATATCGTAAGGCTTCTGTGGATCCCATTGATTTGACAAGTTCTCTGAAGCCTCTGATGTATACTTCTTCGAATCTGCCTGAGACAAGTTCCTATTCTATAAGTGATTGACTCTCTTCCTCAGTCAACTTCTTGTGCACCCAAACTTTCTCCATGGTGCGATATAGCTTCTTGATGGCTAACATATAAGTTGCTGCTTCAAAGGTTTCATCTTCATGCGTACTGGTATCACCCTGGGTGTCCGTGTGCTATCCTTGTTCATCTGTCTACACATGTTCTTGGGATTCATGAGTGCCCTGGCTGGCTTCGTCATCACCATCATCTTCATCGGTTTCTGTTCTTTTGTCCTCGGAACTAGATACTATTTGTCGTTGTGATTGGTCTCGGGGCGTGGCCGGGTAGCTTGGCTACTCATATTCCTGAGAGAAAATCTGTCCTTCTGAGAATTGAAATTCATTGAAGAAAGCATCTTGCATTTCGAAATCAAACGTTGTATCTATGGGTTCCGCTTCCAAGTTAGGTATCAGAAAAGAAAAAGCTTCCGCACCAATAGTGGTGGGAACTTCTGCTGTAGTGGTGGTAGGTCCTGGGACTGTGGCTGCTTGAGGAGCAACTGTGCTGGTGGTGGCCTCCGTTATAACGGGTCTTGATAACCGTATGCGAATAGGTTGTACAGGGGGTTCAGTAGGAGACTGTTCTGGAGAGGGTTGCGGTGACGGTGATTCTGGGACCTGTAGGCATGGGATAGTACCTCTCATGTGCTTTCCTGCTCGTCCTTTGCTAGGCTCCCTAGCTTTCTTTGTTGTCTCTTTGAATGCTTTCAACTCCTCGCTTGTCATTGCTCGCTCGATAGGTAAATCGTAGGCCAAACACATATATACAATGCGCGTGAGGGCGCAACATCCATTGATGACCTTCTTTCTTTCCCATCTGTGTTGTGCTAAGTAGAGTTGATCAATGATCCAGCTTGCTAGATCAACTGTCTGGGGTCCAGTACATGCTAAATATAAACCAAACCAGATACGCTTGTGGGGCATGGTGAATCTATCCTGAGCGGGGAAAGCAAAATGCTGCATACATATCCTCAACGGTTTAGAGAGCTCAGGTGTGATTGCTGAAATATCTTCCCACTTAGTAACATCCCCACGTTTCATAGGCTCTGGAATCAGCCTTTCTCGTTCTGTTGGAGTGTGCGTACCATGGATCTTGATTGCAGCGCGAATCAAATCTTTAGAAAGATAAAACCTCTTATATGGCGGATCATTTACTAATGACGGCAAAAGGAATGTTCTTGGTAGATCCTTGTTCTCCGAAGCTATCAAAGTGGTGATTAAGTAATAGCATCTGTAGAAGTCGAGTTTAGGCAACGGATCACTGAAATATTTTGTAAAGCCTGCTCTTGCCCAAACATGCATTAAATCTTCTGTGTTTTGTAGTCCTTCGAATTCTCTTGAGAAGAATTGATACTTGGCCCAAGTACGGTGGTCAAACGCCAAATTGGCCTCAAAGATGAAATCTGCGTCCGCTAACGGTCCTGCTAGTCCTTGGAACCAGTGAGAATTGCGATGAATCTTTTCAGTATATCCCCTGGGAGGGTCGTCAATCGCCATGGGTCCTGGAAATCCCTGGAATTCTGGTGGTTGAGCCGTAGGATGGGGCTCCGCTAGTAGTTCTCCAATATTGGCCATGGGTACACTGGGACCAACTTTTGATGGTCCTTCTGCCTGCATGATGATTGATGCAAGTGCGTAGTAGATCTGCTACATAAGATTAACACATTAGTATGGAAATTAATTATGATCCCATTAAAGTGAGACCACAATCCCTTTCCATAACTGATGTGTAACCCATGTAGCCAAGTGTCGTGATGTGGTTTATGGAATGATTGTTGCAAACTAATGCAGGTCTCTAGACACCTACATGCTTCAGATGATGGATACATTTCTTGATGAGGTGTTATTACAAGTGATGTGGGTTATAGTGTGTGGATTTATACAAGGGTTAGGTGTGGATGAATTATTACAAGGGTCTTGTTTAGTCGGGGTGGGACTAATGTTAGATAAGGGGGTCAAAGAAGACATCTGGATACGTTTCGGTATCCATTTCCTACGAGTTTCTGAGCGGGTGGAATGTTTCTTCTGAGGGACAAAAGTTGAGATCGGATGTGGTGGGGTTAAAGGGTGAAGAGATTTTTTAGGGTTATATATTACATGGCTTGAGGGTTGAGCTATAATACACTGTTTGGGTACCCAAATCTGCGTGGGTGTGGGTCGGTTTGTAAGGTACTTCTTGGTGATCCAAATCTGTTGAATATTTATACTTGTAGAAGAAGGTCGAGGAGGTGTTGGGTACTGATTTTGCTTCTGCCTTGACTTCTCTTTAGCGTTGTCTGCATTGTTGAAATCTGTCGGTGGTTTTTGTCCTTTTAACACCCATATTTGTCGTGTGCCTCTTGCTTTGTGATATTGGTACTACTGCTTTCCTCCTTGCGTCTTTTGATGTTGTCGTCGGTCTGGGTTCCTTTGTAGTTGAGGTTGAGAGGTCGGATGGACATTCTGCTTTGGAAAAGAAGGGAGGTCCAACACTTGCGAAATTTGCCTGGGAGATGAGGCATTTTGTACCACAAATCTAGGCCAATCTGCAATAAGTGTGGAAGGATGGGCACTGCAGGGTTTCTTGCCCATGTGGCTGCTGATGCAACCCACCTGATCGCTGATTGTGTCCATTTGACCAAGCGGTTGGGTGATTACCCCTTCTAGTTTGCAGGAAGCCCAAGGGAAAATCTCCTGACGTCCTTCTGTTTGACAATTGTCCATCGCCAAGCCTGTGTGGGTTGGTGTAGACGTAACGTGATTGATCTGACCAAAGATCTTCTGGTCTTCCATCGCATGCATTTCATAGGGTCTAGGGTTACATACCTCAGGCAGATTGCCATTAGGGAAGTCAAGCGGTATCACTCGCTTCTGATCTAAGGTTCCAATCTGCAAGGAGCCTTGTCTAAGATTTAGGTCCACTGAGTGATCGTATAGCCAATCTTGGCCAAGGATTAGGGGTTCTATTAGGTCCTCGTCATGGCACGCTAGTAGCTTCACTATCATGGTCACATCGCTTATGAGGATAGGAAGGTCCACCTCACCCATGCAAGGGGTTTCCATGCCTCCTAGCCCTATGAGGTATGCCTCAATTGGCCGCATTTCTATTCCTAAGTCCTTATAGTGGGACCATCTAATCGCACTAGTCGCAACACCTGAGTCAATTAAAGTCCTGAGCTCTTGGAAAGGGTTGCCGTGCTCTAGCCTGACTGTAATGAATGGTCTCCGATCCACTATGCTAGGATGAGTACTTGACTTTGCTTGACACATGGCCATGGGGTATCTGGGTGTTGTTTCGAGATGATTATAATGTTCTCTCCCTAGTCCTTGTCTTCTTAGCTTCATGCGCTTAATGCGTTCTATGGTTTCTGCCTGAGCTTCAGCACATATTCTATTTTCTTCCTCCTTACGCTTCTTTGCCAACGTGAGTTGTTTAAGCATATCCTCAGTAAGAGGTTCTTGATATAACTTGACTCTACAACCACTAATGTAATTAGGCATTATGTCTCCTTCTAAGGTGGCTAATTGTACTGCTCCACTTGTCAAGAGTCTGTTAATGATCATAGGTCCATAACCTCGCTTTTCTAACTTTCGTGCATGTTGCTTCAGCGTATATACTAGGACTAAATCTCCTTCTTTCAAGCCTTTATCTTTCACATGTGCATCGAAATATGCTTTCTGTCGCTTCTTTGTGTTGGAGATAGACGTCTGCAGAAGCACGCGAACAACACAAGGAAGAAGAAGAAGCTTGGAGCACAAACACACAATACTGAATGTACTACTAGAGAATGTACAAAGATAAGTAGCCCATTAGGGCAATAGGCATATATACAAGCCGGGGGAAAAAAACCTCCTAAAGAGGAAAAAAAGTGCCCCGGCGGTCCTAGAGTGTTCACACACATCACTACCTAGATATATCAACAAATCCCCCCTGGGAGTGATGCGGTGAACAAGGAGCTGGCACTCATGTATAAGGAAGTGCCAAGCTATGTGGAAATCACTCCACAAAAGGAAGTAAGCCCAAAGCTTTGCGAAAAGCTTCAAACTTCTCCCTAGGCAGAGCCTTCGTGAAAAGGTCTGCAATGTTCTCCTGCGTGGGCACATATGCCAAGCTGATCTCCCCAGCAGAGAACCTCTCCCTGACATAGTGATAATGCACCTCAATGTGCTTAGTGCGTTTGTGTTAGATAGGGAGCTATAAAACTCGAGAGTCTTCCGCTCTACTATCGAATCAGGTCTAGAGGTCTCAAGAGTTTCCAACTCTATCGTTAGAGATTGTTTATTAATCCAAACTTGGAGATGTCTTTGAAGTTAATTGTGTGATTGTAGATCCAATCTTGGCCCAATATCAAAGTTCTATGAGATCTTCATCATGGCAAAATAATAGCTTTTATATCAAGGGGACATCCTATATGAGGTTAGGAATTTTAGTCTCACCAATATAAGGGATTTCCACATCTCTTGATCTGACGAGGTATGCTTCAATTTGATTCACTTGTAGCTTCATGTCCTGATAGTATGAATACCTAATGGTACTAGTGGCTGATCCTAAATTAATCAAGTCCCTAATTGTCTTGATTATAGTGCCCTATCATAGATTGACAGACTATGCTAGGAGAGGTATTCCTCTTTGTTTGACACATTTCCATGTGATACCAGGGAGTTTGTGGTAAAAATTTGACATTCACAAGATGAATCCCTTCAAGAAATTCCTGTATTGGCCTAAGCCTTTTCATCTTAGCATCATACATTGCATGCCTTTTATAGCTTCAAACTGTAATTGTTTTTTCCTCCTCTTTACACTTCTTAGCCACATTGAGTTGTTTAAGAACCTCTTCCATTAGTGGCTCTTGATAAAGCTTGAATTTTCATCCACTAATGTAATTTGGCATTACATTGCCTTCTAAAGTGGCTAATTGCACTGCATTGCTCATCAAATGTCTATTAATAATCATAGAACCATAATCACATTTTTTTTAATAATGAGCATGTTGTTTCAAAGTCTACACTACTAAATCGCCACCTTTTAAACCTTTCTCTTTCACATGTGCATCAAAATAAGCCATTTATCTTTTCTTGGCCATGTATATGTCTATTTTTGCTCTTAATCTAGTCTCTCTAGACACTCTAAGTGCCTTATCCTTGAGGATAGCTCATGGACCATCCATTGATTCTCTTGTGCTACTATTAGTGTAGGTATCATGAAATCTATGGTAGCACAAACTTTTGTCCAAATACCATCTAAAAGGGAGTTGCATTGAGTACCATCTTATATGCCACTCGATATGACCCAACAACATGATGTAGTTGTTTGTCCCAATCAAAGCATTTATTGTCTATGAGCTTTGTTAATATGTTACAAAGAATATTATTTGCACTTTGTGCTTTTCCATTCACTAGCGAGTGATATGGTGCTTATTTCTTTTGAATCACCATGAAATCTTGCATTAGATGTTCAATCACTTTATTTAAAAAATGAGTTCCTCTATCACTTACCAATTCTATGGGAAGTCTGCATCTCATGAACACATTCTTGAATAGAAATCTAATTGTTGTCTATGCATCATTCTTTCTAAAGGCTCTCACTTCTACCCATTTTGTAGGATATTATGTCACAAAAATAGTATACTCTACATGGGAGCTTCTAGCTGGGGTATCAATAGGACCTGCAAAGTCTATTCTCCACTAGGAGAATGCACATAATCCCATCATGGGTCTCAATGGCATCTCATCTTTACCTATATTATATTAAGCTCTTTGACATGTGTCACATCATTTTGCATAAGTATGTACTTCCATGTGAAGAGTGGGCTACCAAATACCCAAAAATAGAATTGCTTTGATCACATGATCAGGTCCAAAGTGTCCACTTTTAACCCCATTGTGTGCAGTTGCTAGTATTTTCAAATAATCGCTCTCGTGTACACATTATCTTAAATATCCATCTCTTCCACACTTATATAGACTATCACCAATGAGTGCATGCATAGTCTTGAGCCTCCTACTCTAGGTTTCTTTGTCATGCTAATGTCATCTGCAAAGGAAAAGTTTTTTTCCTCAAGAAGTCAACCAAAGGACTACTCCAATTTGGTATTAGAGATACTTGGCTTTGAAGTCTTTGGTTCTTCATATTCTGGATCAAATCTTGGCATCTCTTCATTATCAATCTGAGCATCAACAATCTCTTCATCATCATGAATTTGAATCTTTGATTTCCCCTTCTTTGGGTCATGACTTCTTCATCACCTACATGAACATTAATTGTATCTGCATACTAAGTACCTTGCTCATCACATGTGATATCCTTTGACACAAGGAATTGCTTTGTGGATGGACTCCACAATCTATAACCCATCTGCTTATCATCATAACCAATGAACACATACTTTTCAGCATTAGGTTCCAATTTATGCCTTAATTGAGATGGTGCATATGCATAAGCCAAACATCCAAACACTTTGCAATGATCTAAAGTAGGTCTCTTACCCCACCATGCCTCATAAGGTGTCATACCATTCAAGGCCTTACATAGAAGTCTATTCACCAAATAAGTAGCTGTATTCACAGCCTCATCCCACAAATAATTAGGGCAATTTTTCTCCTTCATCATTGACCTTGCAAACTCAACGATTTCTATTTCTCCTTTCTGCTACACCATTTTCTTGAGGAGAGTACCTACAAGTAACTTCCCTTTTTATACCTGCATTCCATAAGTAATCGTTGAACTCATTAGAGAAATACTCTCCCCGTCCATCTGACCTTAGTCTCTTCAATTTTTGTCATGTGATTCTCTCTACATACACATGATAATGTTTAAATGTATTAAATACCTCTAATTTATCTTTGATCACATATATGGTGATCCACCTGGTAGCATCATCAACATAAATCACATATTATCTTGAACCATTAATGCTAAAGTCCTTTGATGGATCCCACACATTTGTATGCACCAATTCAAGCTTCTCTGAATACATAAACCCTTTCTTACCATAAGTATTCATGCTACATGGTGAAAGTAGAAGAAGATCCTTCTACATAAGATGAGGCAAAAGGTAAAGAAAAGTGGGAGAAAGCTATGCAGGATGAGTATGATGCATTGATGGAGAATGAGACATGGGATTTGGTTCCTAAACCAAATAATTAGAAAATCATTGGATGCAAATGGTGTTGACGGCATGATCGCTCCTACTTCATCTACATTTGTATCCGCATGAGTGCATCTCCATTTTGTATCCAGGAGACACTCCATTTCTAGTCTATTTCCATTTTATATTATATTTCCTTTTTATTTGGGTACCTTGCCATGTGCTTCTACCAGTTGTATTCATTCTCCTTTCAGGAGACTTATCCCACATAAGATGTACTTTTGAGAGCCCCTCCCAAATCTATATAAGGAGGGCGTCTCCCCTCAGTTGTACTTGGTTAGAAGCTTGAGAAGCCTACTCCATGCTCTTGGCAAGCTTATTCCTAATCCACATGAGTTTACCCATTTCATGGTCTACTCATTTTGTGTCTCAAACATTCTTTGTTTTGTGAGAGTACTTTACTTTTCATTTTGCTTCCACATGCGTACTCTCTACATGGTATCAGAGCGCTAGGTGGAGGTCTTGGTGGTGCATTTGGTGGTCACTTGGTGGTGGTGGTGCATGAGTTTGGTGGTGGTGCATGAGTTTGGTGGTGGTGCATGAGTTTGGTGGTGTTGCTCTCCTCCCATTTGCAGAAGCTTTTTGCCATCAATTATACTCGTTAGGGCTTCATTCTGCCCATTTGCCCACCCTCCCACCCTTCTTATTTGTCACTTGTATCTCGTTTAAGCCCATTTTCCCCTCCCACCCTCCCTCTCGTTTATGGAACTTGTTGTCAATTTCATTGTTGTGCTCACTGTTACGCTTGTCTCATGGAGTTGATTTAAAATCTCTCCCTTTGGAGTGTTTATAAACACTTATGAAGTGCTCTTTGTGCTTGTTATACTTAGACACATGTTATGTGCACTCCATTCACTTGTGAGTAGTTATGATGATTTGGTTTCATTACCGTTGATGCAACTCTACTCTGTAGTACACACAACACTAATTCATTCATGCTGAGCCCGATATTGGTGGCAGTAGTCTCAGCATTGTACCTATATCAAAAAGGCTTAACAGTCACAAATCGCTAAAAGAAAGCCATCTAAGACCTGTGTAACCTATCCCTTAACAAAAGTGGCCTCGTTATCCACATGTATGGGATCTGCTATGTCACTGACAATAGATGGATGGTAGTTCCCATGTGCTTCTTGTAGAAGCTCCTGAGAACTTTAAGTGTGTCGATGGCAACACAAGACTGTTGCGTGTTCCTTCAATTAAGTCAAGGCCATCTCTGCTACAGAAAAGAGAGAGAGAGAGAGAGAGAGAGAGACAGAGAGAGAGAAAGGAAGAGAGAGAGAAAGAGAGAGAAACATTAGAGTTGTTTTGTGCTTCTAGCCATCCTCTATACATCCGTCTCTATCTCCATCTTGCAAAGGAACTAGCCGTCATGCCCAGGAATAGGAACATGCAATGAGCTACAGTCAGTCCATCGACAGTCACTAGCCATAGCAGTCCAGAAGTGTCCGGGTACACCGATCCAAGCCAGTTGTTCTCTGTGCCACAAGCTTGCTCGTAACGAAAAGAATGAACGAGATGATGCGGAGAGGAGAAAGTCAGAGCTAACGCTTTGTAGCTGCTAATCTATCCCGCTCGGCCAAGTTCTTCATATCTTCAACAAACTAATTTCGCTCATGCACTCCTGTCCCGCAGGTGAAGAAGAGAGCCGTATACAACCTGCACCTCTGTGCCACAAGCCGAAACTTGCATGTGCTCAACACCAAGAGAAAGCAGTGAGAGGTGTATACCCTTCATCTCCCGAGCTCTCCAACTAGTCCCGCAGATTTGGATTACACGAGTCTGGACTAGCAGCCACATCTTGCATCTCAGCATTGGGCCCGGATCCATCACAGAGGGATATGATCTCTGTTCAGTATTTGTGACCCGTTAGGACCCATCCAACCTTCATCTGACACACCATTCTATTGTGTATTCCGTGGAGTGAAAAACACGAAGAGATCGTGCCAAGGTATAGCTGCTATACACTCTATGATCAAGACAAAAGAGGCCATCAGTGCATCGTCGGCCAGTTCTGCCAGAAAAGGAATGGAGAGGACAAAGCAAGCCGCCCCATTGCTATTCTCCTAGCCTAAAAACTTGCATCTGCCAGCTCTAGAGGATTCCACGTGATCAGATCCCTTGGGCCCTGGGCAGTTGTACTTGGATGCGCCATTTTAGGCGCTCCAACAGCAAGAAATGAATGCTCTCTGAGTGGTTGTTGCTCATTGCAAAGCACAAGTGCACACCATTCTCTAGGAGGCATTGTCACAATGTCGATCAGAACTAAAATTGGAATCTGCACTAACATTGGAGTCTGCACGTGGACAGTCACTCCATTTGTGCAAAGAGGATGAATCATCCTCTGATCATTCATTTGTGAGTGCCAAAATGCCCTCATCAACAAACCATCGGTTTCTAAACTAATTACTTGGGTCCACACATAATTTTCTTTGTGCAATCACACGAGATGCGACACTCTCCATCATCTTCTCTCATCTCTATGCATATTCACTTTAAACTTCGATGACAATATTTTTACATTCATTGTGACAATAGTATTTGTGTTACCCATACATTTGACATCATGCAAAACATTAAAGGGTCATTCTACCCCTTTGTAGCACTCAAATTAGCATCACTCAAAGGACTCTTTGTAGTGCTCCAAGGGCTGAACAATCACCTTTGGAATTTATTGAATTTGAGCACCAAGTCATTATTTTGTACTCTCTCCAGGTTTCAACCTTAACACTGTTGGAGTTAGATGTCTGCAGAAGCACGTGAACAGCACAAGGAAAAAAAAGAAGCTTGGAGCACAAACACACAATACTGAATGTATTACTAGAGAATGTACAAAGATAAGTAGCCCATTAGGGCAATAGGTGTATATACAAGTCGAGGGAAAAAACCTCCTAAAGAGGGAAAAAAGTGCCCCGACAGTCCTAGTGTGTTCACACACATCACTACCTAAATATATCAACAAATCCCCCCTGGGAGTGATGCGGTGAACAAGGAGCTGGCACTCATGTATAAGGAAGTGCCAAGCCTTCATGAAAAGCTCTGCAATGTTCTCCTGCGTGGCACATATGCCAAGCTGATCTCCCCAGCAGAGAACCTCTCCCTGACATAGTGATAATGCACCTCAATGTGCTTAGTGCGAGCATGGAACACAAGGTTCCTCGCAACTGCCAATGCGCTCTGATACACTCAACAGTCGCTGTGAAAGCTGCCCTATACTTAGCCTCACAATTGGAAGTGGCCACAGTAGGCTGCTTCTTGCTCAACCAAGATATACATGAGCTACCAAGCATGAAGCAAAAACCACTGGTGGACACACGAGTGTCATAGAAACCAGCCCAATCTGAGTCAGAAAAAGCATGCAAATCTGGCGGTAGTGATCCCCCCTTGGGATAAAACAACCCAAGTAGCCGAGTACCACTCAAGTAGCGAAAGATGCGCTTAACTGCCTTCCAATGCGTGACTCCTGGGCAATGCATAAACCTGCTCATCTGTGAGACAACAAACTGAATATCTGGCCGAGTAATGCATAAGTAAATCAAGCATCCAACAGCCTGCTGATAGAGAACAACATCAAATGCATCTCCAGCATCATGAAGACTCAAGCGTAAACCTGTCTCCATAGGAATGGCAATAGGCTTACAATCTTCAAGGCGAAAACGCTGCAATAATGTGTCAATATATTTTGTTTGACACAAAGCCATTCCACCATCAACTTGCATAAACTGAATGCCCAAATAGTGATGCAAATGCCCCAAATCAGACATCTCAAATGATGCATGCAAATCAGCCTTGAAATCAGCAATATGCTTCTCAATAGGACCAGTGAGCAGCATGTCATCAACATAGACAACAATGATCAGAAGCACATCATTAGCACGCTTAACATATAAGGTGCTTTCAGTTGGACTATTCACAAAACCATGTGCAACCAGATAGGCATGTATCTTCTCATACCAAGCACGTGGTGCTTGCTTTAAACCATATAATGCCTTCTTTAACCTACACACCTGGTTTTCATGCCCTTTCTGCACAAAGCCACGGGGCTGAAATACATACACTTCTTCATGCAAGTCACCATTCAAAAATGTTGTTTTAATGTCCAACTGATGTACATTCCAACCATGATGGGCTGCAAGTGCACAAATGCTCCGAATAGTAGTCATACGGCATGTAGGTGCAAAGGTCTCATCAAAATCAATACCTCTTTCCTGCGCATAACCCTTTGCAACAAGCATGGCCTTATACTTGTCAACTGTACCATGAGGTTTACGCTTCAGCTTGTATACCCACTTAGTGCCAATGGCCTTCTTGCCAGGAGGCAAGTCACATAAAGACCATGTACCATTCTTCATTATAGCATCATATTCAGATTGCATGGCAGCCATCCAATTTTCTGAATTCTGTGCTTCATCAAAAGAAACAGGCTCATTCTCATCACAGAGACTAGACACAGCCATAGCATAGCAATCTGATGCAAAGGAGGCACTATGAGAGCCTGAACGAGTACGATATGACAAAAGTGCATCTAATTTGTTGTCACGCAAAGTCTGCACCAGCCATTTTGGCATAGTTTTTGCCTGCTCAATATCAGCTCTCTCATCAACAAATGCATCATGTAAATCTGCATAAAAATTAGAATGATTTACATCATCATATAAAACGTGCAAAGGCTGAGAAGTTGCCTCATTAGGACCAGCACTAGACTGTCCACCTGCAAAAAGAGGCATCAACGTATCATATATGTCTTTGGAGCTAACAGATGTCTCCTTAGTACATGAAAGCAATGGCTGAATAGCATCTTCCACAAAGACAACATCACGGCTAACCAGAATGCATTTAGTCTGTGGATGATACAGACGATAGCCTTTACTTTCAGAACTGTACCCAACAAAGATACATTTTACTGCCTTATCATCCAATTTTCTGTGATGTTGTTCAGGCACTAATGCATATGCCAAACAACCAAAAACATGCAGATGAGCAAGAGATGGCTTGCGGTCATGCCAAGCCTCATATGGAGTGATAGACTGCAGCGCTTTAGTGGGACACCTGTTCAATACATATGCTGGACACATGACAGCCTCAAGCCAGAAACTATGTGGTAAAGCCTGACTCTTGACCATGCACCTTGCCATCTCCATGAGTGACCTGTTCTTTTGTTCAGCAACTCCATTTTGTTGAGGTGTATACGGCACTATACACTGGTGTTTTATCCCACCTTGAACCAGAAATGCATTAAAATCAGAAGACATATATTCCCCCCTCGATCAGAACGAAGGGTGCCCATTTTACATGCTGACAGATTTTCAGCCAAAACCAAAAACTGTTTAAAGCACATGAACACTTCGGACTTTGCTTTGAGTGGATATAACCATGCATGCCTGGAAAAATTATCAATGAAAGTCACGAAGTAAAGGTAATTCCCAAAAGGGGATGTCTGCATAGGACCACAGACATCACTATGTACAAGCTGCAATTTTTGCGTAGCCCGAACTGAACCATCTTTTGGAAATGAGGGATGCTGCATTTTGCCCAAAATACAACCTTCACATACATGTTTTCCAGGTGCCTCAAGCTTGGGCAAAGAAGACACCATATCAGATTTCTGCAGGCGTAGCAAACTAGCAAAATTCAGATGACCAAAGCGTGCATGCCAAAGCTTTGCATCTGACATAGTCTGAGAATCATGAACTGCACATGCCGAATCATTCACAGATCTTTCATAGTCTATGAGCTTATATAGCCCACGACATAGAATGCCAGAATCAATAATCACATCGCCATTTGATAGATCATGAACTGTACACCTGTCATCAACGAATTTCGCAACCAAGCCAATCTTGGCTAATGCAGAAACTGATAACAGATTCTTCTTGATCCCTGGCACAAATAAAGCATCTGACAAGGTGAAAGAACTACCATCAGCAGTAGTCAGAATGATCTTACCAACTCCCATAACAGGATAAGAGGAGTTGTTGGCGCATGTGACAATATTCCCTATAGGGGCAGGCTCGAGTGAAGAGAAGAAACTGCGCTGCGAGGTAATATGTTTGGTCGCCCCACTGTCAAAGTACCAAACATCTGAGTCCACTGCAGACATGCACTCCTCATGAGAAGATGGGTCAAAACTGCAAACAGTAGTAAACGCCCATTCTTCTTCCTGCACAAGATTAGCAGACTCTATTTTTGGTGGAGAGGCTTCTGCAACAACCATTCCAGCCTCCTTTTTCTTTGCCTCTTTTGCAGTCAGCTTTGGACAGTTCTTTATGATATGATCATTCCCTTTACAGTACTTGCAAAACAATTTCTGCTTTTCTGATTTCTTCTCATATTTATCCTGGTTTTTCGAATGTGCAGCATTTGCAGATTTCTGCTTACTAGTAGAAGAGCTCCATTTTCCTTTGCCCTTCTGACTAGCCAAGAAAGCTTGATCTGCAACACGCATAATGGACCTGTTCTGCCTGGACTGATCTTCCTGCAGTAGATCAGAGACTAACTCCTCAAATGATAAGGCATTCGGATTGCCTTTCATCATCAACCGAAGAGTAGAAGCAAAACTCTGATATGAATCAGGAAGACCATTCAGAACGGTCTGCACAAGTGAGCTATCTGGTATAACCTCATCAGCAGAAATCAACTGTTCCTTCAAATCTTTGATCTTTTTTAGGAAACTGTCCATAGAATCACCTTCATTCATGTGCTCACTCTCCAACTGTTTTCAGAGGTAAGCAACACGAGCCTCATTCCTAGCTTGGTACAATGTGGTAAGTGTATCCCAAGCATCCCTAGCTGTTCTGCAAGAGCGAATATGAGGAATAATGGCACGTTTGACAGACAAAGCTATCAATGCATGTGCCTGGGCATCTCTGCCATCCCAACGAATTTGCTCTACAGTAGGTGCAACAGAAACAACAGCACGAACAGGAATCTGTGGAATATCATTTTCGACACCATCTTCATCAACTCCAGCACCTGTATTTGCAGTACCTGTCGTTACAGGTGTAACAGGACGTCTTTCAACACCCTGCACAATGTTCCACAATCCTTTTGCAACCAAACATGTCGCATCATATAAGCCCATAATGGGTAGTTGGTACCATCCAACTTATCCTCAACAGCCAACATACGGAATACATAACTGCTTTCAGCCATGGCTGGTGACTAAAATAGCTTGATGCAGAAAATTGACTGTATCTCAAAAAGTTGAACAGAACTGCCCAAACGAGTTCTGCTAGACCTGTAGCAGACTTTGAGGACGCTTAAACTGGCAAACAGAAATTGGTATATACCTTTGGCACAAAAAGACAAAATAGCATGCACAAGCGCTACGATAGTGCATTTGGAGGCCGAAACGAGCTCAGATCGTGATTTCGGCATCACAAAGCCAAGCTGTTTTGATCTCAAAAACATGCTGAGTATGCTCACCAAAATTCTTGCAATTCTAAGACTGCAAACAGAGGAGTATCGACGGTGCCCTAGATGATGCGACGCCCTGCTCTGATACCAATTGTTGGAGTTAGACGTCTGCAGAAGCACGCGAACAACACAAGGAAGAAGAAGAAGCTTGGAGCACAAACAAACAAAACTGAATGTATTACTAGAGAATGTACAAAGATAAGTAGCCCATTAGGGCAATAGGCGTATATACAAGCCGAGGGAAAAAAACCTCCTAAAGAGGGAAAAAAGTGCCCCGACAGTCCTAGTGTGTTCACACACATCACTACCTAAATATATCAACAAACACTCACACATTAGTTGGCCTTCATTTGTATTTCTCACAAGGCTTCTCTCTCAAACACCAATTGGTACTAAGTGCCCTCTCTTGTAAACTCAAGCAATAAAAGGAAAAGTATTGTGTGTGTATGATTGTGGGATTGGAGGCTAGTCTAAGCCCACCCACAAGTTCTCTTTGAGCATCGACTCTCCCCACTCCACGGTGTCTCTCTTTGTAGAAGTGAAGGGCTATTCTAAGCCCCCCCGAAGTGCCTCTTCCTCTTCCTTTGCCAGCTCCTCTTCCTCTTAGGAAGTTAGCTTGACTCATAGTGCTTTCATCTTCATTCAATTGTTGCTTGCCTTTGTTAATCTTCTTCTTATGCTTTGAATACATTGCTTGACCTGTACTTTTATCAACATCACCTTTGATATCTTGCTCAAAGGTTAGATATTTCCTAGCAATTGATTCAAATCAGGAGTGAAATGATATAGTGACAATTTAGTGGATATAATGAATGGCTTCCACTTATCATCTCCTCTCAAACTTGTGAGAATTTTTCTTACCAATTTGTCTTCTTCAATATCTTCATCAATTTCTCTTAATGCATTTGCAATATCCTTCATCCTTGCTACATAATCAGAAATAGATTGAGAAGCCTTCTTCTTGAATGTGGTGAACTCTGCCCATAAAGATGCCTTCCTTGACTTTGTCGTGTTTTGGAAATGCTCCTCCAAAGCATTCCATATGTCACTTGCACTTTTAAGTCCTCTAATGTGAGGAAGCAAGTAATCATTGACTCCCATGTAGATAATGCTCCTTGCTTGAGCATCCTTCTTCATACATGTCTTCAAATCTAAGAGCTTTCCCCTAGTTGGAACACTAGGATCCCTAAATTCTGGTTTTTCTTCTTCACCTGTGATGTATCCTATCAGATCTTTGCTCATGAGATGATCTTCCATCCTCATTGACCAAGCACGATAGTTTTCTCTATCCAGTTTCTCTATCTGAAGAGAATCCCCCATCCTTTCTTCACATGTGCAATATATTTCTTCAAGCTTTGTGATTAATGAATGTACCTCTAACTCAAATATAGTTCCTTTTGATCCTTTTGATAGCTTTCAGGCCTCCTTCTCTAGCTTTCACTTCAAACTTTCACGTGTTGAATCTCCAAAGATTGATTTCTGTATATCTACAATAGTCGAGATCCTCCTTTCTTCAAATCTGATGACTCCTGCTCTGATACCACTGATGGAGATGATTAATCTCCAAAAGAACACGTTATCCTTGATGTTAGAGCACCTCTATATCAAGAACAACTCATAAGCTCAACCAGTTTTGGAAAACTAATGCCAAATTATCAAGACTTGCGTTAACTATGAAGAAACTCATTACAGAGAAAAGTCTATTGTACTTAACTCACTCATTTATTGACCAAATGTGTAATTTTTTCAATGAAACTTTATATAAAGGTTCTCTAAAGTTTCCACACCTTCTCCAAGTTAAATCTCTTCAAAAGAGTCAGTAGATCTTGAGATTTCCTCCAAACAATCTACCTATGTCTGAAACTGTTCTTCTGTGTAGTCGACTGTGACTCCTGCAACTTTTAATCAATGGTTCTCCTAAATTAGACCCCGCTTATTCAAATGATTTTAGCAACAAGTATCTTACCTTTCAAATTAAAGAATGAGTGCTTAATTGCTCAAAACTTTACACTGTGGAGGGAGATTTGTTCAAAACATTGACCACTGGAATTGCATCTTCACATTTACACATGTAAATGTTCCTACTTAAAATTCTCTCAGCCTGATTATAATTAGAATCTCAAATGTTGACCATATATGCACTAACTATAAACTTAGACATGTACAAAAAGATTTATGAAATGATCAATCACATAAGGAGAGATGGAGAAAAGATCGTGACTCAGATTTCAAAAGTTGTCTTCTTTTCTCATGAAAACAACTAATTGATGAATCTCATTCATTCATCACACACATTCTTCTTCTACTCATCTATTCTTGTTCTATATCTCTTCTCTCGTATATGTCCCGACACTATACTTGTATATATAAGCATAAATGTACAAACTCGTCACTATTACAAAGGTATAAGTGAACTAATTTCAAGCTTAATATATTGAATGACCTCAATCTCACTTGTACGACGTATGCATATCAAATTTCTACATACAATGCACTAGCATCATATGGTTTTTCACACCCATTCATTAAGATCCAAGTAGGGTTTCACATCAAGACTATATTTAGATCCCTAATTAACATTGATGCTTCATGTAATACCATTAGATACTCCATAGTTGCCTAATGGCTAGATAGGGATTAAGCTACACAAGTTTCACTAATCCATGTTAGCAACACTCAGATCAAATGTATGGGTAACAAAGGCATTCAAATTTTTGTAGAGAAACACCCATGCAAACTTATTTTCTAGTTTTTCAAGATGATGAGTTGCTAGAAGTTGTCATCTTGGGTAATAATGGTTAACAGAACATGCACTTATTATTAATCTAGAACAAGGCACATGTACCCTTCAAGTTGCACAAAATACCATCACTTCTCATCTCAAAGAGATAGAAGAAAATGTCACACATGACCATGCAGAGGTAGATCATGGATCATGTATACACTCCTTTGATAGACTCCTCATGCATCTCTTGCTCTATTCATAATCCTCGCCGTCTTATAGAGCTAGACATGGAATTATTTGTGGGTAGTACTGACTTGGACACCAATCTATTTAATTATTTCTTTCTTGATCATTCAATAGGCAATAACCTATACCATGATATAGAAGATGATGGGATTGATGTAGACTTCAGTTAAAGGGACCATAAGTGCCACTCAAGGTATGATTTCAATAATACATCATCCATTTGTCATATGTGTGGTCACTTTCAAAAGGAAACTTCCATTGGAGCTTATGTTTCAAGAGTTAACAAGGTCAAGGAAGGGGGAGTTTAAAATCGAAGCCTAATCATAAGCAACAATCTCAATGACAATGCAGAGCTCACAAGAAGAACACATGAAAGATTTGAGTGCCAAAAAAATTGACTAGTCATCAAGGCCATGAGAGCTTAAGGTGGATAGTCAAAGCCCTTTTGCCACAAGCACAAAAGGCCAATCCACCCACACACAAGACAATACAACACACAAAAATCAAATAAATGAAAGTCTCAACCCTAAAAGCAACAATAAGAATGGCTCCACATACATATCAACACTTGGAATCATTAGTCAATAAAATGTGGGGTCCAAAGACACTTGTAGAAAGACAACCTAAAAAATCTCTTATATGGGTTACTAAGATCCACTCCATTGCATCTCCTTAAGCAAACCCCCAAGCAGCTAACCGCATAAAAAAGGCAACACAAAACCCAAGCAACATGCCACGCATGTCTTGTTGGGTTCACAAGTCCGTAATCCATTCAATTTATGGCTTTAAATACATATGGAGGCCCAAGCAAATCCACTTATAGAAGGATGCCTCCACATTCTCTTTCAAGCACCAAAGAGCTCCTCTGCATCTCAAGAAACTTTGGCTTTCGAAGTCCCAAATTCACAAAAAAGTAAGATCTTAGTACTTTTAGTAGTCTAAAATAAATAAAATTTGGTCCTTTAGGCCCAAGCTTGCCAAGGTAGTACCTCTACTTAGACCATTTCCAAGGAATCTTGCTCCAATCAGTAGCAGATGCTCAAGTGGCAACTTAAAGTCAAACAACTCACTAAATGATCCCATTTAACATCATCCTAGAAAAGTATCAATTGTTAAGCCACAATCAACCTCGACACGCATACAAAGGCTACATGAGAATCTATATTCTATATTTGAACCAAAAGTACTATCCTTTATGAAGTAGCTCTGGTAGAGAAGGCAAGCCTCTCTATGTAGGACCCATGTGCCAATTGCAAAACCTTGACTCTTGCTAAAATTTAAGATGAATTGCAATTCAAATGTGCATCAAATTAGGGACACATTATAGGGCCTTGCATGAGAGAATTTTGTGATATCCCATGCACATGAGAGATATATTGTAATCAGAGGTTTAAAATCATATGTAAACTTTGTTTTTATTACTAATGTTTTCTTTCTGTTCATCATTAATCTATTGGAGTTTGATGTCTACGGAAGCATGCCAAAAACACAAGGAAGAAGAAGAATCTTGGAGCACAACACACAATACTGATTGTATTACCAAGTGAATGTACAAAGATAAGTAACCCATTAGTGTTATATGTGTATATACAAGTTGAGGGGAAAAACCTCCTAAAGAGGGAAAAAGTGCCTTGTTGATCCTAAGTGTGTTCACACACATCACTACCAAAATATATCAACAAATCCCCCATAGGAGTGATGTGTTGAACAAGGAACTGCACTCATGTATAAGGAAATGCCCAGCTATGTGGAGAGAGATCAATCCACAATAGGAAGTAAGCCGAAAGCTTTGTGGAAAGCTTCAAACTTCTCCCTAGGTAGAGCCTTTCTAAAAAGGTCTACAATGTTCTCGTATGTGGTCACATATGCCAAATTGATCTCTCGAGTAGAGAACCTCTCCTTGGCATAGTGATAGTGCACCTCAATGTGCTTAGTGCAAGTATGAAACATAGGGTTCCTTATAACTACTAATGCACTCTAGCTGTTAGTGAAGATGGTGGTTGTAGAAGACTCACCAACACCCAAATCAGTCAAAAGGCATATGAGCCCAAATTAGTCGAAAGGCATATGATCCACACACACTCAACAGTCACTGTGAAAGTTGCACTATACTCAATTTCAAAACTCGAAGTGGCCACAATAGGTTGCTTCTTGCTCAACCAAAATATGCATGAGCTACCAAGCATGAAGCAAAAATCACTGGTGGACACACAAGTGTCATAACAATCAACCCGGTCAGAGTCAGAAAAAACATGTAATCTGGCAGTTATGATCCCCCTTTGGGATAAAACAATCCAAGTAGTTGAGTACCACTCAAGTAGGGAAATATGTGCTAAACTTTCTGCCAATGCTTGACACCTAGGAAATACATAAGCCTACTCATCTGAGAGACAACAAACTTAATATTGGGCTGAAGTATGCATAAGTAAATAAAGCATCCAATAGAGAACAATGTCAAAGACATCTCCAACATCATGAAGACTCAATCGTAAACCTATTTCCAAGGAAGTGACAGTAGGTTTTCAATCTTCAAGGCCAAAATGTTGCACTAATGTGTCAATATTTTGTTTGAAATAAAGCTATTCCTCCATCAAATTGCATAAATTGAATGCTCAAATAATGATGCAAATGCCCCAAATCTGACATCTCAAAAGGGGCATGCAAATTAGCCTTAAATTCAGGAACATGCTTCCCATTAGGACCAGTGAGCACCATGTCATCAACATATACAACAATGACCAGAAGTGCATCATCTACACACTTAATATATAAGATGCTCTCACTTGGATTGTTCTCAAAACCATGTGCAATCAAGTATGCATGCATCTATCATATGAATCATGTGGTTCTTGCTTCAAACCATAAAATCTCTTTTTCAACCTGCACACTTTGTTTTCATGCCCTTTCTGCACAAAACCACATGGCTTAAATTCATACACTTGTTCGTGTAAGTCACCATTCATAAATGTAGTTTTAATGTCTTGCTGATGTACATTCTAAGCATGATGAGCTGTAAGTGCACAAATGCTACAAACAATGGTCATTCGGCATGCGAGAGCAAAGGTCTCATCGAAACCAATGCCTCTTTCTTGAGCATAACCTTTTGCAACAAACCTTGCCTTATACCTATCATCTTTTCCATCAAGTTTACGTTTTAGTTTGTATACCCATTTAGTCCCAATCGCCTTATTTCTTGGGGGCAAATCACATAAAGAAAAGGTACCATTCTTCATAATAGCATCATATTATGATTGCATAATAGCCATCCAATTTTTTGAATTTCGTGCTTCATCAAAAGAAACATGCTCATTTTCATCACAAAGACTAGAGGTATCCATAGCATAGCAATCTGATGCAAAAAAAAGCACTATGAGAGCATAAACAAGTATGATATGATAGAGATGCATCTAATTTGCTATATCCCAAAGTCTACACCAACCATTTAGGCATAGTCTTTGCCGCCTCTATATCAGTCCTCTCATCAACAAGTGCATCATGTAAATTTGCATTAGAAATGGAATGATATGTATCATCATGTGGAACCTGTAAAGGCTAAGAAATCACCTCTATAGCTAATTGATGTCTCCTTGGTACCTAAAAGTAACGCTTGAATTGTATCTTCCAAAAGAACATCATCGCTAACCAAAATGCATTTAGTTTGTTGATGCTATAGATGATAGCCTTTGCTTTCAAAACTGTATTCAACAAAAATACATTTCACTGCTTTATCATCCAATTTCTTGCATTGTTGTTTAGGCACTAATGCATATTCCAGATAACCAAAGACACACAAATGAGCAATAGATGTCTTGAGAGTATGTCAAGCCTCATATGGAGTGATTGATTGTAATGCTTTAGTGGGATATCTATTAAGTACATATGTTGTACCCATAATAGCCTCAAGCTAGAAGGTATGTGGTAAAGCTTGATGAGTGACATGTTCTTTCTTTTAGCAAATCCATTTTGCTAAGGTGTATATGGCACTGTACATTAATTTTTTATCCCACGTTCCGCCAAAAATGCATTGAAATCAGAAGTCATATATTCCCCCCCTCGATCAGAACAAAGGGTGCCCATTTTACATGCTGATAGATTTTCAACCAAAATTAAAAATTGTTTGAAGCACATAAACACTTCGGAAATTGCTTCCAATGGATATACCCATGCATGCATGGGAAAATCATCAATGAAAGTCTTGGAGTAAAGGTAGTTCCCAAAAGAAGGTGTCTGCATAGGACCATAAACATCACTATGAACAAGCAGCAATTTCTAAGTAGCTCGAACTGAACCATCTTTTGGGAAGGAGAATGCTACATTTTGCCCAAAATGTAGCTTTCACATACATATTAACAAGGTGCCTCAAGTTTGGGTAGAGAGGAAACCATTTAAAATTTTTGCAGGTGTAGTAAACTAGCATAATTCAGATGAACAAAGTCTGCATGTCAAAGCTTTGCATCTAACATAACCAAAAAATTTTGAACTTTAGATGCTAAATCACTCACAAATTTTGCATAATAAATGCACTTATATAGTCCATGACATAAAATGCCAAAAGTAATAATCACATCACCATTTGAAAGATCATGAACTTTACATCTATCATCAATGAATTCGACACCCAAGCCAATCTTGGCTAATGCTAGAACTGACAAAAAATTCTTCTTCATCCCTGGCGCATACAAAGCATCTGATAATGTGAAAGAACTATGATCAGTAGTAGTTAGAATGATGTTAGTAGATCCCATTATAGGATAAGAGGAGTTGCTAGTGCATATGACAATATTCCTTGTAGGGGTAGGCTCAAGTGAACTAAAGAAACAACGTTGCGATGTGATATGTTTGGTTGCCCCACTATCAATGTACCAAACATCTGAGTCTACTAAAGACATGCATTGCTCATGAGAAGATGGTTCATAACTACATAAGTAGTAAATGCCCATTCTTCATTCTGCATAAGATTAGCAGACTCTGTTTTTGGTGTAGAGGCCTCTCCAACAACCAGTTCATCCTCTTTTTTCTTTGCCTTTTTTGTAGTAAATTTTGGACAAGTCTTTATGACATGATCATTTCCTTTACAATATTTTCAAAATAATTTCTATTGTTCTATTTTCTTCTAATTTATTTCTTCCTTCTTTGATTATGAAACTTGCTAGTAGATTTCTGCTTGCTAGTAGATGAGCGCCATTTCCCCTTGCCCTTCTAACTAGCTAAGAAATCTTGATCTCCAACATGCATGATCGACCTGTTCTACGTAGTTTAATGTTCCTGCAACAAAACAAAGACTAACTACTCGAATGTTAAGGCATTTGGATTGCCTTTCATCATCAACTGAAGAATAGAGGCAAGACTCTGATATGAATCTGGAAGACCATTAAGAACATTCTCCACAAGTGAGTTATCTGGTAAGATTTCATCAACAAAAATCAATTGCTCCTTCAAATCTTTGATCTTTGTCAAAAAAATGTCCATAGGATCTCCTTCATTCATATGCTCACTCTCCAACTATTTTCAGAGGTAAGCAACCCGAGCCTCATTCCTTGCCTGGTATAAAGTAGTAAGTGTATCCCAAGAATCCTTTGCTTTTTTGCAAGAGCAAATGTGAGGAATAATGGCACATTTGACAGACAATGCTATCAAATCATGTGCATGAGCATCTTTCGCATCCGAATGAAGTTACTCTACAATAGATAGAGTAGGAACCACAACATGAACAAGAATTTGAAGATCATCATCTTCAACACCATTTGCATCACCTTCAATAACTATATTTGCAAGTGTAGTAGGATGTTTTTCAACACCCTGCACAATATTCCACAATCCTTTTGCTACCAATACATGACACATCATATATGCCCATAATGGGTAATTAGTACCATCCAATCTATTCTCAACAACCAACATATGAAATACATCATTGCTTTCAGCCATGGCCAATGCCTAAAATACGTTGATGTAGAAAAATAATTGTATCTCAAAAAGTTGAACAGCTATTGAGCTTTGCTAAACTTGTAGTAGATTTTGAGGTGCTTGTATTGGTGAACAAAAATTGTATATATGTTTGGCACAAAAGGATGAAATTGCCTACATAGCCATTACAATAGTGCATTTGGAGGCCGAAACAAGCTCATATCAAGATTTTGATGCCAGACAACAAAGTTGTTTTGAACTCCTAATGGCCTTGAGTATGCTCACCAATTTTTGTGCAACTCTAAGACTATGACTTGTTGGGTCCTAAACCCGAGGAAAGAAATACCTATGCAAAATGAAATTTCGCTCCAACTTCTGACGCTAAGTGAGCTTTTAGCAATCTAAGCCCACAATGTCTTCCAAATGTACTTGTAGAAGAGACAAAAAACATACACTCATAGATATCAAGCCTTGAGGCGATTCTTCATCCTTCATGGTGGTCTTAATTCTTTCTTCATTGAACATAGAGTGTAGGAAATACTGTAGCCACAATCTCAATGTTCATCAAAATAACAAGTCTCACTCATCAAGTGGAATGTATCTAAGGAACAGGTTCACGATAATTTCATCGCTTGGAATCCATCAAAATTGAGTCACAACATGTGGAAGTGAGGCATTGATTACATAAATAAGGCTTTACACCAAAGAATGACATCATGCATGTATTCTATGTATATCCCATTCATAAAGCATGTGATAGGTGGTACGTTGATTCAATCTGTTGTGTGCAAACATCAAGAACAATTCCATATGCCTAGCAACTCTTTGCACTGTAGAACTAATTGCTTGTCATGCTCAGCTCACAAAATAACAAGGCCTAAATGATTACACAAATATCTGTAGAGCTACGAATAACAGTTGTCATGCTTCATCAATTATATTACAAATCAACAAAATGATCCCATTTAGTTTGTTGATGCTATAGATGATAGCCTTTGCTTTTGAAAACTGTACCCAACAAAAATACATTTCACTGCTTTATCATCCAATTTCTTGCATTGTTGTTTAGGCACCAATGCATATTTCAGATAACCAAAGACACACAAATGAGCAATAGATGGCTTGAGAGTATGTCAAACCTCATGGCCTTAATCCCTGTTTTATTAGTTTTAATCCCTAAAAATTAGGGATCCTTACGAGGCCCATGTAGGGCTCACTTTTTCCCCTAATGAATCCTCTTTCCCCACACAAGCATGACTGCATGGCATCCATCTCAAGGATTACTCAACCTAGAATCCCTTCGAACATGATTTCTCTACTGGATGCTAACATTTCAGAGAACAAAATTATCGAGGTTATTGATGCTCTCCCCGATTGAAAAAGTCCGGGCCCTGATGGACTCACCAATGAGTTTTTCAAGTCCTTCAAGCACGTGGTGGCCATCCCGCTGCGTTTGGTGTGGCAAGAGGCTCTCCCCTTTGGTGCCCTCCTTGAGTGTATTAATAATGGTGTCATCAAATTAATTCACAAAAGGGAAGAGAAGAACAAGATTGAAAACTGGCGGCCGATTACCATGCTCCAAACTGGATACAAGATAATCGCCAAAGTAATCGCCAACATAATCTCTTGTCATTTAAAGTCATGGCTTTGTGAGGACCATAAAGGTTTTATCAAAGGTAGATCTATACTTGAAGCAATTGTCGATATTAATTGGGAAGGCCTTGCGTTTGCTAAGGAGTCTGCACAAGATCTGGTATTCATTAAGATCGACTTCGACAAAGCATATGACAAATTGGAATGGGACTTTATTCTTCAATCACTGAAAGATCTTGGATGCAGCCAAAAGTTCACGAAGATGGTTTCCACTCTACTTGGAAACGCTTCAACGAGAATAAATATCAATGGTAAGCTCTCTGTACCCATACGTTTAAAAAGATCTATCAGGCAAGGCTGCCCACTAGCTCCACTACTTTTGCAAGGTTTTCAAAGAGTAAACAAGGCAAGGCTATAGTCTAAGACCCTAGCAGAGAATGAGACAAGGTTATATAGCAAGGCATGGTTTGCATTTATTAGACAAGGCAAGGTTGTCTCCAGTAGGGAGTGATTATACAACAATGCAAGATCTACAAGTAAGAAACTTAGTTCCAAATGGAAGTAGTTGTGAAGCAAGTTTGATGTTTCTATTTATAGTTACATCATAAATAGTGACCAAATAAAGTGATCAAGTTTGAGCATGAGGGGAGGCGAGTACTGCTCAGTGAAGACTCTAGTTGGAATGCTTCATCACTTTCAGCAAAAGTCAGAGCAGAATTCCAAGAGTTGTCCTTGAAAGAATTACAAAAAAGGGTTGATTAGACCCAGCTATTCACCCTTTGCAGCACCAGTTCTTCTAGTGAAGAAGAAAGATGGATCTTATAGGATGTGCATCGATTACCGAGCACTCAATAAGACATAGATATCATATGCCTAGGATTAATGATCTTTTAGAAACTCTAGATGGAGCCGTTGTATTTAGTAAAATAGATTTTATAAGTGGCTACCATCATATTAGAGTAAGAGATCATGATAAGACTCAATTAATCCAGAGAAGACTCAGTTGTTTCTTCCAAGGATAGAGTATCTACTGATGGGATTCAAATGGATCCCAAGAAGGTTTCAGTTATGTTATTTTGGCCTACTTCTCAGGATGAGGGGCAGGTATGATCATTTCTAGGACATTCAGGTTTTGATAGGAAATTCATCTCTTTTTATTCATCAATAACAATGCCTATGACAAACTTGCTTCAAGACAAGGTCTCTTTGCATGGAAGCAAGAGTATCAAGATAGTTTTAACACTCTGAAACAAGTTGTTTCAGAGGCTCCTATACTCAAAGTGGTCAATCCACATAAACCCTTTGAGTAAGAGGCAGATGCTAGTGGCATAAGCCATATGGACAATTTTGAGCCAAGATGGTAGGCCAGTGCATGAACAGGAGTTGTATGTAGTGGTGTATGCACTTAAAGTCTATAGACACTATCTTTATGGTGTAGACTTTAAGGTATACATAGATCACCATAAACTTAAGTATTTTTTTTTAGTCAGCAAGATCTTCAAGGCATTCAGGCTCATTGGGTTGAGCTCATACAGGAGTTTCACATGGAAATCATGTATAGAAGAGCAAAGGGAATATAGTTGATGATGCATTATCACGGATAATGTATCAAATGAGCTTTTCAGTTCTAGAAAGCTCATTGCTTCAAGAGCACTGTGATGTAGGACATTCCACCAAGGTTGAGCCTTCCCTACTAAATAGGTAGTAGCGAATTTGACTTTATCACTTTGAGAATATGATTCATCAAAATAGAAATTGTCAAATTGTGATAACCATGAAAGAACCAATGGACCATCCTTCCTTCCATCAAACCATAGAAATTGGTAACTTTTAACTCCAATATTGGAATGCATGCCATCGGCTTGGGCAGAGATAATAACTTTTACCACCCTTGCAAGGTTATCTTCTTCATATTGCATCTTCTAAAGTACATCACGTTGTTGGATCTTATTTTGGGCCCCTCAAAGTCGATGCCATAGGAGCTCCAACTATTGCTCGAATGGTACCTCAAGTAGAGGTGACTCACCAAAAATCCTCCATGGTATTCGTAGGGTCCATGGATATGTACACAAGGAAACACCATTGTCGGATATGTGAAAACAATTTTTAGATTGTTTGAATTAAAATGGAAAGGGGAAGGGTGATTCTTGGGAATTGAAAAAGTAAGAGAGATACAATTTGTTTAAATATAAGTAAAGAGATGTAGAGTGACAACACAAGGGAATAGTGTAGTGGTAAAACACTTCACTTGTGAAAGTGAAGTTGTGGGTTCAAATCCTCGCTCCTTGGTGAATATAAGACTCCTTATTGCTAGGGAAGCCAAATATCCAAAGTTCTATGCCTTAGTCAATGTCTTAGAGTAATCCGAAGGAGTAAACATAAGTGTAAACATAGGAGTAAACGTAGGTTCAAGTTTAGGAACTAGAACAGAAACAGAAACTAAAAATGAAACCGAAACAAAAACTAAGACAAAGATAGAGATTGGAATCGGAATTGGAATTGGAATCCCAAAAAAAAATGGATAGCAAAATAGAGATCGAATGCTAAAAGGAACGGCATTGGACCCCTTCATAGTGACGTGCATAGTGCTCTGATACCACGGTTACCAAGATCTTGATTCATGCACACACAAAAGATATGGCTGCTTAAAACACATAGAACATAGATATGCAAAGAGATGAGACTGTACACAAGATTGGGTGCAATCTCCCCCCACTCACTCTATTCGACAGGTCTATAGAGTGCATGTATTTATAGGTTTTTCCATTATGTCAAAATAGCAATTACAATGAGGGCGGCTTTGAAAAGTAAGTGTGAGAACAAAAAGTCTCTCTCTTTTACACAGAGCCTTTGTTTTTATTTACATAAATCGTAGTCTATAATGATCCTTATCCTAACCACTATTTTTATATTTGTTTCTAAAAAAAACCCTCTTTGTGGGTTTATTTACAAACTATATAAAATATAAATCTGATTATTGGTGGCCATGCATATTCGAAATGTCCATGCCCTTTCACACCTTTCACAGTCTCACGAACCCTCAACTGCTATATCAAAACACCAAAACACATCATTAACTTAATAAATCTCACCCCAATACACTACAAGGAATACGGGCGTATAACGACGGTTAAGGCGACAGAATTTCGTCGCTATAAAATTGCAACATGCGTCATAATTAGTGTCGCACGCGGATCGTTGAATTAACAACGAAGCAAACGATGGTTTTTACAACTTGTGGCCCGACGGGGTTGTGACGCTCCCATATAGCGTCGTTAACATGACGCTTTTAAAAAGCGACGCATTTTGGCATCGCATAAGTGATGCTAAAAACATGTTGCTTATGCGACGACGGGTAGCATCGCTTACACGACGGTATGTTGACGGACAAAAATTAAAATGTTGGAGGCTCTTCGATCGGCATTTTCACGCATCCGATCGAAGAGCTCTCCAACGTTCACAATTGCGTTGTGCTTACGAACTGAAGCAAGTATATGCAGAATTGTTGTTTTGCCTAAGCTCTCTCTTATTGTCTCCCTCTGTCTCTGTTTCTCTCTTTCTACATCTTTCTCTCTTTGAATTCTCTCTCTCTCTCTCTCTTCTTTCTCTCTTTATTGCAGGTTACTCAAGAAGCTAGCCAAGCAAAAAGTATGGCTAACTATTGTAAGTACAATTTCTATTCTTTGTATATCATTTGAATTCTGTTATTTTCATTACATAGCATACTCACACTTATTGATATGCACTTATACACTTATACATGATGAAGATGCACTTTCACACATATACACATGCACATACACACACATATATACACACAGATACATGTGCACATACACTTAGACATACACACATATACACATGCATATGCACAAACATTCCTACAACCACATAAAAAGACTTACATGCATGCATTATTGCATATATATATATATATATATACATACACACATTAACATATACGCAAATACATGTATATGCACATCCACATGCATGCACATGGATGCAAATGGAAATGCATCCACATACACATGCATGTTTCATACATATACACATGCATATACATACACATGCATATACATATACACATATACATATACATATACATATACATATACATATACATATACATATACATATACATATACACACATATACATATACATGCATATACATATACACACACATACACATGCACATGCACATAATCATACACACATATACACTTATACATGCACATGCACATACATACATATACACACACATACATATACACTTAGGTACACACATATGAATGAATTATATAATTAAAGTATTAAAACACATATACACATGCACACACACATGCACATACCTACATATACACATATACATGCACATACACACATATACACATAGAGTTATACATATACATGCATATACATATACACACACATACACATGCACATGCACATACTCATACACACATACACTTATACATGCACATGCACATACATACATATACACACACATACACATGCACATACATACATATACACACACATACATATACACTTAGGTACACACATATGAATGAATTATATAATTAAAGTATTAAAACACATATACACATGCACACACACATGCACATACCTATATATACACATATACATGCACCTACACACATATACATGCACATACATATACACACACATACACATGCACATGCACATACTCATACACACATGCACATGCACATGCACATACATACATATACACACACATACACATGCACATACATACATATACACTACATACATATACACTTAGGTACACACATATAAATGAATTATATAATTAAAGCATTAAAACACATGCTTAATATAAACAATAACAACAATCAATAGAACAAAACTCTTCATTACTTAATACCATACACACAATTCAAAACATAACTGAAATGAAAAATATATAGATTATATATATATATATATATATATATATATATATATATATATATATATATATATATATATATATATATATATATATATATATATATATATATATATATATATATATATATATATATATATATATATATATATATATATATATATATATATATATATATATCAATGTAAATACATATAATCCAATGTCATAATCAACTAAAATCCTAATCATCATCATCATGATCATGATCATGATCAGCAATATCATGATCATTCTGATCTTTCATCCTCATCGTCATGATCACCCTGTGATGATCGAGATCGTCCCTCCTGTGTCTGTCTCTCCACCTCATCCATATTTGTTTCTCCATAATACTCCTGTATTACATATAACAAACATAAATAAATAAAACAATTAAGCCATTCCTAAAAATAAAATAATTATATAAAATTAAAAATACTCACAAAGGCATCAGGATGATCTTGCATATACTCGCTCAAACACTGATATCCAAAATGTGTAGCATACTCGATCTCCTGTTTCGTAAGATATCGGCCATAATCCTTCCGCTGCAATGAAACAAATAAAAAACATTAGTTGTTTGCATTTTAACTAAAATAAAAAATATACTCACAATAACACATATACTTACAAATGTAGCTACAAAACCATTATGGCCCATTTGGCCTAGGTGCGATGTGTGGCCCGACTCCACTCTCTTCTTTGCAGCAGCCTGTTTATTCAAGAAAAAAAATACATAAATTAAATGTAAAAAATTACTAAAATATATAAAAATTATAAATATAAACTATTAATTTGTGTACCTTCTGCTGAGGAAATGACTCCTGAAGACGTAGCTGTCTACGAAAAAATTGCCATGTCTTAGGTGGTATGTTAGCTCGCCTCTTATTTTTTTCGACCATACAATATCTCCTGTTAATTTAATCTCAAACAGAAAAAAAATCAAAATACATACACATATATACACACACATACACATACACATACCCACATACACATATACATGCAAACATATATGCATACATATATGTATACATATATACATACATATAACATAAACACACATATACATATCCACATATATACATACACACACATGCATGCATATACACTCATTCATACAAAATACATGCATTTATCCCACAATAATGTGTAGTTGTGTATATGTGAATATGTGTATATGTGTAAATATGTATATGTGAATATGTGTGTATGTGTAAATATGTATATGTGAATTTTTTGTGTATGTAGATAATCAGATTATTAATATCAAATACCATTATTTGTAGATTCTGATCAATCAGATGGAACTCCACCACCGTCTCCTAATCGTGCAACGACTTTATACTGTAAGTATCAAACATTTAATTTTAAATATATTTGATGGATACATAACTTATATATTTTTTTGTTTCTTATTATGTGCAAATTCTGATCAATCAGAGGGTACTCCACCACCTCCTACCCATGCAACGACTTCACATGTGTCCTCCGATAGGAATTATAATGAATTTTACTATGAAGAGCATATTATATGTTGGTATAACTCTTGTTATGGCACGTATCAAATACCACGATTGGAATGTATTGAACATGAGGCAGAGTATGGTACTTTTGAGCGTGCACCATCACCTAGTCAACGTGATTATGCTTGGGTATGTATTTTCTATATATATTAATGTCATTATTTTATTTAAAAACCATATATAAAATCAAATTATTGTTGATATACAGGAATACTTGCTCGATGATGATGATGATGATAATTTTTCTCATAATGTTAATATACCTCGTACACGTCATGGACTTGTTGTTCATCAATTACAAGCAGAGGTTTCTTGAAATCCTCTACCTCCTCGTTTAGAGAATGAAACGGCTGGAGATTATCCATTGCCAGCTCGTGATCGTTCTTTAGTACAAACATATGATAGAAGAAGATATGGAGGATGGAATAGAGGACCACTTCCTTTAGATGGAGAGGTTTTCAACTTTTGGGGTAATCGCTATATGATTGCTCCATCCACTATTACTAATGTTGGTCGTGGTCTCTTTATTGTAGAGTTTTTGTATGTGCTTCCGAACTCTGAAGTCACTCTTATGTCATTTTGTGGTCCTATATATGGATGGGGAGATTGACATCGACTTTCACCTTATGTTCAAAGCATGAGTACTTATGGAATATGCTTGAACGCAACATCCCTTACTAATAGAAGGATTTTACATGTAGAAAATGAAAGATTATATATTGATGGAAGACCTTACACACATGGAAATATAACAGGTTTAATAAATAGTAGTCGAGGGTTACATAATAGTTCAAGGACTAATTGCACATTTGAGGAGCGTGAAAATAGTCATGAATCACCATACATGAATAGAGATGTATCAAGATACATAGTTGTCAATGCTATTACTACATTACATGCTGGTGATGAACTATTAGTGAATTATGGATGGCGTAGACCTCCAAGAGCACCTTTTAGCTAGAGAGAATAAAAATTTTCTATCCATATTTAATAAGTTATATACTTAATTTTATATTTAAAGTTTACTTTTTATTCATTTATGGAATACTAATGAATTTTTTTTATATTTGTAGATTCCAACGTATGATGTTGATGATATTCCTCCACAACATTCACAATTACCAGTAAGACCTCATTTATCAGAAGCTTCCATGAGGAGGCTACGCAAAACTAATCTTGTGCAATATGCAAAGTTGAAAGATCTATATTCAAAAGACGATAAAGTACAAGATTTGTGTGACAATGATGAAGATGATGGTATGGCAGATTTCATTGAGGATTGGTATCAAAATGGCAGTGAGGGCATTGATATTTCTAAAAATGAGAAATATCTTCGAGAGGAATGTCTAAAGCATGTATATGAAGGAAGTCGTTTGACACGACTAAGTGCGAGCTTACTTATTCTCAACCTTCAAAATCGTTTTGGATGGAGTAATGTATCTGTTTCGACACTATTAAGGTATAATTTTCAATTTTCTATCTATTTATATATATATATATATGCATAAATAAATAAATAAATAAATATATATATATATATATATATGCAGGTTTTTATTATTACTTTAGATAAGGTAAGAACAAGAACTTGAATTGAATGGACACTTTTTGTCCACACATCTTTTACAACTATTAATGCATCTTTAAAAATATTTGCGAAAAATTTGATTGTTTGGATGGCAGGATACGATTGTTTGTTTTGGAGGATATGAAGTATGTACCTTCATTGAATGATTTGTCAATTCACACATATGTTCAATTTGAAAGTGTGAGAAGTGGATTTATAATTGTTATTCAAATAATTTGGCACTGTTTATAGGCCATACAATGGTGACCTGGATTAATCGCATGCACAGGTTACTCAAGATAGAGCAATCTGATTATAATGGACTAGTGCTAGCAGGATTCCTAGGGTATGGAGTAAACCTCTTGCATGTCAATGATGAGCATCTGAACTTTAGGATACAAAGTGGAAATCATGGTGGCTTGAGAGGATCACTTTTATACAGCTTGTTCAAAAAACTTCAGTGTCATAAACGTGAAGTTCTTTGAACAAGCTGTATAAAAGTGATCCTCTCAAGCCACCATGATTTCCACTTTGTATCCTAAAGTTCAGATGCTCATCATTGACATGCAAGAGGTTTACTGCATACCCTAGAAATCCTGTTGTTACTAGTCCCTTATAATCAGGTTGCTCTATCTTGAGTAACCTTTGTGCATGCGATTCATCCAGGTCACCATCGTATGGCCTATAAACAGTGCCAAATTCTTTGAATAGCAATTATAAACCCGCTTCTCGCACTTTCAAACTGAACATATGATAGAATCGACAAATCATTCAATGAAGGTACATACTTCATATCCTCCAAAACAACAATCGTATCCTACCATCCAAAACAATCAAATTTTGCACGAATATTTTGAAAGATGCACATAAGCATACACATATATAAAATTATATGCATATATATATATATATATATGTATATTTATTTATTTACTTTTTTTATATATCTTTTTTTGATAAACTTACAGGTTATTATCTGAAAGGTTTTTACCAAGTCAGAATATTCTTCCTACCTCACGTGATGAAATGAAGAAGATAATCAACAATCTTGGTATAGATTATCAATGTATACATGCATGTCCTAATGATTGTATTTTATATATAGGTGAATATGCAGACTCTTTGACATGTCCCAAATGTCAATCTCCTCGATATAAGGGCGAAGAAGGTAAAATCCCAAAAAAGGTATTGGGAAATTTTCCATTGGCTCCACGGATTAGACATATGTTTCAAAGCCCCAAATTATCAAAGCTTTTGACTTGGGGACATGATCACAAAAGTACTGATGGAATAATCAAAATTCCTCATGATAGTGTTGCTTTTCAGCATATTGATTCTACATGGCCTGAATTTGCACAAAATCCACAGAATCTAAAGTTAGGAGTTGCATTAGATGGGGTTAATCCATTCTCCATGAAATCCAGTAAATGGTCAACATGACCAGTGGTAGTCATAAACTACAATCTTCCGCCATATCTTAGCATTAAAAAGGAACATTTAATGCTTTCACTTTTAATCCCAGGCAAAAGACAAGTTAAAGATATGAATATATATCTTGCTCCTCTCATTGACGATCTTCAAGAGTTATGGAGAGGTATTAATATCATTGATGTATCGAAAAGCATCAATGAAAGACACATTATGGTTCGTGGTATTGTGGCTTGGACTATTCATGATTTTCCAGGATATGGTGTTTATTCAGGTATTGATGTAATTTTTTTATTCAATATGCATGTAAATAAATATGATTTAATCTAATTATATTTTTATCATTTTCCATGATGCAGGAATATCTACTAAGGGTTATAAAGCTCTTCCATATTGTGGTGATTGGTTGAGATCAATCTATAGTAAGAATCTCAACAAAAATATTTATCTTCGACATCGACGATTCTTGCGTGATGATCATCCATTAAGATCTAAAAGAGAAGCGATACATTTTAATGGAAAACTTGAAACAGGTCAGTGTCCAAAACCTATGATGCCTATGGATTGGTATAAAAAATGGATAGATGGACCTCTGATAGATCCAGAAGCAGAAATCTTTAGTGATGATTCAGATAATGAGTATGTGAATAGAAGTAAAGGAAAATTGGCACTCCCAGATAACATATCAATATGATATTCTTTGGAGTATTGGAAAGAGTTAAACGTATGTCATCTTCTTGATCCTATGCATATATTCAAAAATATTGGTTATTCACTATGACAGCATCTTCTTGGACTAAAAGATACCACAGCATCAAGGAATGATTTGAAAGATAAAAAATCCAAACCAAAGTTATGGTCAGTTTTTGATAGACATCGACAAGAAATGACTTATGCACCTGCTCATTGGGTACTTACAACAAAAGAGATACAGACTATCAACAATAGAATTCAATTGATTAAGACTCCTACAGGATATGGAGCATCTTTTCAAAACATGTTTACTATGGATGATAAGAGCTTATCTGGGTTAAAGACCCATGATTGGCATAAATTTTTTAAACATATTTTACCTTTGGTTATCGATGGATGTACAACGAAAGGAGTACGAGATGTGATCTATCGTCTTGGATCACTTATAAGGTAATTATGATACTTTTATATTCAATATGTATGAATATTAGATATCTTTTATTTTAAATTAACTTCTTTATAATTGTTTTTATGATATGTATAGGTGGATTACATCCAAAGAGATTGACAAAAACTCGATCCCACAAAAAAAATGTGAATGCAAAGAGCTACTATGTTTGATGGAGAAAGAACTTCCTACTTCATTTTTTGATATTCAGGTTCATTGATTAGTTCATCTTGTAGATGAGATAGAGATTGCAGGTGTTTTCAACACTCGATGGATGTTTTGGGTCGAGCGATTTATGGGAATACTAAAAGGTTATGTGCGACAAAGAGCGAAACCAGAAGGATCCATGGCAAAGGGTTGGATGCTTGAAGAGTGCATGTATTACATTAGTGAATACCTTGAAAGAGTTCATGAAGAAGCTCCACGTGCATGGACCAACAAGTCTTCTTCAAAAATAACAGATGAGGTATTATCAGGTAAGGGGGTTCCATTCTTATTTACATTTCAAGAAAAAAATGATGTTTCTACTTTTGTAGCATATAATAGCAAATGCATGCAAGCATTCCTTAGAGAGTACGAGGAACTTCAAAATCTCCGAAGTAAAAGGCGAAAAAACAAAAGATTTAGATGTAATCTCGATAATAATGAGATTACAGATATATCTTCTTTCACGGATTGGCTATATAGTCGTTTGCAACGCGCCAACGCAAATAATGAAGAAATCTCATATGAGCAAAGAGAGTTAATGATAGGTTGTGAACGAAAGGTAATTTTATTAAAATAATATTTTATTTTTTTCATATATGTATGTTAGTTTCTATTTACTAATTGAATTTATTTTGCAGGCTCGAATGTTCACTAATATGTGGGCTTTTGGACAACATATTAGAATCAAAGCCATTGATTCTTTACGTAAAACAGAGGATTCTAGTATTGTTGCTTCTTTCAAGCAACTATCATGTGCTAGCTCAAAAGACACGAACCTTATAGATAGCGAACTTGGTTACGTAGGAACTATTGTTGGTATCTACGAAATTTCATTTCGTACATTCAAACAAGTAGAAAAAAGTTTATTTTTTTTTATAGAGTTAGTTATTTTTTAAGCACCTAATAATGGGTTTTTGTTGTTATATATTTTGATAGGTCATTTTGAAGGTTGACTGGTTTCGAGCGGAGTATAAAGGTAGTAATTCCACATTAAGAAAGGAATTATCTGGGTTTTGGGCAATTGATTCTTCCAAGGTAATGCGATCTACTAAAGAACCATATATTCTTCCTAGGCATATTGAACAAGCATTTTTTTATAAAAACCCAGATGCTCATCCTTGGTGGCAAGTCATTCATGTGCAACCTAGAGGTAGGTCATTGTTTGAACAGTTTATTGTTAGAGAGATCGAAGAAAGTCCTCTTGATGATTCACCATCAGATACTGATACATCAACATCTGAAATAGAAATTAGAATCATTATACGTGATAATGATACTAATCTTTTTGATGAAGAGGATAATTCTCTACATGTTGATTCTACTGATGAGGAAGAGGAATTACCAGAAAAATAGATATTAATCCATCAATAGATGATGTGATTCATGAGAACATAGATTTAACAATAGAAGAAATAAATGAAATCAATAAGGATACTGAAGATGAGACTATATTGATGTCTTACCAAAATGATGGCAATAATGAAAACATATGAGCATATTAGATAGTAAATTCTACTTTAGTTATCGATCAATAACTTGAAGCTTCTGAATGGATATCAGATAATAGATTTTTTTATTAACTTGAATAACGATGACTCCTACTAGAGAGATGAAATCATGTTCTTCTAAGTTAGAACATGAAGCTTGGGGGTATGCCTAATTATTTTATATATAGCTTTATCTTCTAAGAGCAAATTTTTATCATGTATGTATGCATATGTGTGTGTATTCATGTGTATTATATGTATACATATGTTAGTATGCATATATATGTATTTCATGTATATGTATGTGCTTGCATGTGTGTGATATATGTATACATGTGTTAAATATGCATATGTGTATATATGCATATGCATTTATGTAAAATATTCATGTATTCATGTAATATATGCAAGTGTTTATAATTGTGTACATGTATATATGTATATGTGTCTATGTGTAAATATGTACATGTAAATATGTATGCATGTATATATATATGTGATGTGTACATGTATATATGTATATATGTCTATGTGTAAATGTGTACATGTAAATATGTTAGTATGTATATATATATATTTATGTGTGCATTTAGGCATGTATGTGTGATGCATAATATATCTACTCCATTTTATATTTATGTATCCTATCTACATGATGTGTATATATCTTTATATATATTATGATCCTCGTTGATTCGAGTAGCTATATATAGAGGCATAAGGTTGGGAGGAGAGACATCTCTCTAGTAGGACATCGGAGGAATAGATGCAACGTGTACATATACTTCAAACATATGGCTAAAAGGTTGAATTAGAGTTTTTAAATTAGGGGTTTTAAAACCCTAATATCGAAATTAGTGTTTTCAATTTAGTATTTTTGAAATAGGATTTATTTATTTATTTATTTATTTATGCGTATGCATGTGTTGTGTATCCCTCTCATCATGCTCACTACAAAAATAAAAAACATAATGTAAATAAAACATAAGATATTTATTTCAATTTATATGTAAAATTTTTACTTACTTCCACGGTAAGTGGACAAATCGCAGGTAAGAGTCGCATAGTGCCCACATTCTTCTCTTGAACTCCAATCCATTCCCTATGTACACAATGTTCCCCTCTGGCTCTATATCGCACTCTAGTCCTAAGGTGCCTATGCATGTCCTCATAGGCAACTCTACTCTACTATCATGTGGTGGAGGTGGTATAGGTGTCGTGAAAATAGATAGATAAAAATAAATAAAAATATGTGTTATAATATCATTAAAAAATTTTATGAAAAAAAAACATACCTATGAGCAGATAGCTCTCTTCCTGCATGTGGAGCCGTAGAAGAGCCCTCGTCTGATCGCTGGGTAAGCATCTAGATTGTACAGCCCAGCTCCTCATCAGACATCTCTAAGTAATCACGCATTATGGCCCCTAGAGTATCAGACGGAACTCTTGCTCTCATAAAACTTTTTATGAGTGAGTTTCGCCTTTCTCTCTCTACTGGGATCCATAATACCTAACATATAAAAAAAAATGGTTAGAAATCAATATATATACGTGTACGTATGTATGTGTGTATGCATTAAGTATGTGTATGTATGCATGTGTGTGTGTATGTATGTGTGTGTATATGTGTGTGTATGTGTGTATGCATGTGTATGTGTGTGTATGTGTCTATGTGTGTGTATGTGTCTATGTGTGTATGTGTATGCATGTATGTATGCATATGTGTGTATGTGTGTGTATGCATTATGTATGCATATGTGTGTGTATGCATTATGTATGTGTATGCATTATGTATGTGTATGTATGCATGTATGTATGTATGTATGTATGTATGCATATGCATATGCATTATGTATGTATATATATGCATGTATGTGTATGTGTGAGTATGTCTCTCTATGTGTGTGTATGTATGCATATATGTGTGTATGTGTGTATGTGTGTGTATGCATCATTATGTGTGTATGTGTCTATGTGTGTTTGTGTGTGTGTATATGTATGTGTCTGTGTCTATGTGTATGTGTGTGTTTCTATGAGTGTGTATGTGTATGTATGTATCTATGTGTATGTGTGTATGTGTATGCATGTATGTGTGCATATGTGTGTGTATGCATGTGTATGTGTGTGTATGCATCATTATGTGTGTATGTGTCTATGTGTGTATGTGTGTGTGTATATGTGTGTGTGTGTGTCCATCTGTATGTCTGTGTGTCTATGAGTGTGTATGTGTTTATGTGTATGTATGTATCTATGTGTGTGTATGTGTCTATGTGTATGCATGTATGTATCATTATGTGTGTGTATGCATATGTATGTGTGTGTATGCATCATTATGTGTGTATGTGTCTATGTGTGTATGTATATGTGTGTGTGTGTATGTGTATGTGTCTATGTGTATGTGTCGCTATGCGTCTATGAGTGTGTATGTGTCTATGTGTGTGTATGTGTCTATGTGTGTATGTGTATGCATGTATGTATGCATATGTGTGTATGTGTGTGTATGCATTATGTATGCATATGTGTGTGTATGCATTATGTATGAGTATGTATGCATGTATGCATGTATGTATGTATGCATATGCATATGCATTATGTATGTATATATATGCATGTATGTGTATGTGTGAGTATGTCTCTCTATGTGTGTGTGTGCATATATGTGTGTATGTATGCATATATGTGTGTATGTGTGTGTGTATATGTGTTTGTATGTGTGTATGCATGTGTATGTGTGTGTATGCATCATTATGTGTGTATGTGTGTATGTGTCTATGTGTGTTTGTGTGTGTGTATATGTGTGTGTGTGTGTCTATGTGTATGTGTGTGTGTGTCTATGAGTGTGTATGTGTTTATGTGTATGTATGTATCTATGTGTGTTTATGTGTCTATGTGTGTATGTGTATGCATGTATGTATGCATATGTGTGTATGCATGTGTATGTGTGTGTATGCATCATTATGTGTGTATGTGTCTATGTGTGTATGTGTGTGTGTATATGTGTGTGTGTGTCTATGTGTATGTGTGTGTGTCTATGTGTGTATGTGTCTATGTGTGTATGTGTATACATGTATGTATGCATATTTGTGTGTATGCATTATGTATGCATATGTGTGTGTATGTAAGCATGCGCATTATGTATGCATGTAAGTATGTATGTATGCATATGTGTGTATGTGTGTGTATGCATATGTGTGTGTATGCATTATGTATGTGTATGTAAGCATGTGCATTATGTATGCATGTAAGTATGTATGTATGTATGCATATGTATGCATGTATGTGTATGTGTGTGTATGTCTCTCTATGTGTGTGTATGCATATATGTGTGTGTATGCATATATGTGTGTGTATGTGTGTGTATGTGTCTGTATGTGTGTATGCATGTGTATGTGTGTGTATGCATCATTATGTGTGTATGTGTGTGTGTGTCTATGTGTATGTGTGTGTATCTATGAGTATGTATGTGTTTATGTGTGTGTATGTGTCTATGTGTGTGTATGTATCTATGCATGTGCATTATGTATGCATGTAAGTATGTATGTACATTGTATGCATATGCATATGCATTATGTATGCATGTATGTGTATATGTGTGTATGTCTCTCTCTATGTGTGTCTGTATGCATATATGTGTGTGTACGTGTGTATCTGTGTGTATATGTGTCTGTATGTGTGTATGCATGTGTCTATGTGTGTATGTGTGTGTGTATATTTGTGTGTATGTGTGTGTGTGTCTATGTGTATGTGTGTGTATCTATGAGTGTGTATGTGTTTATGTGTGTATGTGTCTATGTGTGTATGTGTATGCATGTATTTATGCATATGTATGTATATGCATGTGTATGTGTGTGTATGCATCATTATGTGTGTATGTGTTTGTGTGTATGTGTTTGTGTATATGTGTGTGTGTCTATGTGTATGTGTCGCTACGCGTCTATGAGTGTGTATGTGTTTATGTGTGTGTATGTGTCTATGTGTGTATGTGTATGCATGTATGTATGCATGTATGTATGCATAGGTGTGTGTATGTGTGTGTATGCATTATGTATGCATATGTGTGTGTATGCATGTAAGTATGGATGTATGCATATGCATTATGTATGCATGTATGTGTATGTGTGTGTATGTCTCTCTATGTGTGTGTGTATGCATATATGTGTGTGTATGTGTGTGTGTATGTGTGTCTATGTGTGTATGCATGTGTATGTGTGTGAATGCATCATTATGTGTGTATGTGTCTATGTGTGTATGTGTGTGTGTGTATATGTGTGTGTGTATATGTGTGTGTGTGTATATGTGTGTGTGTGTATATGTGTGTGTAAGTGTGTGCACGTCTATGTGTATGTGTGTGTCTATGAGTGTGTATGTGTTTATGTGTGTGTATGTGTCTATATGTGTGTATGTGTCTATGTGTGTATGTGTATGCATGTATGTATGCATATGTGTGTGTATGCATTATGTATGCATATGTGTGTGTATGCATTATGTATGTGTATGTATGCATGTGCATTATGTATGCATGTGCATTATGCATGCATATGTGTGTGTATGCATGTAAGTATGTATGTATGTACGCATATGCATATGCATTATGTATGCATATGTGTGTGTATGCATGTAAGTATGTATGGATGTACGCATATGCATATGCATTATGTATGCATGTATGTGTATGTGTGTGTGTATGCATATATGTGTGTGTGTATGTGTGTGTGTATGTGTGTATGTGTGTATGTGTGTGTATATGTATGTGTATATGTGTGTGCATGTGTGTATGCAACATTATTTGTGTATGTGTGTATATGTGTGTGTATGTGTGTGTGTGTGTGTCTATGTGTATGTGTGTGCGTGTCTATGTGTGTGTGTATGCATATGTATGTGTGTGTAAGTGTGTGTGTGTGCGCATACCTTGCTTCAAGTAGATGCATCTCTCTCTCTCGCATTCTCTCTCTCTCTCTCTCTCTCTCTCTCTCTCTCTCTCTCTTTCTCTCTCTCTCTCTCTCGGTCTCTCTCGGTCTCTTCTTGCTCTCGCATCCAAATCCCGGCACAAATGTGTCGGGAGAAATTGATTTTTTTTTTTTTACATTTCAGAGCATCGCATATGCGACGCTCTTCAGTTTGCCAACATCGCTAGTCAGGGACGGTATTTGCGACACTACAATTTAGCGTCGCATAAGCGACACTAGCATCTCTTATGCGACGAACCCTGGGAAAACAAAAATTCGAAAACTTTACCGTTGCTTACGCGACGCCAGCATCGCATAAGCGATGAATCCCATTTTTTTTTCAATTCGGAGGCGTCGCTACGCCCCCCTATTTCTTGTAGTGATAATTCTTTTTACAACACATTCCATAATTGATAACAAAAATTCCAAGAATCAAAAATCAACTCATAAGAGACATGAACTTATCAAGAAACGGATCCTTGTGAAGAAAAATGATATGCCATCACTTGATGCAATGTTTCCAAAATCAGAAGATCCCAATAAATTCAAGAACAATAGAAGAGAGAAAAAGCTTGCACAAGGTAAGAGAAAATTTGATGCAATAGAGTAGACAATATGTGATGCAAAAATAGAGAGAATCTTGTATTATAGATTTGAATCAGATACAATAGCTTATGCAAAATAGCTTTGTGATGAAGCCTTGATCTTCCAACGACCCATGAGCTATCTTAATCTCATTCACATGCATTCTCAATCACACTGTAACTCTCAATCACATTCTCAAGTAAAATCTTTGATTTGGAGCCTCCTCTTACATGACACAATGATCTCCCCCAAAAACAAAGTTGATCATCTCCGATGTAGGATGCAAGTCCATGACCCATCAAAATTTAGCAAAATTTATGCCTTCCAATGCTACATGCATAACTTTCATAAAAAGCACGTGTTTTAGTGGTTAGTTGCTTTCTTTAGTACATCTACCAAAAGTAAAAGAAAAAGCAATAAAAAGACATGTACATCTGCAAACAGAACATGCATGAGAACATGCATCAAAATCTTGAATTTGAATGATAATAAAAAAACCCACTCTTTTTCTTCTAAGTGTTGGAAAAATCAACACTTTTTTGGGCCTTTGTAACTCAAAAATGTTGAATGCTTGTGAGAGGCAAAAGGGTTAAATTCTTTGATCTCCACAATAATGCTAGAAACTCCTTAGGTCCAAATCGGCCTCCAAATATGAGTTTTCAGCTCGCAAGTTTAGAAATTCTAGAGAGAGAATAAAATCAAGCCATTGTATTTTAGTGAACTAATTTCAGAGCGTGAAACAAGGTATGTAAGGCATGATTTCACAAAATTTTCAAAGAGACACTTTTGTTCTAGTATGCATACTCTAGCTTTCTAACATACATCATTGTTCCCAATTCTTTCATTTTCATGTTCAATTTTCAACTAGAAAACATGATGCATATAAGGTTCAGAGAGAGAATATAAAATTGTCATCCCTCATTTTATCTATATACATAAAATGAACTAAACACTCATTCTAAATATCATCCAAGAATGTATAACAAAAAGTTCAAAAAGAATTATTTCACTGTCAAAAGGCAAGGCTTATTACACTCGATCAACAAATGATTGATTTTTTCTAGGATCCAATAGATACATCAATATAGAGCTTCCTTCTATTCCTTCAAGTAATGTAGGTAGGAATAAAACCCTCAATCTATAGACACTTTTTGCTCATCACACAACCCTATCTTTTGCACCATTTAGATCATGCATTTCTAGAGCATACATAAATCATAGGTCCATATTACATGGCATGCATGGAAACAATAGTCAATACCATACATATGAGGCACAATTGTTTATAAAACAATGATTTTTCTTGTTATCATCACAAAGTTTTAAGTCCAACTAGACACAAGGAAAGTTCTATCATAATGAAAGTTTCTTCAGAAGGAAAGTTTCTAATGTGTTGATATATTTCGGCAGTGATGTGTGAACATAGTTAGGACCATCAAGGCACTTTTTTCCCTTTTTAGGAGGTTTTTTCCTCCAACTTGTATATACGCCTATAACCCTAATGGGTTACTTATCTTTTGTACATTTCACTTGGTAATTCATTCCGTGTTGTGTTGCGCTCCAATCTTCTTCTTCTTCCTTGTGTTGTTCATGTGCTTGCACAGAACTCAAAGTCCAACAATTGGTATCAAATTTGGTCGTCAACACCCCTCCGATAGGCTCAAAATTGCATGAAAATTGGTGAGCATGCTCTAGGCGATTAGAAATTCAAAATTGCTTCACTTTGTGCTGTCAAAATTTTGATCTAAGCTCGTTTTGGCCTTTAAACACACTATCGAAATGCCTGTGCAAGTAGTTTTGTCCTTTTGTGCCAAACATATATACAAGTTTTGATTCACTAGTACAAGTGCCTCTACTACAATTTTAGTGGAGTTTGATAGGGTAGTTTTGTTTGATTTTTCAAGATACAATCATTTTTTTTTACATCGGTGTATTTAATTAGTGGCCATGACGAAAAGTAATAATGTATTATGTATGTTGGTCGTTGAGAACAAGTTGGATGGCATTTATGATGCATCATGTATTGATAGCAAAAGGGCTTTGGAATATTGTGCAAGGTATTGAAAAACATCCTACTACACCTATGAATACAACTATTGAAGGTGAAGCAGATGGCATTGAAGATGATGATCTTCATATTCCTACATTTGCAACATTATTTGGGCATTCAATGTATGCAAGTTGATGGGGGAATAGCTTTCTGCCAAACAAAATACATTGACACATTATTTTAACATTTTGGTTGTGAAGATTGCAAACCTATTACCAGTCCTATGGAAGAAGACTATGGTTGAGTCTTCATAATGCTTGAGATGCATTTGATGTTATTCTCTATTAGAAGGTTGTCAGATGCTTGATTTACTTATGCATAAGTTGACTTGATATTTAGTTTGCTCTCTCACAGATGAACAGGTTTATGCATTTCCCATGTGTTAAGCATTGGCAAGCAACTAAGTGCATCTTTCACTACTTGAGTGGTATCTGACTACTTGGATTGTTTTATCACAAGGGAGGATCATTATCACTAGATTTACATGTTTTTTTTAACTCTAATTGGGCTAGTTGTTATGACACTCATGTGTCCACCAATGATTTTTGCTTCATGTTTGCTAGCTCATGCATATCTTGGTTGAGCAAGAAGCAGCCTACTATGGCCACTTCTAGTTGTGAGGCTGAGTATAGGGCACCTTTCACAATGTCTGTTGAGTGTGTGTGGATCAAACGCCTTTTGGCTAATTTGGGTGTTCTTTAGTCTTCTGCCACCACCATCTTCACTGATTGTTAGAGCACATTGGAAATTATGAGGAATCTTGTGTTCCATGCTCGCACTAAGCACATTGAGGTGCACTATCATTATGTCAAGGAGAGGTTATCTACTAGAGAGTTCAATTTGGAACATGTTCCCACACAAGATAAGATTGCAAATCTTTTCACAAACGCTCTGCCTAGGGAGAAGTTTGAAGATTTTTGCAAAGCTTTGGGCTTACTTACTTTTGTGGATTGATCTCTTTCCACATAGCTTGGCACTTCCTTATGCATGAGTGCCAACTCTTTGTTCATTGCATCACTCCTAGGGGGATTTGTTGATATACATTGGTAGTAATGCATATGGACACACTTGAACTTTTTTCCTTCTTTAGGAGGTTTTTTCCCCCCAGCTCTCTTACTTTTTCATCTCTCTTACTTTTTCAATTCCCAAGAACCACTCTTCCCTTTGCTATTTCAACTCAAGAATTCTTAAAATTGTTTTCACATCTTTACCAAGGGGGCTTCTTCTTCTATACATCCATAGACCTATGAATACTAAGGAGGACTTTGGTGAATCAACTCTACTCGGGGTACTGCTCGAACAACATTTGGAGTTTCTATAGCATGAACTTTGACGCGCCCAAAATGAGATATGAGAACATGATGAAATAATTCAAAAGATGTTTTTTTAAGGGGACAACCTTGCAAGGTTGGTGAAGGCCATTGTTTATGCTCAAACAAATGGCACACATTCCAAGATTGACATCAAGAATTTCCAATTTTCACTGTTTGATGGCTAAAAGGGTAGCCGACTTGTTTTATCATGTTTATCCTAGTTTGATGATTTTTATTCAGACAAATCTTGCCCCAAAAGTGGTAAAGTGAAGTTTGATACTAATTATTTAGTAGGGAAGGCCCATCTATGGTGGAATGTTTTATGTCATAGTGTAGATTGTTTGATGGCATGGAATGCCTTTTAAGAGAAGGTTAAGGAGTCTAGGTTCATGGACCATGTTCAAATGGAAGGAGGGTGATACTATTACAACCTACATGGAGCAATTTTGGCAAAGTCTACTACTTGTTTGCATGCTTGAAGTTGTTTCTGAAGATAACTTGTAGAGGAAGTATTGTCAGGGGAGCACTAGATTGTGCCCTCTAACTAGACTAGACAAGATTTCAATATTACACTTTTGATTACAAGATCACCCACATAGGGAAATAATACAAGAATATGTAACTGATACAAGAAGTCCCACAACCTAGAACTAATAGGTATAGATAACTCAACTAGAGATGATATAGAAGATCCCACAACCCAGGATCATATGTATGAAGCAATATCTCTAGATTACAAGAACTCCTTTCAAGGAGATGAACTAGATACAAGGGATAACTAAGAAGGATCTCATACTACAAGATTAGAACAGGACAATAGAGGATGTCCAAGATACAAGACTAGACAAGACTAGAGCAAAGGACAAGGTTAGAACTCGAACTCGAACTCAAAAGTACTTACTTGGTGATCATGACTCCTTGAGCTCCCAAGACTGGCATTGGCAAGAGTGAGTATGTATGTGGCCATCCCCTCCTTATATAGGTTTTCAAGGGTGATTCATCAATGGAAGTTATGAATTGATGATATCATCAATTCAAAACATGACCTCTCGATATTAGAATCAAGCAAGTAGACATTCGATCTTAGGGTTTTGAATGTTTTTGACACAATGGAAGCATCAGTTTCTCCAAATTCTGAACCAATCATGCGATATAGAAGGTCACATGGAATTTGAGGTTTAGGATGGTTTCCTTTGTCCACGACATCACCTCCCCATCAAGCGACATTTCCACGATGAGCGTTCATGTTTTTTGGTCTCGGCTTCATTGGATATTTCTTATGAAATTCTTGAACCTTGATTGGTGCTCTTTGACGGTTTTTTGTAGGTTCCCAAGTACAATCGTTGATGTTCCAATGAACAAGGTACTCCAATCTTCCTCAAGATATTCTTGAATCTAGGACATGCTTGACTTCTAATTCTTCATGATCTTTAATCTTGATAACTGTCGAAGGACTAGGTCTCTCCCTCCTCAATGGTGAAATGAGATATGGTTCCAACATGGAAACATGGAAACATGGAAAACTGGATGTATTCTTATGGTACTTGGTAATTGGAGCTTGAAAGTACTTACTTGGTTATCACGACTCCTTGAGCTCCCAAGATTGGCATTAGCAAGGCTAAGTATGTATGTGGCCATCCCCTCCTTATATAGGTTTTCAAGGGCGGTTCATCAATGGTGGTTACGAATTGATGATGTCATTGATGATGTCATCAATTCAAAACATGACCACTGGATATCAAAATCAAGCAAGTAGACAACCGATCTTAAGGTTTTGGCACGTTTTGGACATAATAGAAGCACTAGTTTCTTTGAATTATGAACCAATCATGAGATATAGAAGGTCACATGGGATCTGAGGTTCAGGATGGTTTCCTTTGTCCATGAGAAGTATGAAGACGATTTGGAGATGGGGATCAAAGCCCAACTTTACACACTATGTCATACAACACTTTACTAAGCTATCTCTTTTTCTTATGATACAGACAAGGAGTTCCAATCGATTAATCAAGTTGATACGTTTGCAACAACTGTGTGAACAACCTTTGGATAAGCCTAATTTTCCTTGATTATCAAACTTTTGTTCTTGTTTTCTTTGATCATATACTTGTTTATCTTAGAAATAAAATAGAACATGAGAAGCATTTAGAAATATTTTTTAGTCTGTAAGCACATACTTTAATTACTTCTTTCCAAGGTAAACTAGAATATTTAGGGCATATCATTTCTAGTCAAAGAGTTCATGTAGACCCAAAAAAGAAGTAGTGGAATATACCTCAATCAGTTAGTGATGTATGTTCTTTTCTTGGTTTGGTTGTTTCTATACGTACTTGTCAAACATTTTTCCTATTTAGTACTTTCCCCTTACTTAATTGTTAAAGAATCACAATAGGTCCATAATTAATACTCATTATGATCACTTAATTTTTGCATATCATTCACATTCACATTAATTTAACTCCTCTAAATACATTTCCATGCATATGTTTTCACATGGAACATGCTTATGTTTTCAGTGATGGGAAATGTGATTGCCCATCCATGTCTATTTTACTTATATCAATTGAGGATAGTTTATTTTTCAAATAGGGAGCATGTTATCACTTATGGAATGTTGAATTTTGGAGTTTTTTTTTATTTATAAATTTGTTTTGGTGCTTTGATATAGCATCTGAAGGTTTGTAAGGGTGTGGATGGGCATGAACATTTCGAATTTGTTTGGACATGTATAAGAGGAATTATATTATATATATATATATATATATATATATATATATATATATATATATACGTTGTAAATAAAACAGGCTTCTTTCTAAGAAAGTAGTAAAAATAGTGGTTAAGATCAAGATAGCTATAGATCACGATTTATGTAAATGAAAGCAAAGGCTCTTCGTAAAAGAGAGCAACTTTTTACTTTCGTGTCTTCTTTTTGAAGTGCCACCCTCATTGTAATCTCTATTTGATACAATAAAAATCCTATAAATACACACAATCTGTGGACTTGTCAAACAGAGTGCATGCGGGGAGATTGCACCCAATCTTATGTACTATCTCGCATACTATGTGTCTTTTTTTTTGTGTATTTTAGTTTTTGTATCCTCTATGTATGCATGTATGTAAGATTGTGCAAGAAAATATTCATTTAGATGTGTGTACCTTGGAGAGCACTATATTGTTTCAATTCTCTTGCCACCATAGCACGTGCAACATCAATCAGACCAATGAAACTCAATCAACCTTAGGTATGAAAATTCTTATTTTCTTAGGAAACCTCATCATTATCATGCCCTTGAGCACTTCGCTCAAGACCATCCCTTTGCATAATACATTATTTTTTTGCATAATACATTTTTTTTAATGCATTCTAAAGTATGCATGCAAAGGGATATGTTACAAATTTGTGAACAAGGCACATAATTTTTATTTCACCCATGCACCACACACTTAGTCCATCAATCACTATGGGCTAGGAAATTTAGCATGTTGTTTCTAGCATATCTTCTTTGAAAAAAAAGAGAGTGCACATACCTTGAATTAAGATTCTACAAAAAGAAGACAAAAGCATCAAATTTTCAAGACCAATAACTACAAACGTTCTAGAACATTATTGTACCATGAATAATTTATCAAAGATTGGGTTTGAGATGCTTAAAGATCAACAAACACACCAAACTACATGAACTCAACACACACAAACATCAACAGTCAACAAGAGACCAATGCGCTTAACATCATACCAAACATACTCTATGACACAAAGCTTTGAAGCAAAAGCTGACAATACCACCCCACCAAGAAGCCTTAGAAGGGTCTTGTTGAGGATGACAAGATCTAGGAGGGGGGTTCTTACACATTGGTGGTAATAACATAAATTATTTGGCGATTCCTCACACAAATCTATACATATTTCTTGATAGTTGATTAGATTTGTTTCATGAAAATCCCTCATGAACGAGAGTTAAGATAGTGTAAATTTCATATTTTTAGGACTTTTCATTGTAAAAGGAAGTGTTCTAGAGGGAACCACTATAAAAAAGCAGAGCCCCTAACTTGTAAGAACTTTTTGACAAATGAATTAGTGGGCTTTCTTTCCACTTAACTCATCACTTTGCTTTTCTTTGCATTTTAAGTGTGTACTATTTGATTTGGGTGTGTGACCCTTTCTTGATATTTCTTTATGTGCTATCTATCATGTTTTTGATGTTTCTTTTGCTATCTATCATGTTTTTGATTAATCACTTGCTTAGGTGATCGATTCAAGTGAAGAAGATAATCCCATAGACTTGTGAGCTCTGTCAAGGCTCTTCAAGTGTCTTCTTTTGCATTTTCACCTATTGCAGATTGAAGTAGTACTTGTTGAGACCTTAGAAACAAGCATAAAAAATGGGTTATCAAGTAAGACATCATCAATTTTGTGATTCACACTACTTGGAGATGGCCTACAGGGAATCCAAATTGGCTTGGGGGAGTCTTGAATTAAGCACATTTGCAAGTTACTGACGCATCTAGTCACCCTGCATCATGATAGGCGCACCTTCATTGTGGCTTGGCTTGGGAGGATGGTTGGATCGCCTAAGACTTGGGTGATTAGATCGTTTTGGCTTGGTTGGCCTGTGGAACTTAGTGGCATAGATCACAATCAAACACCTCTTTGAGAGCAAACTTGGATAGCATTGAAGAAGATGGCTTGATACTTGTCTGTTCTGTCTACTTACTGCCTTGAACTGCAATTAGGTAGAGTTCTACTCATCATAGATTGATCGCTTGTTGTGGATTGGTCTTAGCCCACATTGGATGGAACTTTCTTATATATGAGTGTCAACCCTTTGTTCACCACACCAGTCCGAGATGGGGATTTTTTAGCATACTTCAACAATAATGTGGGTGAACACACTTAAGACCATGGGGGCACTTTTTCCCTCTTTAGAGACTTTTTCTCACGACTTGTACATATGTCCATAACATAAATAAACTACTTATCTTTGTGTATTCTATGTTCAATAATTAATAATTAATTGTGTGTTGTGCTCCTTATATTTTTTCTTCGTGCTCCTCGTGCTGATTGTGTGGGTGTGGGTTTTTGTTTTCCTAAATCCAACATCTATAACAACGAGCTCTAGAATGTTTTGGTACATCCGATGCCAAGCTTAGTATAGGGATATATGACCTTTGATGTATAGAGGTGTAGGCTATACTAGGTTGTCTACATCACAAGAAAGAAGATGGAACATGATTTCAAAGCCTTTGTGAGTTCTCATTAGTGTAGCTTATAGATGCATGCAAAGGTATTTGGATCATACATGTGTCAAAATGAGAACTTTGTTGAAAAAATCTGATTGATCGCATCTCTACATATGGTTTGGCCTCATAACTTGTTTGCAAGGTCTCCCAAATCATGAAACTGGATTGTTTTGGTACTTTCATCATCCTCCAACATCCAAAGAGATTCCAAAGAGAACAATCTATTGTATTTTGATTCTCATCAATCCAATATTTGAGTAAATGGTCATACCCTTGGGATGAAATACATGTGGAGGTGGGTATATAATTTTTTAATCTTAAGTCTCTCTTGGCTTTCTTCACGCCTCTCTCTCCCTCTCACGCAACATGAGTGCAGAGTCCATGACTTCTCTCCTTGGGTAGATTTGGAAGGTTTCTCTTGTAAACTAGTACCAAAGGTGAGAGAAATAATTAAGAATGGATGTCCATGTATTCACCACTCACCATATTTAAGTTACTTGGCCTCAAGTGACTTCTAGAATGTTCTAATCCACATGTCATCATCATAGAAATTCATCCCACCAACGTTAGGGACTTACAAGCATCCCAAGTCAGTCCACATCCCGTAGAGGAACTGGTTTGGCTCTGGCCTCTTGAGGCGGAGGTCCATGGTTCAACCTTTGGGCTGGACATGTAATGGATTTGGCCAGTTAAACTGATTGTAACTTAGTTATCACCTTGTCTAACCCTTGCTTTGTGAGATACGAAAAAATCCCACAGGTATTATGCTCATTCACTTGTACAATTACACTTTCAAAGTTAAAGCTCGGGGGAGTAGGCTTCGGTTGAAGCTCCATTAAAAAAAAAAAATGTTATGTACTTTTTGATTACTAGCATGTTCTTTTTGGATCCCAAGAAAAGTGACCTCAAATCACTTGAAATTAGATCCATGTCCGATACCTAACATTCCCAATTTCCCATGCCACCGTTTATCTATCCCTGCAGTAGTGTTGACCCCATTTAAACCAGTCTTGTAAACCCCTGTTCTTGTGGGATAAGGGGGATCCCATGGGTACTATGCCCTTCCTTGTACAGTTGCAATTTCAAAGTTAAAGTCTTTGCAATTTCAAAGTTAAAGTCTTGGGAGTAGGCTTCGGCCGAACCTCCATTTAAATTTCAAAAAAAAAAAAAAAAAAAAATCACACGGGAAAATAGAACTCGGTGTCCACGCCGTCGGTGACGGTTCAGAGTGATCATAAATTCAACGGCAACATGACAACGAGAACTCCTTTCATGTCAAATTGAAACACTAGTCTCAAACTCAACAACCTCCAGTTTGGCTGTCGATCGGAGATCTGCACACGGCACAGGCCATGGAGGATTTCGACGCATTCGTCGGAAGTGGGGGAGATCATGCGAGCTCCCGCCCGTTCGACGGCGATGAATACGCGGGATACGATCCCAGGCTTCCGTCGCAAAGGTTCGACTCTTTCCGAGCGCCCGAAGAAAACTATGGTGAAGATCATTACACGCAGGGAAACTCAAAGGGATTGGGTGATCTGGATGAGGAGGACGAATTCGGTGCACCAAAGGGAGCAAGTGTAAATAGCGAGCCTTTTGATTTCGTGGGAAACGATAAGCCCTCCCCTTTTCATAGCGGTTTTGATGATGAGATCGGGGATGGACACTCTAGTTCGATGTCTGCCAACTTTGGCCAGTCATTTGAACCCAGTGGCGATTTCTCTGGTGGTATAGATTCCAATGGTAAGAGTCACAGTGGTGGTTTTGGTTACGGTTATCCTCCTGATAGTGGCTTCCAAGGTGGTGCTTCAGTTCTTCCTCCTCCTGAAGAGATGCAAGCTGAGGATGGCTATCCACTACGGGAATGGAAGCGGTAATTTTTCTGGTTCTTTATAAGTTCGCAGCTTCTTGATTAGATAAATAAGCGAATAAGTGTTTTTAGTACCTATTATGTTGTTGAATACTGCTGTCATAAATTGGTTGCTGTCTCAGTTGTCCTCTGATTTTTGCGTGAAAGGTAAAATTGAAAGTTACGATGGTAAGTATGGCAAATTACTGAGTGTAAAGGAATTGAGTATCCAATTTCTATGTTCAGTTTGAACATCAATCTCTAGAATGCCTTTGATGTGGAAAGTTTTCACATTGCCAACTATCAAAGTTAGCTCCCTTTTCATTACCGCATAGATAATATGTTTGAAGGTATGGATGTGATTGCTCATCCGTGCAAAGAATAGCTATGCTCCTACATATTTAAGCAGGATTAGTCCCCTTTATTGCATTTGTTGGTAGGCAGAGGGTGCAGAGATCATGATGGGTGTTACTTCTTTCACTTCCCACCCTCTGCAACAAAGAAGACACGTGAAACTGGACAGTTTATTAGTTAATCAGACTCCCGTTCCGGATTATACTATACATCGTGGTGCTTTAACTCTTATTAATGCTGTTACAAACAATATATTGATCTTTGGCTTCTTTCTGAGCATAGCTGTAAGTCTTTGTCTGTTTATGTCCTTTCAATGATGCCTCACTTGAATCTTCACCTACAGCTCATTTATGATTGACACAAACATTGATAAATCTTATAATACTGGGTATTCAGATTACTGAATGGTAATCAGCTGCTTCTTTATAAAGGAAGAATGTCATTCATGCCTCGATTTTAATTCCTTTGATGTTAGACAGTGCCGATTCCAATTATGGGTGCTTTCTATATCGATGAATTTATAACTGGGGTTTTCATTAATCTAGCCTTTCTAACCCCTAATGAAAAGCAAATAGATAATGACAAGTGCAAACACCCATACATATATTCTATATGTATGTCTAGTTATGTATACATTTAAATTTATGTATAGGTCAATGCACCAAGCTTATGTGTAATAAGAGCACTTCACAGAGTGATGCTCATATGTGCAACACTTGGTCTTCGTATACTTTTTATGCTCTACCAAAAGGTTTTGCAGAAAACTCTCTATAAAGCTATTTTCTGGAAATTTTTAACACAAGTACTATCAAGGCTTTTACTTCCCTCCCTCTCCCCCCCCCCCCCCCCCCCCCCCCCCCCCCCCCCGCCCCCCAAAAAAGTGCTCTAAGCTCTTCGATAGATGTATGTTTTGTTTTTACAATAGTGATTCTATTGACCATTACTTTTGTTATTGCCTTTTCACATTGGTTTCACATTATTAATTAAGCGAGTGTGAACACTTTAGGTATACTTTTTGGTGGGTCAAATGGGATTTGTTTGGCAAATGTTATATATGGTTGGAAAACTCTCTTTGAGAACCCAAGTTTTGACCATTTTCGATCGATTTGACCACCATGTTTACCTATAGGTTGGGTTCCTCCTAGTGGAAGGTTGACCCACTGATTATGATTGTAGCGATTTTGCTAACCATTCCCCTCCCAGCTTGACACTATGGGCATATGCCAGCCTCCAGGTAGGTATATTGATAAGATTTTACAAATATTTTTCACTTATCATGCAAACTATCCACAAACATACACAATGACCTTTATATGAAGAGCACTCTCAAACACGCACATACACAAAGAGTACTCACACACCACATACTCTTCTCAACCAAGTATTTTCTTGGAAGGACAGAGACAACAAAAGGATGATATATTTATGATAGTATGTAGACTAAAATATATCCTCAAGTTTCTTAAGGTTCGCCAAACCTCTCAAAATCAAGATTATATGCTCTAATTTGCACCTATGCACATGCATACATCACAAGAAAATAAAACATATTGTCCACCACATGTTGATTGCCATACTTAAGAATCTTTATGTAGAAGACAAACCCCTCCTTGTTCTATACTATCAAAAGCTGTTTGCCAACATTATTTATAACGTTGACTAACTTCAAATAACTTGATATGATGTGGCTTCATTGTTGTTGCTATTGCATAAGGGGTAACTAGTCATGTTCATGTTCATCACCCCTCCTAGACTCTTAAATACTATTCATGATGTGGCTTCATTGTTGTTGCTATTGCATAAGGGGTAACTAGTCATGTTCATGTTCATCACCCCTCCTATTTCATAAATTAATCACTTGATGTCTTTCGCTGAATATTTGGCTGAGCTGAATTTGTATCTGCCATGAAGATTTAATCTTCCTACATGTGGCTTTATTCTTTGTGCGTTCTATCTTTTACCACTCTGATACCAAATTATCAACAATGAGCTGAATTGATGGGCATAGAGACAATAAGAGAATAGAAACAACATCAAGAATAGAGAGCACACATGAGAGATGTAAGGAGCCATGCTCCACATATTTCATTACATCTCAATGCTTCAAGTTACAAGAGGATAGCTACAATATTAGCTTTGAAGTCCAAGATCTACATGTATTTCAATAGATTTCTATGGCTGAAGTAAAACTCCAAAAAATATACAAGAATTACGTAGCACACCTTGAAGTTATTGATGAGGAAAGTCACAATAAAGTAAAAAGTCTCCACGCCTAAGTTTTGATCATTTTTTACCAAATTTTACTACCATGTTGACGCATTGATTATGGTTTAGTGATAACAAAAGAGAGCATGCGAAGGGTGAGGGATAAGGCATGAAGAGCCTAGGGAAAGATTTCCAAAGTAATCTCTCACAAGAGCTCCAAACATGTGAGCATGAGTGATGCTTGATTGATTGATATGTGCCCAGAAGTGATGTCTTTATATAGGCTAGCAAGTCCATGTGAAAATCCTCAAGAAAAGCTAGCTTTTGTTTTACTTTTATGCCAACTCTATTTCAGCCCATGTAGTTTTTTCGCAAGTGATGAATAAGCCATGCGTGCAGCTTTTTGTGTGCCATATGACATAATCATGAACCTGTACATCAAGCTGATGTCGCTTCTACCAGATTATGATGCATCTCTTGTTGGAAACAATGTCACTTTGTGAGCATGAAACTCTAATTCCAGCAAACCCTATTTTTCAGTCATCATTTTCCAAAAATGTTATTGGTCAAAATCAGTAAAAAAGTTTTATTGCATATTCTTAAAGTATTCATTGAGAGCTAGCTAATCATATATAAGACTTATGATTTGAGCTCTGTAAGCCCCAAAAATTTTAAATCCTAGTTTTTGCTTTTCATTAGCTTTTCATTATGCCACATCATAATTTTATTAAACCTGTAAAAAATCGGGATAATCAAGGGCTGCCATTGCATGTGCCCCAATCAGGGGTGCCACATCACTTGATGAGTGCCATGTCATCTATTGACTTCAAAATAAAGCACTTTTGATAAAAACAAAAGCATAGAGCTGTATTTTTCATAAATTTTGTGCCAAGGCAGCTTTGGGCTATTTGAACACCACATGGGGGGCTCAGATAAGGTCAAGGTTATGCTGTGCTTCTGTTTGTGTATTTTGAAGCTCCTCCTACCTCTTCTACACACACTCAAAGTGTGTTCCTTAGTAAGGTTGCAGCTGACTTTCTTTTCCTCATTTCTACTTGCTGCTGTACCAGTTTTTCCAGCCATATACTTCAAGTTGAAGTGGCCCACATTAGAGAAGAAGTTATTTATAGGTTTTTGGATTCTACAACACATAGATTGTAGAGTCCTTGTACAACCTATCATACATCACTTTCAAGTTTCCATTACACTGATGTTATTTCTTACAACTTGGGGACAATTCTCTTATATTTTGCGTCTAAAACCATTCATTTTCCAACCTATACATTGTTATGTACATATAAACATTCATTCTTTCCATTCAAGTTATTTTTGAGTAACCCTTGCTATGAGTTTGCATCTTGCATCTTATCTATTGTCTGTCTTCTCCCATCTACATTATTAGGTTCAAAAAGTTGTGCATATGGTATTAGTGTGTGGAAGATCATGTGAACCTATGCGGGCATACCTCACTTCCACAAAGCTTATTATACACATACATTAGAACAAAACCATCTTTTGGGAACGAGGAACGTTGCATTTTGCCCAAAATAAAGCCTTCATATACATGTTTACCAAGTGCCTCAAGTTTTGGCGAAGAGGACACCATTTCAGATTTTTGTAGGCGTAGCGAACTAGAAAAATTCAGATGACCTTAGCGTGCATGCCAAAGCTTTGCTTCTGACATAGCCTGAGAATCATGTATTGCACATGCTGAATCATTCACATATTTTTCATAATCTATGAGCTTATACAACCCACGAGATAAAATGCAAGAAGCAATAATCACGTCGCCATTTGACAGACCATAAACTGTACATCTGTCATCAACAAATTTCACAACCAAGCCAATCTTGGCTAAAGTTGAAACTGATAACAGATTCTTTTTTATCCTTGGCACAAATAAAACATCTGACAATGTAAAGGAACTTCCATCAATAGTAGTCAGAATGATCTTACCAACTCCCATAAGAGGATAAGAGGAGGAGTTGGTGCATGTAACAGTATTCCCTATAGGGGAAGGCTCGAGTGAAGAGAAGAAACTGCGCTGCGAGGTAATATGTTTGGTTGCCCCACTATCAAAGTACCAAACATATGAGTCTAGTGCAGACATGCATTGCCCGTGAGAAGATGATGGGTCAAAACTACAAATAGTAGTAAACGCCCATTCTTCATCCTGCAGAAGATTAGAAGACTCTGTTTTCGATGTAGAGGCCTTTGCAACAACCATTCCGGCCTCTTTCTTCTTTGCCTCTTTTCAGCCAGTTTTGAACTCTTAATGACATGATCATTTGCTTTACAGTATTTGCAAAACAATTTTTGTTTTTCTGATTTCTTCTCATCTTTGTCTTCCTTCTTTGATTATGCAGAATTAGTAAATTTTTGCTTACTAGTAGAAGAGCTCCATTTTCCTTTGCCCTTTTGACTAGCGAGGAAAGCTTGATATGCAACACGCATAATAGACCTGTTTTTCTTGGACTGTTCTTCTTGCAACAGAACACAAAGTAACTCTTCAAATGTTAAGGCATTTGGATTGCCTTTCATCATCAAACGAAGAGTAGAAGCAAAACGAAGAGTAGAAGCAAAGCTCTGGTATGAGTTGGGAAGACCATTCAGAACAATCTGCACGTGTACTGTCAGGAAGGACTTCATCAGCAGAAATCAATTGTTCCCTTGATCTTTGTCAGAAAACTGTCCATAGAATCACCTTCATTCATGTGCTCACTCTCCAATTGTTTTCGGAGGTAAGTAACACGAGCATCATTCCTAGCCTGGTATAATGTGGTAAGTGTATCCCAAGCATCCTTAGCTCTTGCACGTTTGAAAGACAAGGCTATCAATGCATGTGCAAACGAATTTGCTCTGCAGTAGGTGTAGTAGAAACCGTAGCACGAACAGAAATTTGCAGAATATCACCATCTTCGACACCACCTGCATCAACTTCAACACCTGTATTTGCAGTACCTGTATTCACAGGTGTAACAGGACATCTTTCAACACCTTGCACAATATTCCATAGTTCTTTTGCAACCAATACATGACGCATTATATAAGCCCACAATGGGTAATTTGTACCAGATGCAGAAAAATTACTGTACCTGAAAAATTGAACAGAACTACTCAAACAAGTTCTACTAGACCTATAGAAGACTTCGAGACTCTTAGAAACCTGTATGTATCTTTGGCACAAAAAGACAAAATACCTTGCACAAGCGTTGAGATAGTGCGTTCGGAGGCCGAAATGAGCTTAGATCGCGATTTCGGCACCACACAGCGAAGCTATTTTGATCTCTGAAACATCCTGAGTATGCTCACCAAATTTCGTGCGATTCTGAGACTGCGACCGGAGAGGTGTAGACGATGCCCTAGATGAAGCAGCCACATGCTCTGATACCAATTGTTGGAGTTAGACGTCTGCGGAAGCACGCGAACAACACAAGGAAGAAGAAGAAGCTTGGAGCACAACACACAATACTGAATGTATTACCACTAGAATGTACAAAGATAAGTAACCCGTTAGGGTTATAGCCATATATATAAGCCGGGGGAAAAAACCTCTTAAAGAGGGAAAAAAAGTGCCCCGACAGTCCTAGTGTGTTCACACACATCACTACCTAAATATATCAACAAATTGTGGGCCTAAAAACAAACAGATTTTTTGAGCATTTTTTATTCTTTTTGCCCTTAGGACATGTTCGACAAATCACATTTTAATAAATCTAAAGTCCCAAACCTAAAACTCACTTTTGGGACATCACACAAGAAGGTAAATCTCTTCTCAGTGCTCATCTTCAAAAACCTCCACGCAGCCTTTATCTAACTTCTTGCATCCCATTTTCTTCTAGGCTTAAAGGAAGCTAATCATAGCTTTAAAAAGCTGTCATAGAGCCTTTTCATAACAGGAATATGATGCAAGAAAATTATTTAGCAGAGATATTGTGATGATGAAAGTGCAACAGCTGTCTGTGATGAAGATGAGAGCTGGAAATGAAAAAAAACCTGAGAACTGCTGCACACTGAATGTGGTTGAGATAGGTGGATATAGATGGCTAATTCAGAGTGATTAGAGTTGAGAAAGAAGAGGAAACAAGTAGAGGAGGTGGTTAGATCCATTAATAAGAGGACGCATGAAAATTTGCTAATGCATTAGGGGAAAAAATGAACCCTGCATGGGCCTTTTAGATTAAGGAGTGATTAGCAATGGACCAATGAGAAGAGGGTGGTGGCCACAGTCTAGTCCCTTAATCATATAGACTAGGCATAGGCTTCCCTTGTTTTTGTGTGGTCAAATAGGAGAAAACCGGTTAGAACTCGTGGTTTTGCTCATTTGAATGGTTTTGAAAGCCTTGCAAATGCATTGTAGCCCTTGGATTAGCTCATAGATCCAAAGGATGAGATTGAATTGCAAAAGTCAAGGCATCGTTCCATTTGGACCCCTTGGATTGGGAAGGCTTTCAATGGCTAAGATTTGTGAGAGCTTCAAAAGGGAACCTTTCAACAAGGGCCATCGGATTAGGCTTCGAACTGGACGGCTCACATCAGGTTTCGGAATTGAACGGCGCTTTCAAGCTGGTCCATTAGATCTCTCACACATCTAAAGGTGGATATTGAAGCCCCACAACATCAAGGCGCCTTTTATCCTTGGTCCTTGGATGACGATCTAATCTAACGCCTTAGAATCTTGCCCGAAAAAACTTCAGCCCCAAGTGCGCTCAGCCGCTAGATGAAGGCCATATCCAATGGCTCAAATTGCTCTTGAAAAGTAGATCAGCCCCAAATCTGGGCTCCCCTTGGATGGGAATGAATCCAACGGCCGAAAAATGTGCAGAGATTGATAAAAAACTCTGCGCAAGTACTTCCAAACTCCCACAAACTGACATGATTCTCTCTCTAGAGTTTTACGTATTTAAATCGTAGCCATTGGACTCAAGCATCAAAGGGTTCAAAAGATCCCAAATTTTTTAATTCAAATATAAAAGCTATAAAGTTATATTTTATTTGAGAATACCACTAGTGGTTTTCTATGCCACATTAATCTCCTTGATTAAGCATTTTAATCCCTAAAAAATAGGAATCCTTACAAGGCCCCAGGGCTCATTTTTTACCCTAATGGCAAGCCATTGTATAGGCCTATAAAAATTTGTGCAATCATTACCAATTTTTAGCCTTATTTTTCACATACACAAACAATCTAGATACATTGAACATACCTTTTAACCTTGAGTGAAGATTACCCCCAAGGATAGAGCTTATGCTCCAGACTTGAGCTACGTTTTTCTAACAATAATCAGGATTTCAGATTTGAGGATTTCAAAGGTCGACTTAAAATGACCTTAAGGTCAAACTTCAAAGTTTGACTTGTTTACATTGAATGCTTGACCTAAAAGAAGAAGATTGCAAAAGTTAAGGTTTTGAAAAGCCTATGGTAAAAGAAAATGCAAAAGAAATCAGATTTTGAACCTTGGAATTAATATTTTATAGTTAGAAAAGCAGATTCATGCTTATAACTAACTACTGGCAGAGACTCTTCACTAAAGAACGGAAAATGCAGTGATAAATGGAGTTTTTCAGCTTTATATAAAAGCCTTTTATGATTTTAGATAATGAAAAATCAGCTTGCACACCAAGCAAAAAAGCATGGACTGGAGTGCCACAATGTATCATGTACTCGAGACATCAAAGGACTCATTTTGAAACTTTTCCTTATTTTGACCGTTGGGTGTGCAATCTTTGGCTTGAGGGAGATCTTGTAAGTACTTCCTTTTGGTATTTAAGCACTATTTTAGCATATTTTCCTTCTATTTCCTGTAAGTCCTACCTCTCTATGAATGTACATTTATATGCATATATGGATGCTTATGAAAAAAGTTAGGACCCTGTACTTTAGTGCACAAGAGTTGCATTGATGCACAAATTTTCAAGATGACATGTTAATATGGGTCTCGCCCTTGAATTACTTGGATGACTGTATCATTATGCAGGAAGAATGCTATTCATTTGGAGGAAAAGGCCAAAAATGAACGTGAGAAGCTGTCTCAAATCATTGATGCAGCAGATGCTTACAAGGATTCATTTTATGAGAAACGAAGAGCTCATTGTGTGGCTACAAAGAACAACAATCGGGAGAAGGAAAAGGTTAGTCAAGTTTTGTTGTAGGACAAAGTGGACACATCCTTCTTTCTAAGGATATCTGCTTGAGTGATGTGTTATTTTATCTGAAGTAATTCTCTGTATAGAGGTTATATTGGTGTCTTGCTTTTTAATCAGGATACTTTATTTTGACATCATTTTCTTGTGATCTCATTTTGTAGGTCTTTCTTGAAAACCATAAGAATTTCCATGCTACTGCTGAGAAACATTATTGGAAAGCTGTTGCAGAGCTTGTTCCTCATGAGTTGCCTACAATTGAAACTAAGGGCCGGGGAAAGAGTGATCCCAAAAAGCCTGCTGTTGTGATCAACCATGGGCCCAAGCCCGGTAAAGCAACAGATTTGACACGCATGAGACAGGTTCTGGTGAAACTGAAGCACAACCCACCGGCACACATGAAGGCTCCTCCGCTGCCCCCAGCTGCCCCTGCCACTGGAGCAGATACTCAAGCAAAAGCAAACAAAGAGTCATCAGGTGATACCTCTGCACAGGCACCAGCTCCACAGGAAAATAAATGAACATTCAGGTGTATTGAAGATCTGCAGCAGTATTTTATGGGAGGTCTGCTTATGAGTCAGCATGATACTAGGTATCTTATCATATAATCTATGATAGATGTCTTCATACAAGGTTCCAATAATCATGGCAGCGTAAAAATTTTGTGGCAAAGTCAGATGCAGCATCACACAAGTACTAAAGTTGATTGCATAACTTGAACTGGAGAAAGTATCTTAGGGCCACCATTGTGGCGGCGTACTCAAAAGAAGCAGAGATCGTTAGTGATTATTCTTTGTAGTCAAAACTGTAATTCCAGGGGTGTGGTATTCCTCTGGTATTTGTATTGAACTGCTAAGCCAGCTTCTTCCTCCTTTCCATCTCTATTGTTTTCTCCACTTTATGGGCTTCTTTTTCTCTTTATATTTGGATTTGTTGTTGTTTATCTATTCTTATTATGGTCAGAGCATGATGGTTCTGATCATGTATTCAAGGAACAGCTATTTGCAGCAAATACCATTAATAAATCACTATTTGTTTGTTTTCATCATTTTGTGTTTTAATATCAGGGAGCCGTATTCTCTTGCTAGTCTTGATAGACATTTTATGCTAATGTGCTATAACCACTAAATCTTAGAGCATGCAGTGCCCTAATGCATCTAGAATTTTTATTTAACATGTAATATAGATTTCTAGTATGTATTTATCTAATTTTGCTTGACTTTTTGGTTGGCATGTGTATAGAATTTCGTCTACTTCTGATCCTCTGAATTTTTCATGCATTAGTTTCTGACTCACGACTTGTGAACCTTGCATAGAGCAGTAATATTTGTAGAGATGTGGATTATTGCATATGTGAAGTTTGGAACTTGTGGCTTTTGGTATATACTTTTCATGTCTGTCGAATTGACATCCAAGCTAATGTGGATGATGATTGAAAAAGCCAGACAGCAAGTCGCTTAGGTTTGCGATGAATTTTAATGTATTTTATGTTTGGCTTAGCATGCCGCAGCAACTTTTTGCTATCTTGAGCTGAGGCTATTTTTAACATGTTGGCATCAGGCAGGACAAAACAAGGTACTATTAAGTTCACAGCATAAGGGACACATTGTTGATTGGTTGTGACATAGCCGGAAGAACCATGAACTAAAGGGCTTGAGTTTTTTCTTTGAAGACCACTTTTTCTCAGCACGTTCACATTGCAACATTAGTGATCATTATATTATCTTAATAACTTCTCTGTACAATTTATACCCAAGGAGTCAATTATTGATTCAATCTGATTTGGAACTAGAAGCCTCATGCCCTATTGGTTGAGGAGATTGTATAGATGTTTGAAGTTAAATTTTTACTGAAATTGTTAGGTTACTTGCCGACATTCCCCTGGCCATAAAATTCTTAGAATCAGAGAAACCCCTTTAAATTGTTTTCTCATGTATTTTTATTTTTATGAATTTCTGTTCATTTTATCAAAGGTTGGTCTAGATTGAGACCATTTTCTAGTGGAATGGGTACTTGTTCTTCTTATTGATTGTCCTTGATCTGCGTGTAGTATGAGGACTTTCATTAATGATTAACTATGATCAAGCAAGCAGTACATTTAATCCTATGTGCAACTTTATGCATGGCCGTTTCTAGAATTATCTATTCCTGTGCATCGGAGCATTTGCGGATATATAGTTGGGGTTTTCTTATATAGTCAAGTCATTTTACCATTACAATAATCTAAGCTCTCAAAAATTCCTGTGGCAACTTTATGCATGGCCGTTTCTAGAAATGTCTATTCTTGTGCATTGGAGCATACTCGGATGTATAGTTGGGGTTTTCTTATTGTCTAGGCAAGTCATTTTACCATTACAATAATCTAAGCTGTCAAAAGTTACATAATGGCTGAGCTGTCCACCATCAAGAGAAAACACCATCATAGTCCTGTGGAAACTTTCCTATGCATGGCCTTCACTAGAATTATCTATTCATGTGCATTGGAGAGATTTTTTTCAAGGGAAGTTCTATCATAGAGACCTACTCTTCTAGTTAAGCTGGAATTAATTGAAAGTACAAGTAATGGCAGGCATAACACCCATGGGACCTCCCGTATCCCACAAAGCAAGGGTTAGATGTAATGCGGCTAGGATTACAGAGCCCGAAGGCCCGCTAAGGTAGAACTAGGACGCCCTAAAGCCAGATGAGAGAACTGGTTTGAATTGGGGGGTTCCTGCTTCAGCCTATGGAGGTTGAACCCTGCCCCTAATCTTCAGAGGCAGGGTACCTAATTGGCCGAGATAGTAAGTGCGGACATATGTTTGTGCTCTTTGCTCAATGCAACTCTAGCATATTAACCGCGAATATGCAGTGGAAAACTCCAATCAAGGTGATGTTGGATCTCAAATTCTAACAATACAAAGTTGATTAGAAAAATTGGGAGAGTTTGTATAAGCCATTGTGTTTAAGTTATAAGAACAACAACCATCCAATCACTTTGAACAATAAGCCATAGTTCTTGTGCTTCAAAAAGAGGGCTAAACATTCTATGAAGTGCAAGTTTCATCTTACATCATCATGTTTGTTGTACATAAGGAATTTTCTTTGACCCATGGTGTGCTTGTGGCAACTAAATATTGAAATTGCAAGCTCAAAGCATGTTGATCTGTCTAGCTCGACACTACAATGCCAAAGGAATGGAAAATTTTGATGCACAACCTTATCTTCCTTGCGATCTCATTCTTGTGAGCACATCATTGTAATTTTTTTTTGTGCACTCTTTTGTTTTGCTGTGTGTGCGCCTGCAGGGGGGGGGGGGGGGGGATGAAATGGCCTACAAATATTGGACTATTTTTTTTGCTTTGGAAAGAAAAATATCTTAGGATACTAAAGCAAAACTTGAGAGATACATGACCTTGTTTTGTCTAATCCTGAAGAGGAGCAGACCGCATGTTTTCTACAAGCCAGTAACTAATCACCATAAGACATGTAACTCAATGGAGCTAAAATTTAACACAATCAAAGAAAACATTTGATATCTTATCTTCTATAGACATAACTTATCATGTAAAGTCCAAGTGGTAGGAGGCGATGATAAGTGTTGGAGTTCGAGGTCTAAGGAAGCACACAAATAGCACACGAAAGAAGAAGAAGCTTGGAGCACAACACAATAATAAATGTATTACCAAGTGAATGTACAAAGATAAGTGATCTGTTAGGGTTATAATTGTAGATACAAGGCGGGGGGAAAAAAAACTCCTCAAGAGGGAAAAAAAGTGCCTCGGCAGTCCTAAGTGTGTTCACACACATCATACCAAAATACATCACTACCAAATATATCAACAAATCCTCCTTGAGAGGGTGGTGAACAAGGAGTTGACACTCATATATAAGAAAGTGTCAAACTATGTGGAAAGAGATCAATCCACAAAAGGAAGCAAGCCCAAAGCTTTGTGAAAAGCTTCAAACTTCTCCCTAGGCATAATGATAGTGCACCTCAATGTGCTTTGTGCGAGCATGGAACATAGGGTTCCTTGCAAGTTCCAATGCGTTGTGAATGTCAGTGAAGATGGTTGTGAGAGAAGACTCACCAACTCCCAAATCAGCTAGGAGGCATCACAACCAGAAGTGGCCACCATAGTCTACTTCTTGCTCAAGCAAGATATGCATTAACTACAAAGCATGAAGCAAAAACCACTGGTGGACACGAGTGCCATAGCAACCAACCCAGTCTGAGTTAGAAAAATGTAAACCTGACAATAATGATTCGCCCTTGGGACAAAACAATCGAAGAAGTCGGATACCACACAAGTAAAGATGTGCTTAACTTCTTGCCAATGCTTGACACCTGGGCAATGCATAAACTTGTTCAAATGAGAGAGAACAAACTGAATATCAAGCCGAGTTATGCATAAGTAAATCAAGCATCCAACATGTTGTTGATAGAGAAGGCATCTCCAACATCATGAAGACTCAACCATAGACCTGTCTCCATGGAAGTGACAATAGGTTTTCAAGCTTCAAGGCCAAAATGTTGCAGTAATGTGTCAATATTTTGTTTGACACAAAGCTATTCCTCCATCAACTTGCATGAATTGAATGCCCGAATAATGATGCAAATGCCCCAAATCTAACATCTCAAAAGAGGCATGCAAATCAGCCTTAAATTCAGCAATATGCTTCCCATTAGGACCAGTGAGCAGGATGTCATCAACATATACAACAATGACCAGAAGAACATCATCTACACGCTTAACATATAAGGTGCTCTCACTTGGAAACATATAAGGTGCTCTCACTTGGACTGTTCTCAAAACCATATTCAATCAAGTAGGCATGTATCTTTTCATATGAAACATGTGGTTCTTGTTTCAAACCATAAAATGTCTTTTCCAACCTACACACTTTGTTTTCATGCGCTTTCTGCACGAAACCACATGGCTAAAATTCATACACTTGTTCATGTAATTCAACATTCATGAATGTAGTTTTAATGTCCAACTAATGTACATTCCAACCATGCTGAGTTGCAAGTGCACAAATGCTATGAACAGTGGTCATTCAACATGTGGGAGCAAAGGTCTCATCAAAATCAATGCCTCTCCCTTGAGCATAACCTTTGGCAAAAAGCCTTGCCCTATACTTTTCAACTGTTCCATCATGCTTAGATTTCAATTTGTATACCCATTTAGTGCAAATGGCCTTTTTGCCTGGAGGAAAATCACATAAAGAACAAGTACCATTCTTCATAATAGTATCACATTCTAATTGCATAACAACCATCCAATTTTTTGGATATTGTGCTTCATCAAAAGAAATAGGCTCATTCTCATTAAAAAGACTAGAGGTAACTATTGTATAGCAATATGATGTAAAGGAAGCACTATGAGAGCCTGAACAGGTATGATATGACAAAGGTGCACCTAATTTGCTATTTCTCAAAGTTTACACAAGCAATCTAGGCATAGTTTTAGCCTCTTCTATGCCAACCCTCTCATCGTCAAGTGCATCATGCAAATCTACATAAAAAATGGAATGATTTGCATCATCATGTGGAATTTATAAAGCTTGAGAAATTACCTCATTTGGACCAACAATTGACTACCCACTTGTAAAAAGATGTAGCAAGTGTCATACACATCCTTTGATCTAATTGATGTCTCCTTTATACATGGAAGTAATGATTGAATTGCATCTTCCACAAGAACATTACAACTAACCAAAACGTGTTTAGTATATGGATGGTGCAGAGAGAAACTTGTTCTTTCTTTCAACAACTCCATTTTTTTGGGCGTATATGACACCGTACAGTGATGTTTTATTCCACACTCAACTAGAACGCATTAAAATGAGAAGACATGTATTCCCCCCTTGATAAGAATGGAGGGTGTCGGATTTACATGTTGACATATTTTTAGCCATAACTAGAAACTATTTAAAGCACATAAACACTTCGGACTTCGCTTTCAATGGATACACATATGCATGCGCTAGAGAAGTTATCAATAAAACTCACGAAGTAAAGGTGGTTCTCAAGTGAAGGTGTTTGCATAGGACCACAAACATCACTATGAATAAACTAAAATTTATGAGCAAGTTGAACTAAAGCATCTTTTGGGAAGGAGGAATATTGCATTTTGCCCAAAGTAAATCATTCAGAGACATGTTTATGAGGCGCCTCAAGTTTGGGTCGAGAAGACACCATTTCAGATTTTTGTAGGCAAAGCAAAGTAACAAAATTCTTATGACCAAAGCATGCATGCCAAATCTTTGCATCTAAGATAACATGAGAATCTTGAACTGTACATGATGAATCATTACATATTTTGCATAGTCTATGAGCTTATACAAACCACAACATAAAACCCCAGAAGTAATAATAGCATTGCCATTT
>CM035425.1:65819677-65987177 GCA_020310875.1 Ceratopteris richardii | reverse complement strand
TCCTTCTTGAGTCACTCCTACTCCCATTCCCATTCTTAACATATCCACATCACAATAGAATGTAATGGAACCAATGGATATATCACTAGCATTACCAGTGATCCCATCCCCTCCCCCAATCTCACCCCTCCCCCTACTCCCCCTCCACCATATTTTCCCATTACCCCTTCACCACTATGCACAAACATACATGAATTCCCAACTCCTCATCCCATTCCCTCTGTGTTTCCAGCCTCTCCACCAACATTCATGCATGTGAACCTCATATGGGTTTTTGTAAATATTCTCTTGTATGAATCAAAATCAAATTCACAAAGAGTATGTAGCTTTGGTTCATCTAAACAACAACGTACAGGGTCAAGAAGCATCTCTCCATACTCAATTCAATTCATTGATAATAGAGCATGCATCACTAAATGTGTGATACACTACTATCAAAGAGGTCCACATTTAACTGGGAGTGCAATTAAAATGCTAAGATAATGAAGTAGTAGCCATTGAAGGATGCATAACAGAAGAAGGACAAGATGCATTTGAGTTACAATGTGCTTTATGGTGAAACAAATAGAAGAGGTCAGGAAAATCCAACCCACTCGAGTAGAAGTCCAACATGAAGCTTTAGCTTTGGTCAAGGATCAAATATTGCAATCTTAATACTTCTAGCAATTGGAACCCCATCACCAGATTGTTACAAATGAGCTAGAATAATTTCCATATTTTGTACTTCTAGAGGAATGCAATGCACATGTAGAGTGGATAGTAAAAAAAAAGGCCTACATTTTCCACCTAGCTCTAAGCACTACTACAAAGTAAGGAACTATTTTTTAGCCCAACTCGCATGCGCAACTATTAAGAGATCCAAAAATGCTTCAAACATGGAGTAAGGCTCTATTATACATTCTTGATAATCCATGCTATGGACATGTACCAGAGAGCCATACCTGGAAATTCTTTGTTATTAAAGTAAAAAACAACAAGAATTGCATCGACTGGGTCGATTATCAATACTTCACTCCTCCACACGACCGCCAATAGTGGCCTATAGGATTGATACAATTCCCCGTTGGATTCCCAAACTTTCAAAGATGTCCCACATCGCAATAAAGATGTGCATGAAAATCTTTAATCTCATGCTTACAAATTAGGGTCTTCTAGAAGGTTAAGTGTCTGCACGTAAACATAACAGATTTTGAAAAAAGGAATATCAATTTGGTCTATGACATGAGCACTAATCCATCAGGCAAAGTCTATTATGCATGGCACAGTAGGATCAAATATTTGTCTGCATGTTATAAACAAATATTTTAGGAGATGTTTGCTACCAGCTTCTGGGAGTATCACTCTCAAGATCCTTGGCCAACCAATCTAGTCCACTTGTGTGCATGCAAAAGTACATAATATTTCAAACACTATTGCACTATTTGGCCTAACAACTCTTAGGGCTACCGAATGGCAACAACTTGAAGCAGATCTATCAAGGAATCTACACATCATCGAGAACTCTGCGACAATAGATATTCTGCAATGTTACACTAATAATTCCCAAACTCAAACAACTATCAAGGACGACAAACATGAGAGGAAGGGCAGTGTTTCTCATAGACAGGCATGAACTAGTAGCCAAAGGGAAGAGCACACCCACCAAATAAGAGGAAGTACATAAATTAAGAGGTGCAAGTAAATTTTAAAAGAGCAACATTAATTTTTATGACATGACGATTTTCATCACTACTTTTATATATACAAAAAAACAAATAAAACCAATTTTGTAGACAAATGCTCCACTTTTTGCAAACAATCCTCCTTGAGCTTGAGGAGCTTAGGTAGAACCCAGATATCAGTTTTAGTAATTTTTAGAGCCCACTAGACCCCCTAAATTAGTTCTAGAACCGAATTTTTAAATATGCCAAACATTATGTTTGAAATCGATAGAAACTAGTGATAAATTTTAAATAGATCTAGATAGCTCATTTTAGAGGCTAGACTTTTGTGGAAACTTCTATGGAATCTTGAGAAGAAGGTTTGTAAGTTGATTGTAATTGAAGTGCTCCACTTTCCATTGGTCATACTGTTTGCTTCTTCCTTGTGTGAATGTGTATGTGCAACTCACGTGCTTCTCATCTTCATCTTCACTCACTTCACTTGCTCACGATTATCATATCATCCTCACATACCCAAGGATTGACAATTATGAGGTGGATCTCCTTGACATTGGTACTTGCTATTGTCTAAAGTGACAACCTTTTGCTCAAACCCCATGTAAATCTCCATAGCCTAAATCAAAATCACTTTGTCTTGTTTCACCTTGCATTGTATACAAATGGATACCTAAGCAAATATTCAATCAACCTCTTAACTCTGCCACATCTCACCCACATGCCTTGACAAAAATTCACCATCCAAGTAATAATTGTTCGCTTCTCCTAAACCATAATCAATGTTGTAAAACTCCATATAAGTTCATGAGAAAGACATATATGTAAAAATATTGTAACATGCACCTTAATAATTTGTATATTGATCATAGATGAGCTTCCCATAGACATGATGCACCATGTTGAGATTATTCATTTCTCCAAGTATGCATGTAGGGAATAGGCATACATTGATCCCAGATGCATACTACACCTTTAAGGGCTAAGAAGGGGATTCATGTCAGTATTGAAAAGGGACCGGGGACTAACCCATTTGCAACCCTCTCCCAACCTACACCATGTACGTCACCATTTTTCACCACACTCACCTATTCAATTATTCAACATCACTAACACACATGAGGAAACCACTGAATCAATGGACATTTCCCCACCATTAATAGTTCACCCAACCCCTCCTTCCACTTCAACCCCTCCCCTATTCCCCATCCCCCTTGCACCACCACTCATGAGTATACCCACCTTCCCAACCCCCTTTCTTAGTACCCATTCATTCCAAATGCAACACCCTACATCTTTACATATCAATCGAGTCTTCATTGAGAATGTATTTGCGCAAATGCTGACATGCATGAATCAAGTGTGTGAGGAGTATGAATCCCTAGGATTGTTAAACAAAACCTTAAGGCTCAAGATGCATTGCTATAGATGCAGTTCAATGTCTTAATGGTATAAAATGCATCCCTCAATGCATGCTACACATTTCTCAAGGATGAACATATCATGTTCAAAGCACAATTAGAAATTTAGGATAAGGAAGCAGAACAACAACTAGAAGATAACCTTTCTATGCAGATGGAATGAAATGCCAAATTAAGTCTAAGTATAGGACTCCTACGGAGCCACCTTGCCATTGCAAGGGAGAAAAATACCAGGTTGTAGTGTCAAAATGAAGAAAATTTGGAAGCAAGAATGGAAATGACTAGTACCACTACTCTGAGCCCTATAAGATTCCAAGAAATCCAACTGAATTCCATTAAAATCATCCTCAAAGATTACATAAAATTGTTAGAAGAGCAAGGCAAAATAACTGAGGAACTTACTACATTAAAAGCTTCAATCCACCAATAGGCAACAGATGTTCCATTGGTCGCGAGCTCATATGTGACCATTCGGCCACAGACGCAACACCAATTAGAAGAATTACAAAAACAAGTAGCTCACATGTCAATGAAGTTGCAACAATACGAACTAACCTTGAAGATGGCCAACGAATTTTGCCCCACATCCCTTCTAGAAATCCTTGAAGAAGAGGAGATGTTTCATATTCTAATTGATATCATCTATGAGGAAGAGTACGAATGCAACTGGAAATTGAAGGCCATGACATTGGGGAATGACAAGGTTGTTGGAGTTAGACGTCTGCAGAAGCACGCAAACAACACAAGGAAGAAGAAGAAGCTTGGAGCACAACACACAATACTGAATGTATTACCACTAGAATGTACAAAGATAAGTAGCCCATTAGGGCAATAGGCGTATATACAAGCCGGGGGGAAAAAACCTCCCAAAGAGGGAAAAAAGTGCCCCGGAAATCGTAGGGTGTTCACTGACATCACTACCTAAATATTTTAACAAATCCTCCTGGGAGTAATGCGGTGAACAAGGAGTTGGCACTCATGTATAAGGAAGTGCCAAGCTATGTGGAATCAATACACAAAAGGAAGTATGCCCAAAGCTTTTCAGAAAGCTTCAAACTTCTCCCTAGGCAGAGCCTTCCTAAAAAGGTATGCAATGTTCTCCTACGTGGGAACATATGCCAGGTTGACTTCCCCAGGAAAGAACCTCTCCCTAATATAATGATAATGCACCTCAATGTGCTTAGTGCAAGCATGGAACACAGGTGTCACTCTAGCACAATGGTGAGTACCAACGTGAGGAGATACACCTCATAAATGTCAATCCGTGGAGACATGAGGACCGGTATGAAGACCGTGAGCAAGTGATGGCACAAGTGCGTGAGTGAAAGCACACAAGCATGCACACACATACACACACACGCGCACGAAGTAAGAGCAAGGAGTGGAACAATGGAAGATCTTTGATTATACAAGAGTTCTCTTACAAAACTGAAATCTACAACAAGCTAACCTCAAAAATGAGCTCTCCAGCCCTTTTTATAGTTTTTGAGTGGTTTTGGCCCTGTCCAGACCTAGTGTCCGGCCTAGTTAAAAAATAGGTTCAAGGGCTTATTTGGGGGCTCAAACGGAGTCTAAAAATTATGAAAATTGGTAGGATGGTAGTTCTAATACTCCTCAAGCTCGAGGACTCCTCGGCTTGAACAAAATGCAGTTACAAAAATGGAAAATGGTATTTACAATGGTTTTTAGTGATAAAAATCACTATTTTTGTAGGGATTTCTTCTGAAAATTTGACAGGTGCTTCTTGGAGCTCCCTACTTGCTCCTTCTTCTTGTGTGTCCACTTCCTTGATGCGCTTCCATGCTTTGTCCTTGATCTTGAGCTTCAACACTCCCCCCCCTCTTGAGTCTGTCGTCCCTGACAAACCCTTGTTGTATTGGTCGTTCCATGTAGTACGTTGAGAGGTAGCGTCCTTTGCGTCCAACAGGGGTGATCCATTTTCCCAATGTAGCCTGGTCGTTTGTCCAGTTCCTTACTTTGCCACTGCTAGATCTTGTAGTTTGTAGTTCCTTTGTATTTACCTTTTCCTTGTATTCTATCTTGATGGTGCATTTGTGAGCTGTCCAAAACGACTAGTTGCTCAAAGGAGGTGATCAATGTTGATTATGAGCAACTCTCTATCGTGGATGGCTTCCTTGCTCTTGTAGTGGTCACCCTGATGTCCTCTGATTCTTCCAACGATGGCTTTCATAGTTTTCATGCCAAGTACTTGTAACCCATAATGTATGATGGTTAAGTGCATTAGTGCATGGGTTGAACAAATTATGTGCCTTGTGCATGGCCTTGTAATGTGGCCCTACATATGCGTACTTGGAAAATGCATGGCAAGAAGTATGGTGCAAGAGATTGGGTCTTGAGCTAAGTGCTCAAGGGTATGCTGACGAAGAGGTTTCCTAATCGATCATGGTTATAGTGTTGTTGAAGCATACACAGCTTACCATGGTGAAGGGTCCGTTGATCTTCATCTCTTCGTGTTGTAGTTCCAGCATGGTGTTTGACCCTCGTCTTGTCCTTTTTGTTGATGGATGTCCTTGCTGAAAGTTCGCTGATGAGCATTTTCAAGCACAGTCCTCTTCGTTGCCCTTTTTTTTTCCTTTTTTTTTTTTTTTGCACACGATGGCATCAAACAAGAAGAAAGAGGTTAGTATCAATAACATATTTTGCATGTGAAAATTGTGTCTCATGTGCCTGGGATTTCTCAATTGTGTCTATGCACGGCCATGTAAGGTGGCCCTATATTGATGCATACTTTGGAAATGCATGACCTGAATGGTGCAAACGACTGGGTTATGCCAAAGGCACATGGTTGCTGCTGGTCGAGGCTTTTGATGTTACTTGTATACTTGATGAATTCTTTGATTGGAGGGGTCTATTGGATCTCGAAATGATGTAATCCTCCAGATTGGAACCCATTTTGCAATAGGGTTTGGTACTGTAGAGATCACCTCAGGCCACTTCATCTTTGGATGCTTTCCAAACTTTGGTATCCCGTGTGGTTGGCCTTTTGGTTCTGTGGTTGTTGTTGGTGCTTTTGGCTTCCAAACCCATATCCTTGATGATTGCCTGCTTACTTTTGCAGAAGGGTTGAGTGTATCTTCGTTTGTTCTTTGTGTTTTGTTCTTACCCTTTGCTTTCCTTGGCTTCTTTGTTGAGACCTGGGGAGCATAGGCCGTTGTGTATGTAAGAGCTTCTTGGGTACCCACATCTGTAATCGCCCGTGTTGAGCTGTAGCTAATTTTTTAGGCACCCAAATTTGTACATGATTGTGGTCGACCTTCTTTGATAGCTTCGGTACCCAAATTTGTTGGATTCGTCGTGCTTGAGCCTGTCGTAGGTGCTTGGTTCTTCTTTTTTCATGGTCGATCTGGTTGGGTGGGAATCTTTGAGGCAACGTCGATGGTTGCACTCCTTTCTTTACCCAGATGCTTCATGCCCATAACTTTTTTCTTCTTGAAGGCTCTTTGTCTATTTGATAGACTGGCTATCTTGCACTGTTTTGTTTGCTTCTGAGGTTGGACTAATGTGGATGCTTTACTCTTTGAAAAAGAAGAAGGTTCTTCTTGCCTTTGCAACTGTCCTTCCAGGATTGTGTCTGTCTGGATCATAGATCTTTTGACATTTACAACATCTTGTTCGAGAAGATTAGCCTTAGAGGAAAGAAGAGAGCGTGTGGTGTCTTGGTCAGTGGCCATGCAATTCTCCAATTCTAATGTAATGCATTGTTCATGTGCCCAAACATGAAGAAGTTGACTTCTTAGGTTCAAGTTGACAGCATGGTCGTAAATCCAATCTTGACCCAAGACAAGTGGCTCTGTGAGGTCCTCATCATGACACACTAGCATTTTGACTTTTATTGGAACATCTTGAAGGTAGATGGGAAGTTCCACCTCGCCCAAACAGGGGGTTTCCACGCCTCCTAAACCTATGAGATAGGCTTCTATGGGCTTGATGTCCAATTGCAGGTCTTGGCAGTATGAAAGTCGAACTGCACTAGTTGCTGCACCTGAATCAACTAATGCTCTCACAGTCTTTACACTCTTTCCTCGTCCTACCTCTATAGTCACAAAGGGCCGTCGATCAATTATTTGAGAAGTAGTTATGCCCGATTTTTGGCACATGTCCATGTGATATTTTGGAGCTTTTGTGTTGACATCTAGGCCTAGCCGCCGTAGCTTATTTCTTCTGATGCGCTCTCTCGCCTCTGCTTGTGCTTCTTCCCTAACCCTTAACTCCTCTTCTTTTCGCTTCTTAGCAGTGTTGAGTCTCATGAGCATTTCCTCTGTAAGAGGTTCTTGATATAACTTGACTCGGCATCCACTAATATAGTTAGGTAGGATATCACCTTCTAAAGTGGCCAATTGAACTGCACCGCTAGTGGAGAGTCTATTAATGATCATGGGTCCATATCCTCGTTTCTCCAATTTGCGGGCATGTTGCTTTAGCGTATAAACCATCACTAGATCTCCTTCCTTCAATCCTTTATCCTTTACATGGGCATCAAAGTATGCCTTTTGCCTTTTCTTTGCAGCATAAATGCCTGCTGCTGCCCGTAGCCTCGTCTCACCTAAGCGTTCTAGATCAAAGATCCTGGAAGACAACTCATGTCCATTCCACTCATGCTCTTGTGCTACTTTCAAGGCTGGGATTAGGAAGTCCAATGGTAGCACGGCATTCTGTCCAAAGACCATCTGAAATGGGGTAGCATTGAGTACCGTTTTGTAGGCAACTCGGTATGCCCAAACAGCATGATGAAGTTGTTTGTCCCAATCAGAGCGTTTATTATTTACAAGTTTCGTCAATACGTTACATAGGATCTTATTCGTGCTCTCGGCTTGTCCGTTAGCTTGTGGGTGATAGGGGGCAGACTTCTTATGTATCACCATGAATTCTTGAAGGAGAGTTTCAATGACCTCATTCAAGAAGTGCGTACCTCTATCACTAACCAACTCTATTGGTAACCCATATCTAGTGAACACATTTTCGAATAAGAACTTAGCCGTTGTTTGAGCATCATTCTTTGTCGTGGCTTTTACTTCCACCCACTTTGTAAGGTAATCAGTGGCCACAATAATGTATTCCGCATGGGAGTTTCTAGCTGGGGGGTTAATAGGACCAACAAAGTCTATACCCCACTTCGAGAATGCACGTCCTCCCATCATTGGCCTTAAAGGCATTTCATCTTTTCTTATCGGATATTGGCCACGTTGGCATGTGTCACATTTCTTCACATAAGTATGTGCATCCATATGAAGAGTGGGCCACCAAAGTCCTGAGAATAGAATGGTCTTAATTACTCTGTCAGGCCCAAAATATCCACCTGCAACACTACTATGTGTAGTTTCTAAGACTTTCAAATAGTCTGATTCATGAACGCACAGTCTTAGGTAACCATCCTTGCCTCTTCGATATAGGTTGTCTCCTATTAAGGCATAGTCTTGAGCCTCTTGCTCCATGCTTCTTCTTCTTGATAGACTAGCCTCATTCGTTAGTGTTCCTGATCTCATAAATTCTACCAGTGGAGCGCTCCAATCTGGAATTAATGACACGTGATAAAGAGTGGCATGCTCCACTGGGGGTCTCTTCTGGCACACTAGACAATTCTGGATCCACTCTTGTATTTCTTTGTCCATGCTAGGCCAATACACTCCTAAATGTTTTAGATTCTGCAATGTTCGTTGTTTAGAGTAGTGATTTCCTAGCAATCCCTCATGGGCTTGTTGCAACCAACTAGTATGTTCATCTTCCTCGACACAACAAGCTAATACGCCCTCTGGATCTTGTTTGTACATGTTTCCGGCCAATATTTGATACTTTTGTGATCTTACAATTTCTTCTTTGCTTGTTTTCACATTTTTATTTGCAGGCCCAAAGGTTAGGACTGGTACCAACTTATTTGCCCATTTAGGAACAACTTCTAAATTGAACAGATAAGCATCGGGCAATTCATCAGACACTCCTTGCGGTGGCTCTCCTGAAGTGATGCGAGAAAGGTGGTCTGCCCTAAGATGGGTTCTACCTTTCCTGACAACAACTTCAAAGTTGTATTCCATTAGTAAGAGGAACCATCTTACTAAGCGGCCTGTATTGCAAGGTTTATTGACCAAATATAGTAAAGCTTGATGATCAGTGAAAAACTTGAACTTATTGGCCAATAGATAGTGTCTAAACTTCTTCACAGCATATACCATGCCTAAGCCTTCTCTCTCCGTTGTGGTATAATTTTGTTCAGCTGCATTTAATTGCCTACTAGCATATGCTATCGGCAAATCTAGGTTTCCTTCACCTGTGGGTTGTGCTAGCACACATCCTATTGCATGATTGGAGGCATCTACATGGACATGAAAGGGTTTGCTCCAATCCGGAGTAGTCAATATTGGTGCTGTGCACAAACGTCTTTTCAGCTCGTTGAAGGAATTCTCACATTCCTCGTTCCACTCAAAATTTGTTAGCAACCCATAAAGAGGTTTAGCTATGATGGCATACATGTGGATAAACCTACGGTAATATCCACAATGGCCCATAAAGGCTTGTACCTCTTTAACATTCCTTGGCCTGGGCAGCTCTGCTATTGCTCCTACTTTATCCTCATCTGTTGAAATTCCATTCTTAGAAACAATGTGACCTAAGATTTTACCTTGTCGTACCATGAACACACACTTCTCTGGGTTCAGACACACTCGATAATCTCTACACTTGTTGAAGATTTGTCTGAGCTCAGGGATGTGGTAACTTCTTTCTCGGGAATGAGCGCACAAATCATCCACATATACTTCTAAGCTCTTTCGCAAGAACTCTTTGAAGACATGACACATGAGCCTTTGGAATGTTGCAGGTGCATTGGTGAGCCCAAATGGCATCACACAAAATGCAAAGATTCCCCATTCTGTGGCAAAGGCCGTTTTGTGTTGATCTTCGGGGGCAATGGCTACTTGGTTGTAACCTGAAAATCCATCAAGGAAGCTATAAACTTCCTTGCCTGCAACACGCTCCAATAGATGTTCGGTGATTGGAAGTGGATAACTATCTCTGATCGTAGCGGCATTTAAGGTTAATGCACACTCGCAATTTCCCATTCTTCTTGGGCACCACTACAATGGGGGACACCCATTCAGTGTGCTCAATCTCATAGATGAATCCAGCTTCAATCAGCCTGTCAATTTCCTCCTTTATTTTGGCTGCATAATTGTCATTATATGTGTAGGGCTTTTGTTTGGTGGGCTTGGCATCAGCGGTCATCGGAATCGTATGAGAGCAAATCTTTGGATCTACTCCTTTCAAGTCTCTATAGTGCCATGCGAACACATCCCTATATTCCCTTAATAGAGCTACAAGCTCTGCTTCTTCTTTTGCACTTAGGTCATCTCCTATGTACGTACATCGTTCTTCGTTCCCTTCAATGGTCACTACAATTTTTTTGGTCTTTTCTTTATTGTCATATGCTTCTCCTATAATGGCCTCTCTCTTAGGCATCCATACCAAAATTTTTCGGTCTTCCACTTCATATTTCTTGAAATTTTCTGGTACTTCAAACAATGATTCTTCCTCTTCTTGTTTCACTGCTTTTCTTTTCATTTTCTTTTTACTACCTTCACTTCCTTCCTTTGAATTTATCGTTTTGATACTTGTGAGGGGTTCTTCTTCTTTTTGGGTTAACACTCCTATGTCTTCTAAATAGTGTTCCTCTGAGTCAAAGTAAGTATCCATCACAATGGATTCTAGATCATCGTCATTCTCTTCTTCTTCTATGAACTCACTAGGATCACACTCTTCCAACAGGGGTTGACACATGAACACTGAAATATCATAACCCCCCTCATCACAGTGAGGTGTCCATTGTTCTTCATTGACTTCTATGTCCATGGTAGCTAAGATTTCTGCCCAACCATGAGGCTCAAATTCCTCATCTGGAAATATCATCGGTGTATAGGCTGGGTCTTTTATTGGTCTATCTCATGGGGGAGTTCCTTCTTCTCTCGCTTTTAGGCGCTTTTCCTCTTCCTCTGCGACCTTGCACATCCACAAGTGAGTATCTTCATGCAGCCATGATGGATCAGGTGAACTTCCAGAATGCACGGAGATAGAATCTTCTTTCGCTTTGTGGATAGGATTCCACTGTAGGGGTGGTACATCTCTGAAGGTGTAATCCTTCAGATTGACCTTGGTGGTGACCCCTAAGTGTTGTAAGTACAAGGAGTTGGTTCCCCAATCCTGTATTATTTGCAATTGTTGTAGGAACGGTCTTCCTAGGATCATCTCGTAGACATTATTTTTTTCAAAGTCACATATAGCAAATGTATGTTCAAACTCTACACCACAAGTGGTTAGGGTTATCCCTTCGAGCAATCCTAGAGGTCTTTCAAAATGACCATCTGCCATTTGAAGCTTCATTCTTGTTGGTCTTAATGTGGGTTTGCCCCATCGCTTCCACAAGGAGGTGGTCGCAATAGCAACACCAGCACCCGAATCTACAATTGCTTTGGTTGTGTAACCTTGATAGGTGATCGGAAGATAAGTGTTACCTTCTTCACCTTCGCTCATGTCTCCTATCTTGTCGAGAGGTATCTCTGGAATTTTTTGCTTAGAGCCTACTTTTGGCATATTGGATTCAAGTTCTGGAACCTGATCCTTCACATGATTCCAGAGCTCAGGTTTTGCTTTGAGCAGCTCTTCCACAGTGAGATGACATTGAACCTTAGTGTTCTTAACAACATCAGTGTTTCTTGGAATCACTGAGTCTTCATTTCTTACCAATATTGTGGAAGCTCTGATCTAGATAGATTCAGATTCCCATGGGCCTGTGAAATGAGGCAACTCTTGTAAAGAATTAGATTCAAAATCTAATCTCCCATCCTCTTGTTGCTCTGTTTGATCTCCATAGATAGACGGGATGTCTTGGGGAAATTGATCATGAAGATCATCAATCTCAGGAATAGGAGGGGAATTACCCTTCTCCTTGGCCCATTTCTCTTCCTGTATTTCCCGCAAGAACTCTTGAGAGTACTGTTGAATTGAAGGAGGTATTCCAGCATCCGTGGAATTAGGAACATAAGCTCCCATTGGTGGTGAGCTTCCTCTTTCAATAACTGGTTGAGCCTGTGGAGGTAAAGAAACTTGTGGTTTGTTTACCAACTGCTCTAATCTTTCTAGTAAGCCTTGGAAATGCAAATCCGGTTTGACAGAGTTTGTCTGATTGAACTTTTGACTAGTCTCAAGTATAGCTTGAGCTTGTTCTACCATTTTCATGCACATTTTCATCCGTTCAATCTCTAAATCTGCTCTAGGGTAACTCTTGTCTAGGTTTGCAGCTGTTGGCCCTTCTTGAAGACGAGCATGGTAGGCCTTGAACATCATGTCCAAGCCTTCTGGGGTTGGATCTGCAAGAACAGACCCTGATTGCGGTCTATTTACAATGGGCGGTGGGGTGGAATGAGGTGGAGTGGATGGAGCTTCGGCATGCGAGGGGCTTTGAGATGCAATGTCTTCTATTTTTGTTTTGGTATCCCTTAGGCTTTCTTCTAGCTCGGACAGCTTTTTGTTCCACTTGCGATTAGCCTTCTCTCTGGTATCCTTCCATGTTCTTGGTTTCCTCTTACTAGGTTCTCCTGCCTCACTTGACTCCGATTGCTCAGATGGTTTTGCTTGTTGTGCAGCCTATGCCCTAGTAACTGCCTGTACAGGAGCCACATTATTGGTACTTGAACTTGAATCTGCCACTAAGCCTACCACGTTGATGGGTGTGACCTTGGGTGCACTAGAGGGATTCCTGGGACACTCTCTTGGAAGATGTTCCTTGCCGCACTCAGGACAAAAGCCTTGTATTGTGATGTTCTGTCCTAGTCCCAGAGCTGGTTGGTGGGGACATTCACGAATGAAATGATCGCCCTGACATCTAAAGCATGGTCCTCTAGGGGCTTGTGGTCTTACTTGTCTCAATTGGGGCCTAGGATTTGGATTCGTATACATGACATTGGAGTATTCTGGCTCCCAATTTTGTTCCATAGGTGGTGTCTCATATTGACACTGAGAAATCTCACTTTGCTCAGGTGACTCTATATAATAAGCATGTGGACTATCTCCATGGAAGTAGTCTGAACCATGAGCGTGAGAATCATTTTCTGAGACCAATGGGGTTAGTGGCACCAATGCTCTATTAGGGTTCTCCTCCGCCATCGTATATTTAACTGGGATCACATTGGCAGGAGCTGGCAGTTGGTTTCCTAGGACAGGTTGTGGCCTATATGGTGCCTGATATTGCTGCTCGTATTGAGGTTGATATTGTTGTGGCCTATAATATGGCTGTTGGTACTGATTCTGATACCTACCCTGCTGGTAAGGTTGCTGATAATTTTGTCTAACAGCCTGCTTGTTATAGGGACAATCTTGGGTCGTATGATTTGTATATTTCCTCTCAATGGTGCAATATAGAGCATTAGGGTTTCCTTGGGGTTGAGTCGTCAACGGACAAACATTAGCCATGTGATCTCCTCCACATGTATAACATCGCTTCACTGAGGTGACCCTTGGCATTTGTCTATTTTGAACTCCTAGCTTTTTGGCCACTTGCTCAGCTATCTCATCTATCTCAGTGGAGGTTCTAGAGGTATGACTTGTAGAACTATCAGAGTCCTTATAGAGTTTGGATAGTCCTAACTCCTCACCCAAGTTGTCTTCTATGTCAATGCATATCCGTACACACTCTTCTATGGATCTAGGCTCTTTCAAGTATACATATGACCTTAATTTTGTGCTCAATAGGCCATCTAAAAACAGTGCCACCTGTTTGGCTGATGTGGGTAATTCTGGTACAGGGCATCTTTCCAAGTACTGTCTAAACCTTCTTCCTGCAAGTCGCACTGTTTCTTGGGGTGTCTGCTTGAAGCTGTGGATCAAGGATGATGTGTTATGCCTGATACCGCTTTTGGAAAATTCCACAATGAATTCTTCTAGCAGCTGACCTATCTCTCTATAGTTGCGACTGTTTAGAGGTTGAAACCAAGCTAAGGCAGTACCCTTAAGAGTCAAACCAAATGCCTCAAACTGGGTGAACAAGTCTTCAACCTGTTCAGCTCTTAGCACTTGTTTGAACTCCGCCACATGATCATAAGGATCTCCAAATCCATCAAAGTAGTTCTTCATTGTCTTAACCACTTGAGAGGGTCTAAGGGTTCTTGAGTGCTCTCGTGGTCTAGGCAATGGGAAATCATGATCATCTCTTTGATGCCTATGAACTCTATGTCTCTCCCTTTCAAGTCTTTCCGTTCCATATCCTGATCTGTCTCTGCCTACAGTGTCTGCAAAGCTTACCTCCGGTCTCTCTCTAGTTCTTTCTCTCTGGGTTTCATGAGCCTTGGATGATCCGACTCCTTGGAGGCCCTGGGAAACATTAGATCTTGGTGGAGGGAAAATTGATTCACCTTGCCAAGTGTAAGCATGTCTGTCATGACCTGATACCAAGAATAATTTCTGAGATGTGTGATCTAGATAGACAACTTTCCCTGGTGTCTCTGGGTCCTTGAATTCATAGATGGTGACTACTGGGCTAGGTTGATCTGGCCTAAATCTCCAAAAGGCTTCTTCCGTTTCTCTATTCATGAATAGTTCTATGCTTTTGTTATCTTGAGGAATCCATTCTGGAGTGATCACTCTAGTCAAGACTGACTTACCTCTAGGGGTTTTGGGTTCTCCTCCTAGATCCCCTTTCTCTAGGTCTCCTATCTCGTTCTCAGGAATGATATTTCCAAACTCATCTGACCTATCTGGGAAGTTGGTAACCACATACATTGTTCCTTCCTTATCAATGTAAGCACCCTCTTCAAACTTGACCACTGGGTGTTCAAGTCCAAAGGGTTGGTCAGGATTCTTGAGTTGAACCACTGATCGTCTTAGACCATCCTCATAGATGCGAGCACCTAATTGGTTGGTCCTGATATACTCCAATTGGGTCTTATAGGGACCTTCTGGTGTCTATAAATAGGCAGTGCCTGAGCTACGTGTGGGTCTTTCCATGCTAAAAGACATTTCCGAGTCACTGGTTTCTGAACTTCGTGTGTAAGGATAACCACTAAGCTGTTGAGCCCAAGACTTGGCTGTATGGTTGACACTAGCCTCAGATGACCTAATGCTTTGTCTATCCTTGCCTAAGTGTCTGCCAGATCTCAGGTTCATAAGCCTTGGCTTCTAGTCCCAAAGTTCTCTTATGTTGCTCAAAATCCTTTGGAACTCCTTGGTTTTCTAGTTTCCTTGAGGGTCAACTTCAAAATACCCTATCTAATAATCCTGCTATTAATTTTACCGTAACCAGTCGATGTTTTGGTTGTACTCCCCATGAGCTTTCCAACAAAACCAAAATCACAGCAAACGGATTTCGTATGAGAAAGTTATGCCAGTTCAGGGTTCTAGGGTTTAAAACAGGGAAACAGGGTCTCTCAGGAAATGCTCCAAAATAGGCGATACACGATATTTGTAAGACACGATACTTGATACTTGAGGAACTCGATACATGATACTTGGTATGTATCGCGATACTTGAAGTAGGCGATACTCAATCTTCAACAAGTATCGTGAGCAAACTCCACGATACACGATCTTTGATAGGTATCGTGATCGCTGTATAACGATACACGATACTTGACTATCACGATACTCGGGCAAAACGATACTTAGCTCAAGACGATACTCGATATTTGGAAGACAACGATACATGATCTCTGACTTAGGCGATACCCGATCTCTGATAAATATCGCGATCTCTGATAAACGATACACGATCTTCGACCGAAACGATACCGATCTCTCATGCAAACGATACACGACCTATGAACCAAACGATACACGATCGCTGGTGAATATCGCGATCTTTGATTGAAACGATCTTTGGCACCAACGATACTCGATACTTGGCTCAAAACGATCGACGATACCTGAACAAAGCGATACGCGATCTTTGGTAAGTATCGCGATCTCTGAGAAGCGATACACGATACTTAAGCCAAACGATACACGATCTTTGATCCAGGCGATACACGATCTACGATCTTTGGCCAAAACGATACACGATCTATGAACCAAACGATACACGATCGCTGGTGAATATCGCGATCTTTGATCAAAATGATCTCTGGACCAACCGATACTGATCTCTGATCGAAACGATACTGAAAGGAGGGAAATATCGCGATACTCGACCACAGGAGTAAAACGATACTTGCTAAGTATCGCAATACTCGACCGCGGGAGCCAAACGATACTTGACCCTTAGACAAATTTTGGGAAGGATTTTTTCTAAGTTTTGGTTGTACACATGCTCTACTCTTTCCTCTCTCCTCTCCTCACTCTCTGTATCACCCCAAATCACTCCTTTTCACCTCTGTCAGTACCAAACGATACCTGACGCAGATCGTTTCCCTTTCCAAACTTAATTTACTGAGAAATTATCGATTAAATGGGTGTTTGCTCACCTTGAGAGCCTCTCTAACTTCTTTGTCACTTCCCCTTGCTCTGTGTAACCCCAGGTTGCCCGATTGCTCACTCACGATCTCTGGCGCAGCTCTCACGATACTTGGCGCATGTTTCGTCTTGTCCGGGGCTGTTCACTCAGATTTTTAGCTATTTTGGTGCTACTTCTTCAGCGCCCCTATTCTGCACCCTCTCTAAGCTTCTTGCTCACAACCACAAGTAAAAACAAGGTGAATGTACTCTAAAAAATGGAAAAAACTGAGAAGATGAAGGCGGGTGGAGATGGTGATGATGATGAAGATGAAGAAGAAGGAAAATTCAAAAACTGAACTAAAATGATGATTTTTTAACCTTCCAACGTCGCTACTCTACGTCTTACCCTCACACGCTCGTCCTCCAAGCTCTCTCCCCGGCAACGGCGCCAAATTTGGTGTCACTCTAGCACAATGGTGAGTACCAACGTGAGGAGATACACCTCATAAATGTCAATCCGTGGAGACGTGAGGACCGGTATGAAGACCGTGAGCAAGTGATGGCACAAGTGCGTGAGTGAAAGCACACAAGCATGCACACACATACACACACACGCGCACGAAGTAAGAGCAAGGAGTGGAACAATGGAGGATCTTTGATTATACAAGAGTTCTCTTACAAAACTGAAATCTACAACAAGCTAACCTCAAAAATGAGCTCTCCAGCCCTTTTTATAGTTTTTGAGTGGTTTTGGCCCTGTCCAGACCTAGTGTCCGGCCTAGTTAAAAAATAGGTTCCAGGGCTTATTTGGGGGCTCAAACGGAGTCTAAAAATTATGAAAATTGGTAGGATGGTAGTTCTAATACTCCTCAAGCTCGAGGACTCCTCGGCTTGAACAAAATGGAGTTAAAAAAAATGGAAAATGGTATTTACAATGGTTTTTAGTGATATAAATCACTATTTTTGTAGGGATTTCTTCTGAAAATTTGACAGGTGCTTCTTGGAGCTCCCTACTTGCTCCTTCTTCTTGTGTGTCCACTTCCTTGATGTGCTTCCATGCTTTGTCCTTGACCTTGAGCTTCAACACTAGGGTTCCTCACAACTACCAAGGCACTCTGACTGTCAATGAAGATGGTGGTGGAAGAAGACTGACCAACACCCAAATCAGCCATAAGGCATCTGAGCCACACACACTCAACAGTCGCTATGAAAGCTGTCCTATACTCAGCCACACAACTGGAAGTGGCCACAATAGGCTAGTTCTTGCTCAACCAAGATATACATGAGCTACCAAGCATGAAGCAAAAACCACTAGTGGACACAGGAGTGTTATAGCAACCAACCCAATCATTGTGAGAAAAAGCATGCAAATCTAGCGGTAGTGATCCCCCCTTCGGATAAAACAATCCAAGTACCAAGGTACTACTCAAGTAGCAAAAGATGCCCTTTACTACCTAGCAATTCTTGACAACTAGGCAATGCATAAACCTACTCATCTGTGAGACAACAAACTGAATATTTGTCCGAGTAATGCATAAGTAAATCAAGCATCCAACAACCTACTGATAGAGAACAACATCAAATGCATCTCCACCATCATGAAGACTCAATCGTAAACCTATCTCCATAGGAATGGCAACAGGCTTACGGTCTTCAATGCCAAAACACTGCAATAATGTGTCAATATATTTCATTTGACACAAATCCATTCCACCATCAACTTGCATAAAGTGAATGCCCAAGTAGTTATGCAAATGCCCCAAAACAGACATCTCAAATGAGGCATGAATCAACAATATGCATGTCATGAGGACCAGTGAGCAGCATGCCATCAACATACACCACAATGATAAGAAGCACATCATTAGCATGCTTAGCATATAAGGTGCTTTCAATTGGACAGTTCTCAAAACCATGTACAATCAGATAGGCATGTATCTTTTCATACCAAGCACATGGTGCTTGCTTTAAACCATATAATGCCTTCTTTAACCTGCACACCTGGTTTTCATGCCCTTTCTGCACAAAGCCACGGGGCTGAAAAACATACACTTCTTCATGCAAGTCACCATTCAGAAATAATGCTTTAATGTCCAACTGATGTACATTCAAACCATGATGAGCTGCAAGTGCACACATGCTACAAATAGTAGTCATTTGGCAAGTAGGAGCAAAGGTTTCATCAAAATCAATGTCTCTTTCCTGTGTGTTGAGGGTTCTCCGGTTCAACACAACATCGTCTAACTAGCAAAATCAGATTTTACTATTCTTTCCCATTGTGCACTGATCCTTACTTCCCCAGATATTCCACCGGAAATGCCTCTTAAAGCCACCGAAATGTCACCGGAACATCACCGGAATATCACCGTAATATCACCGGAAACATTCATTCTGATAGTTTTCTGCTAATTCAGAACTTACACAATCTTGCGACACTTTATTCTTGCAACAGATTAACAGATTTCCTTTTTGCACTCACATATATTTCAAGTCAATTGCATTCTGACAAAGTACAGCCTGAGTCACTCAAACAGACATTAACCGTAAATAGAAGACTTTTAGCACTATAACTATGCTGCACAGACATTTGGTTGATTATTCATTGGTAAACGCAACACCAAAAATACAGATTGTTGTTTTGTAAAGATTAGAACTTTAGTATAAGAATTTGATTAAGCCGCCAAGATCTTCATTCAATCGTTATCTATATACTGGTTTTTATTGTAGAACCTGGTCTTTCTGGTCCTGACAAAGGAACTCCTTCTTCTTTGACTTCGTCTCACAGTTGACGCACCTACACTTCTTGCACCCTCGTCTCGCTTCTGATCATGGCATCTTTACGTCTCGTACCTTTCCTCCTCTTACTGTTGTCGCATCTTCGTCGACCTTCTCTTTCTTCTTTTTCAAGGTTGTGCGTCTTCGTTCTTCGTCTACCTTCTCCATCTCTCTCTTACGGTTGTTGCTAACTCCTTTCTTATAACTTCCCCTTTTCTTGCGACACATCCTTATAAATCTCTGCATAGTCGTCTTTTTCTTTTTATTCTTATTTTATTTCTCCAGGTTTCCCTGCCTTCAACACCTGGCACAGCCCGGTGGGTAATTTTGTCAAAAATTAAACTCGAATTTCACAATCCCTTGATCAGATATCTCTCGTGACTGTGTGGAAATCTGCTCTTCTTGTACTTCTAATTCTTTAGTATTAATATCTTCTTCTGCACCATCCTGCTTTTCTGGAAAATTTACATCAAATATCTCCACCTTTTCTTCCAGTGTCTCTTTCAACAACTGTTCCCGCAGTTTTGCAATGACTTGTGTCTGTTCTTCAATCTGCTTTTGTTGTTGTGAAATTATACATACTAAATCTTTTTCATGTTTGGAAACAAAATTGTCTGCATCTGTTCATGGTGCATCTTAATCATACCGAACCAACGACTTTGAAAAACACTCCAGATATCCTGAACATATTTATGCAGATGTTGCTTCACCTCTCCTATATCCATCTTCGTCATTAACACAGCATCTAACTGCACACCTTCCTCTTTGAATATGTGCTCTTGTAATTCCTGCAAAACTTTGATTCTCGACTCAAGAACTACCTGTTCCGCCTGCAATGTAGCATTTACTGCTGAAAAATTCATCATCTTTGTTTGAATCTGCATTTGTATAGTCATCTACCATTCTTCAAATTCCTGAATAGACTTCTTTGTACTAGCCAATTCGACCACCGATTGCTTCTTATCATGCTGCAACTCTTCCAACCTACATTCCTTCTTATCCAATGCATCCTGAAGTTCTGTAATCTTCTCTTGTCTCACTGCTAACTGTTCTGGCTCTTTACCCATCGCTTCATGATCACAAAATTTGATCTGCTTTGGCCACATGATCTTCTGATCTTCAACAAACTGCACAAATTCGAATAAAGCAGCTAAATATGCTGATAATCGACTATTTGTTTGCATCTTATGCCTATCCCCAATGAAAATCTCACTTTGTAAGTGATCATACATCCAATGAGCCCAACTCACCTTTTCTCCTGCCTCTGCATAGGCTAAAGGTGCAAAATTCTCCCTAGACATAGAATCATATTTAATGATAAAACATAATCTTTCCAAATACCATTTTAGTTGTTCCCTTCGAGTATAGCTTACATTCCTCATCATATAGTACTGCCGTCTTCCTTCTGGGGGTCCAAAGTCTTTCTTCAAAACCTCCTGAAAGGAGAGCTGACCCTTCATTTTCCGCATAATCGCCAACTGACTCTTTACCTCATAATTGCCTCTCCAACGTTCCCATGGCAACATAGCAAACTGTAATAATCCAATACTTCTGAGCCAATTCTGCTGTAGATCAGACTGTAGATCAACTTCTACTTTAAAATCCTTGAATGACCCCATAAACGTATGCACACCCTTAGTCTTTGTATATGGTGTTGAAATTGCATCTTCATCTTCCCCTTGTAATGAGCTATCACTTTCCTCCGATGTGGTTTCCTCCCTTCTCACTATCACTTCTCTCTTTCTCATACATCCTCTCATGATTCCTGATTCAAGCACTAATACAGAAAATGTTGAAGAAAATATTATGCTGGAAGCCTTTATGTAGAACCAAAAATATTCGTTCCACAAGTGCGAATGCTTGAACTGCCACTTTCTGTAATGATAAACGTACTGACACACATAACACTTTATGCGACTCAATAATATTGGAGTGTGGGTTATCATAAAAATCCTCCACAATCGATTGCCCCACTGATCAATAACCCGCTGAATGAAACTTCCACACATGCCAGAAGAATCATGAGAGAAAACACTCATTCGTACCTCAAGAAGATGAAATGGATATTTTATCTTCTCAATACTGCATTGTATAGTGCAAAAACTTTTAACCATAAGTTCTGACAGATTATACTTTGCAAGATAAGCATTGGTCGACTACTAACTTCGTTTTCATATTCTCCTCGATGCCTCCGCCGCTTATGGATCTGCTGACATGGAATACAAGGCATACTCCTTTCGCACACATCATTATTGGCAGACCCAACATATTCTTTAGCTTGTCGACCCTCATTCAACAATACGTCATTATTCATCATTGACCCTGAGCCAACCGATAACGCATTGTTGAACTGCAACTATAAACCATGTGTCCATTGTAATCGTAAAAATTTACTCAATGTAATTTTAAACCAACACGAGGTCAAAAAACACTGTACCACCGATAAAAATGTAGAAAAATACACTCTGTTACTGCGATGATCACAAACATTGCTGACGTGTTGTTCTGAGCGACATACAACTTGCACCACATTAGCAGATAACCAGTCCAAATGTGGCGGCTTCCCTTGAAATAATTTCAACCGAAATCCATTTATGGGCTTGTTTAACCATGTGCCAAACACATCTGCCACACGAAAAGTGCCTTGACCCAAATCTTGGACAATCTGATATGGGCCCTTGTATCTCAATGTGAGCTTTCCTGGATGGGGTCCTAGCTTAGAATTATACACCATCATCCAATCGCCTTCTTTGAATATTTTAAACTTCACATTCTTATTTACCCAGGCTTGTCTCCACCTTTGAATCACTTCCGTAATATATGCACTTATCAAACAATCCTCCTCCATCTGTAAAAGGTATTTACTCCTGTGTTTAACTGAGACTTCAGGCGACATCTTTTCTGTCGTAACCCTCAAACTTGGAACTACAAACTCCATGGGTACTACTGCCTCCAATCCATATACCAACCGAAAAGGTGTCATTCCTGTCGTCACTTTAAATGCTATTATGAATGACCACAAAGCTGAGTCAAGAAACAAATCCCACTTTTTCTGATTTTCATGTACCAACTTTTTAAGAATACGCATTAAAATTTTATTCGTGCTTTCAGCCTGTCCATTCGCTTGAGGATGATATATTGTAGTCTTTTTATGCACTATTTGATGAAGTCCTATTAATTCTGAAATCACCTCATTCAGGAAATGAGTACCTCGGTCGCTCACTAACTCAATCGGACACCCAAATCTTGTCATAATATTACGATAAAGAAATTTGGCCACACTTGCTGCCTTGTTATCCTTCAGTGCTACTGCTTCCACCCATTTCGTACAATAATCTGTCGCCACCAATATATAGCTATTACCTAGCTGAGTAGTAGGTTTAATAGGTCCCACAAAATCCATGCCCCATTTTTGAAAAGGATCCAGCGGTAATACCGGATGATCAGTCATACGATCAGAATTATTAGGTTGGCCTAACTTTTGGCAAATTACACAGCCTTTAACATACTCATGCGCATCTTTTAACACCTTCGGCCACCATAACCCTGCCTGTAATAATTTCTTTCCGGTAATATCGCCTGACAAATGTCCTCCTACTAAACCGGAATGTGCTTCATGTAACACAGCTGATTGTTCATAGTCTGGTACGCATCTCCTGATAACCTGATCCACGCCCTTCTTGTATAATGCCCCTGCTATCACCAAATACAGCCTACTTTTAAGAGCAAACTTCCTTCTCTGATCAGGTGAAAAATGCTGTGGTAATACCCCTTCTGTGAGAAACATTAGTAACTGATCATACCACGAATCTGTCTCCACCGCTTGTGCCATAAACAATTCAGCATCCGGAAATACATCAAGTACACTAGTGGGTGTTTCTCCTGATTCCAATCGACTAAAATAATCTGCCATCGCATGCTCTTTCCCTGGGGTATGCACAATTACAAAATCGAATTCTTGTAACAAAAGCATCCATCTGGCTAATCGGCCTGTTAATAAGGGCTTCTTGATTAAATAAACCAGAGCCTGATGATCCACATGAAAAATCACTTTATTGCCCAACAAATAATGTCTAAACTTGTTAAGGGCATACACCATCGCCAAAGCTTCTCTTTCGATCACCGGATAATTTCTTTCAGCCGCAGCCACCCTGCTGGCATAATAAATAGGTCTATACCAACCTTTATCTTTCTGTTGCATCAAAACTGCACCTACGGCCACATCCGATGCATCAACGAATATGTGAAACGGCATTGACCAATCAGGTGGTTGCAAGATAGGTGCCACCGACACCATCTTTTTTAATAACTGAAATGCCTTCTCTTGAGCTTCTGCCCATATAAACAGAACATCCTTCTTGGTCAAATGCGTCAGTGGTGAGGAAATATTTGCTAAATATCTTAAGTATCGGGAATGCCACTTAATTTGGCCTACAAACCGCATTACTTCTTTAACGTTGGTCGGTGCGTTAGCTGTACGGATAGCTTCAATTTTCTTAACATCAATCGCCATTCCTGCTTGGGAGATAACATGGCCCAATAAAATCCCACTTCTTACCGCAATCACACTTTTAAACGGATTCAATACCATCTGAAACTGCCGACATCGTTCAAAACATGCTTTCAGGTGTAGTAAGTGCTTAATCATTTCACCGAAGACTGAAAAGTCATCGACAAATACCTGCATGAAGTCCTTAAGATAAGGCTCAAAAACTTTATGCGCCACATAATTGAATGATGGTGGTCCATTCTTCAAACCAAAACTCATTACGGTAAATACATAAGCACCAAATTCGGTAATAAATGCTGTTTTATGCTGATCCTCCTCAGCCACACTGATCTGATTATAACCGGAAAATCCATCCAAGAAACTATACATTTCATGGCCGGCAACTGCATCCAATATTGCATCACAAAATGGCATAGGAAACGGGTCTGTAACCGTTGCCGCATTTAGCTTTCTGTAATCAACGCAAATTCTGAGCTTCCCGTTCTTTTTAGGGACCACTATAATAGGAGATAGCCAAGTCACCTGATTCATCGGTTTGATAAATCCGACTGCCAACAACTTATCAATCTCTTCCTTTACTTGTTTAGCAAAATTAGGATTCACTCTATATCTTTGCTGTGCCACAGGTACTGCATCCGCCTTCACATTAATCCTATGTTGATGCAACTATGGATCTATACCTTTTACTTGAGTATAATCCCAAGCAAACACATCCACATACTCTTTAAGCAAGCAAATAAGAGCCTCCTTAAACTTTCCTTCCAATGTTTTACCAATCCGCACCATCTTGGGTTCAGCTTCTGTTCCTAAATTAACCTCTTGAAGCTCTCCCTCCTTCACGCGCACAGAACCTGCATACTTCTGATCATAAAGCCTTTCCGTTCGCATAATTATCTCTTCCTCCTGTTGTTCTATCTACATACATTGATCAAATATTTTTTGTAACTGGGCACTTGCCACCTGTTCACCACGAAGTGACTCTTCTTCGTTTGGCCCACCACTATAATCCTTACTTAATACTCCTTCTACATCAACTTCTAATACTGGCACCACCGTTGGGTTTGCTTGCAAAAACTTTTCCTCTTCGTCATCTTCAATCTCATCTGCTAAATTAATAGTCTGAGCCATCAACGGTTTTTCCTGTACCGACATATTTTTTCGCCCACGCATGGGAATTATCACTTGCTTTTTACCCTTGGTAATCATTACTACATTCAAACCCCAATCCTGCTTAATTTTAGCAAGCCAAAACCAAGGTCTTCCTAACAACATTTCATACAGGTACGCTGACTCCGTCATTCGGATGACTACAAAATTAACCATGAATGTCATACCGAAAATAATAATTTGTTGTTGCTTCAGAATACCAACAGGCTGGACTCGTGTTTGGTCCGCCATTTTGACCTGAAAAGGGGTGGGAGCCAATGCCCCTCTTCCCATTTCAATAAAAATATGTTCAGGTAATATATTTACCCCTGATCCTCCATCTAGCAATACTCAGCAAAACTCCGCTTATTGTACTGCACCTGAATTACTGGTACGACAAAATCCACATCTGCTGGATCAATACTGTTGGCCAAAATTGAAGGGATCGTCCTACTCCCGGGCTCGGTCTGATATCCAAGTAGCTTTCTCAGCAATTTTTCACGAAAGACCGGTACTAAAGATAACAGCTGATCCAAAGACAACTGTAACGGTGCACTAATGATGTCAGCAAACCAGTCATTTGCCAAGTCTTGTTGACACTGAGCCTGATCCTGCTCCATCATGGGTGGTACCAACTTCACACCCTTTTGTCTCTCGGTCCGGTCGTCACCCTTTACTAGATTAGCAGGCTCGTGTTGAACCTGCTCCAAAACCTTATCTCGAATTTGCCGTTGTTCGTGCCAATCAATAGGGCCTTTATTTTTTGATCTAGTAACCGCCAATACTTCAACCGCTGTATTTTTTCCACATTGCGTACCATCACACTGCCCTTGATTGTTACCATGCATTCGAGCAGATGTACAAGGTGCATCAGGGGTCCTATCAACTTGTTCTGGCCATTCAATTAGCATGGCATTTGCCTGAGCCGCCGGCTGCCCCTGTTGTTGATGTTGTCCCTGCTGATTATGCTGGTTATACTGAATGACAGGTATACCCCTTTCTTCACGATGCTTTACCCACAAAGGGCAATTTGGCCCTATCCAATGATCAGGAGCTGAACAATACCCACAAGGCATGACCCTTGGTGGTCGACCTTGGTAATTGCCTTGTTGATTATTTCCTTGCTGATTTCCTTGATCTCTCCATGGGGGTCTTACCTGTTGCTGTCTCTGGAAGTTACCTCGCCCTTGGATAGGAATAGCCTGATTGGCCGCCATGTCGTTTAGATTTCTATTGTCTTGCCGAGAACTTTGCCCTCTATTCTTAGGGTTATACCAACACTGGGTTGTGGTATGCCCCTCTTTGTCACAAATATCACAAAATCGTGTTTCCTTTGGAGCCAATATAGAATACCCATGTTTCTTTAACTTACGAATCCATTCCTCCTCTTTACAGTGTTTAGGTTTAGGCTTATGATGCTTTGTCTTCACTATTTCATCATCATAATCATCAGTATCAGAATCATCAGAACTCTTACCTGACTCCATTTCGGAATCCGATCCAAACTTTGAACCAGAATCAGACTTCTTCTTTTTTGCTCGTCCAAACCTTCTTTCAACACGCGTTGCTGCTAATACTAAGACATCAAAACCATTCGCAATGTCCACACTGGCCACCGCATGTCTGATGGTGCTCCTTAATCCTTTCAAAAAAATTCCTGCCAACATCTCATCAGTAGGTCGTTCATTACCTTGCAGTCTATCCATTAAAGTCCTAAACTTCTGAGCATAGTCTTCCACTAGCATAGTCTTTTGGCAGATAGCCCTCAACTTCCTTAATACATCGGAAGGCGTCTTTTCTTTTCTAAACCGTTGCAAGAATGCGATTTTTAAATCATCATACGTAGCAAAACGGGTAATGCCATATTGACTGAACCAGCTCATAGCTCGTCCTTCCAACGTGGCTGCAAACTGTTGAAGTTTAATATCGTCACCATAGAGAGCTGGATATCCATTTGCTGTCCATTTTATTTCCAATTGAGCTACATGGCAATCAGCATCTTCCTTAGAGGTTCCACTGAAATGAGCGGCCTTGACTTTGGGATTTGGAGGTGGTTGAGCCATTGGCTGTGGTTGAGGTGTGCGCCTAGTTCTATGACCGGTCGCCCCTGCAAGTGGGTCAAATTGGAGTCGTCTTCTTACCCCTACAGCAGTTTCTGTGAGGAATAACGCACCAAGTATGCCGCCCACTAACCTGGCCTCTACAACACCTGTTTCCCCCTGTTTGTCGTCAGTGCCCAACGCTTCCTGCTCCTGGGCCTCGTACCACTCGTAAAAATCTGAGGATGTCTCCACGTTCGCTGCTCTTGCCTGTGCCCTCGTAAAATATACCTTACTAAAGCGATTTCGCCTACCCCTCATGCATTTCTTGAGGCGGCTTCAGTCGTACAGTAGGATCGCCAATTATGTTGAGGGTTCTCCGGTTCAACACAACATCGTCTAACTAGCAAAATCAGATTTTACTATTCTTTCCCATTGTGCACTGATCCTTACTTCCCCAGATATTCCACCGGAAATGCCTCTTAAAGCCACCGAAATGTCACCGGAACATCACCGGAATATCACCGTAATATCACCGGAAACATTCATTCTGATAGTTTTCTGCTAATTCAGAACTTACACAATCTTGCGACACTTTATTCTTGCAACAGATTTACAGATTTCCTTTTTGCACTCACATATATTTCAAGTCAATTGCATTCTGCCACAGTACAGCCTGAGTCACTCAAACAGACATTAACCGTAAATAGAAGACTTTCAGCACTATAACTGTGCTGCGCAGACATTTGGTTGATTATTCATTGGTAAACGCAACACCAAAAATACAGATTGTTGTTTTGTAAAGATTAGAACTTCAGTATAAGAATTTGATTAAGCCGCCAAGATCTTCATTCAATCGTTATCTATATACTGGTTTTTATTGTAGAACCTGGTCTTTTCCGGTCTTGACAAAGGAACTCCTTCTTCTTTGACTTCGTCTCACAGTTGACGCACCTACACTTCTTGCACCCTCGTCTCGCTTCTGATCATTACTTCTTTACATCTCGTACCTTTCCTCCTCTTCCTATTACAGCATCTTCGTCGACCTTCTCTTTCTTCTTTTTCAAGGTTGTGCGTCTTCGTTCTTCGTCTACCTCCTCCATCTCTCTCTTACGGTTGTTGCTAACTCCTTTCTTATAACTTCCCCTTTTCTTGCGACACATCCTTATAAATCTCCGCATAGTCATCTTTTTCTTTTTATTCTTATTTTATTTCTCCAGGTTTCCCTGCCTTCAACACTGTGCATAACCCTTTGCAACAAGCCTAGCCTTATACTTGTCAGTTGTTCCATCAAGTTTATGTTTCAGCTTCTATACCCACTTAGTTCCAATGGCCTTCTTGCCAAGAGGCAAGTCACATAAAGACCATGTACCATTTTTCATGATAGCATCATATTCAGATTGCATTGTAGCCATCCAATGTTCAAAATTTTGTACTTCATCAAACAAAATAGGTTCAGTCTCATCACAAAGACTAGAGATAGCCATAGCATAGCAATATGATGCAAAAGAGGCACTATGAGAGCCTGAACGAGTACGATATGACAAAGATGCATCTAATTTGATGTCACACAAAGTTTGCACCAGCCATTTTAGCATAGTTTTTGCCTGCTCAATATTGGCTCTCTCATCAACAAGTGCATCATGTAAATCTGCATCATCACATGAAACCTGCAAAGGATGAGAAGTTGCCTCATTAGGACCAGCACTAGACTGTCCACCTATAAAAAGAGGTAGCAAAGTATCATACATGTCTTTAGAGCTAACAGATGTCTCCTTAGTACATGAAAGTAAGGGCTGAATAGCTTCTTCCAAAAAAAAGAACATCATGGCTAATCATAATGGGTTTACTCTATGGATGATACAGACAATAGCCTTTGCTTTTAGAACTGTATACCAACAAAAATACATTTTACTATCATCCAATTTTCTACGATGTTGTTTAGGCACTAATGCATATGCCAAACAACCAAAAACACGCAGATGAGGAACAAATCGCTTGCGACCATACCTTTTATCCCATGTTCAATGAGAAATGCATTAAAATCAGAAGACATATATTTCCCTCCTTGATTAGAACAAAGGGTGCCCATTTTACATGCTTATAGATTTTTAGGCAAAACCAAAAACTGTTTGAAGCACATAAACACTTCAAACTTTGCTTTCAATGGATATACCCATGCATGTCTGGAAAAATCATCAATGAAAGTCACAAAGTAAAGATATTTCCAAAAGATGGTGTCTCCATAGGACCATATACATCATTGTGAACAAGCTGCAATTTTTGTGTAGCTCGAACAGAACCATCTTTTTGGGAATGAGGAATGTTGCATTTTGTCCAAAATACAGCCTTCACATACATGTTTACCAGGTGCCTCAAGTTTGGGCAAAGAGGACACCATTTCAAATTTTTGTAGGTGTAGCAAACTAGCAAAATTCAGATGAAATTAGCGTGCATGCCAAAGCTTTGCATCTGACATAGCCTGAGAATCGTGTACTGCACATGCTGAATCATTCACAGATTTTTCATACTCTTTGAGCTTATACAACCCACAAGATAAAATGCAAGAAGCAATAATCATGTCGCCATTTGACAGATCATGAATTGTACATCTGTCATCAACAAATTTCACAACCAAGCCAATCTTGGCTGAAGCTAAAACTAATAACAGATTCTTTTTTATCCTTGGCACAAATAAAGCATCTGACAATGTAAAGGAACTTCCATCAGTAGTAGTCAGAATGATCTTACCAACTCCCATAACAGGATAAGAGGAATTGCTTGCGCATGTAATAGTATTCCCTATAGGGGAAGACTCGAGTGAAGAGAAGAAACTACACTACGAGGTAATATGTTTGGTTCGCCCCACTATCAAAGTACCAACCATCACTGCTCATGAGAAAATGGGTCAAAACTGCAAACAATAGTAAACGCTCATTCTTCATCCTGCACAAGATTAGCAGAATCTATTTTTGGTGTAGAGGCATCTACAACAACCATTCTAGCATCTTTCTTCTTTGCCTCTTTAGTAGCCAATTTTGGACAACTCTTAATGACATGATCATTTGCTTTACAGTATTTGCAAACAATTTCTTCTTTTTTGATTTCTTCTCATCTTTGTCTTCCTTCTTCGAATGTGCAGCATTTGCAGATTTGTGCTTACTAGTAGAAGAGCTCCATTTACCTTTGCCCTTCTGACTTACCAGGAAATCCTGATCTGCAACATGCATCATAGACATGTTCTGCCTAGACTGGTCACAAAACAGAAACTACCTCTTGAAATGCTAAGGCATTTGGATTGCCTTTCATCATGAAACAAAGAGTAGAAGCAAAACTCTGATATGAGTCGAGAAGACCATTCACAATAATCTGCACAAGTGAACTATAAGGAAGGACTTCATCTGCAGAAATCAACTATTCCTTCAAATCCTTGATCTTTGTCAGAACATTGTCCATAGATATACCTTCATTCATGTGCTCAGCATCCAACTGTTTTCGGAGGTAAGCAACACGAGCCTCATTCCTAGCTTGGTACAATGTGGTAAGTGTATCCAAAGCGTCCTTAGCTATTCTGCAAGAGCGAATGTAAGGAATAATGGCACATTTGATAGACAAAGCTATCAATGCATGTGGCTGAGCATCTTTGCCATCCCAACAAATTTGTTCTGTAGTAGGTGCAACAAAAATAGCAGCACAAACAGGAATCTATAGATTATCAGCATCTTCGACACCATCTGCATCAGCTTCAGTACCTGTATTCGTAGTACCTGTATTTGTAGTACCTGTATTTATAGTAAATGTATTTACAAGTGTAATAGGACATCTTTCAACACCTTGCACAATATTCCATAGTCCTTTTGAAACCAGTACATCACGCATCATATAAGCCCACAATGGATAATTCGTACCATCCAACTTTCAATAGCCAACATACGAAATACATCACTGCTTTCATCCATGGCCACTACATGATGTAGAAAAATGACTGTATCTAAAAACGTTGAATAGAACTACCATGATGAGTTTTTTTAAACCTGTAGCAGATTTTGAGATGCTTATACTAGCAAACCGAAATTGGTATATATCTTTGACACAAAAAGACAAAATAGCCTACACAAGCACTACGATAGTGCATTCGGAGAGGTATCAATGATGCCCTAGATGAAGCGGCGACCTGCTCTGATACCAATTGTTCGAGTTATATGTCTGCGAAAGCATGCAAACAACACACGGAAGAAGAAGAAGCTTGGAGCACAACACACAATACTGAATGTGTTACCAATAAGAATGTACAAAGATAAGTAGTCCATTAGGGCAATAGGCATATATACAAGGGGGGAGGGGGAACCTCCTAAAGAGGGAAAAAAGTGCCCCGGTGGTCCTAGAGTATTCACACACATCACTACTTAAATATATCAACAAAGGTGTTTTTGAATTGCAATGGGTAAATCAAATCAAAGACATTAGCATGGGTAAATCAAATCAAAGACATTGGCAAGACCCACTCAATGAGAGTAGAAGTGCAATAAGTTGTGGTAGCACTATTTGAAGAAAACATTTTAAAGTCTGAAGACTTTTAACAATTGAAACCTAGATGCACTATTGTCACAGATGAATTACAATATTATCCATATCTTTTACTATTAGGAGATTAAAATTGTTGGGATAGAAAGGATCGTGGGAAATCTACCTACTTTCAACCACACAGCTTGAGCTAGAGGATTTGTTGTGAAGAAAGGTACCTTTATTCAACCCAATCGATGTGCACAACTACTTTGGGATTATCCTCAAATGTTACAAAATTGGATCAAGGAACCTATGCACATCATTTAATATAATCCTTGATATGGCCCAATTCCTCATTACCAAAGTTGGAAATATTTTGCTATCAAGATAAAGAATAATAATGTTTGTGACTGGTCAAATTACCCATACTTTGCAGCACCTCAAGGGTCGCCCATGGTGGCAAACATGATTGCTACAATCTAGCATTGGCTTCTTCATTTATCAAAGATGCCTGATATTGCTTCGAGGATGTGCATGAAGATATTCGATATGATGTTAACCACCTTTAGATTTTTGAGAAATTCAAAGCACCCCATGAAGATGTGCCCGATTTTGAAAGAGGAAATTTAAAATTTGGTACATGAAATGAGCATCACACCATCTATCAAAGTATGTTATGCATGGTATTGTCACATAAGATACCTTCCAATGCTTTACAAGAAGACATTTCAGGGAATGTTTGCCATGGACTTTTGGGAATATCACTTGAAAGTTTTCAACTCAAATCCCACCAATTTCTTGGAGCTCTTTGCTTGTGTGAAATAATTCAATATTAAGAGCACTATCAAAATATACAACGATATACTCCATGACCAATTGATTAGCAAAAACCTAAAGCAGATCTTGCAATAAACATGTGCATTGTCAAACGATCCTTAGCAATTGACTACCTACAAATTATATCGATAACTCCCAACCACAAAGGTCTATCAGGGACAGTAAACACAAGAGGGAGGGGAGCTTTCTTAAGCAAGGGCAAGCAAGTAGAATAGCATGTAGTGAGTCAAGTAGCCACAAGAGACAGGGAAGCACATGAGAAGGATGCCTCACCATTGAGACTTTACAAAATACTCAATTCTTTGAAAACATTGATTTTAATCACTAACAACTGTACTAAAATCCCATTTTTGTAAATATTGCTCCATCTTGTGCAAGCCAAGGATTCCTCAAGCTTGAGGATCTTAGGTAGAATCTACATTTCAATTTTTGTAATTTTTGGAGTTCATTTGTGCCCCCAAATAGTAGTAGAAATTAATTTTTAACTATGTCAGACAATAAGTTTGAAACTAGCCAAAACTCTCCACAGACTAAACGCATTCTGGTTAGCTATGATGTTGTTTTTGTGGAGGATGATATTCAGTCATTGCCTTCATGTACTAAGGAGACATCTGTTAGCTCCAAAGACATGTATGATACTTTGCTGCCTCTTTTTACAGGTGGACAGTCTAGTGTTGGTCCTAATGAGGCAACTTCTCAACCTTTGTAGGTTTCATGTGATGATGCAGATCATTCCATTTCTGATGCAGATTTACATGATGCACTTATTGATGAGAGAGCTGATATTGAGCAGGCAAGAACTATGCCAAAATGGCTGGTGCAGACCTTGCGTGATAGCAAATTAGTTGCACCTATGTCATATCGTACTCGATCAGGCTCTCAAAGTGCCTCTTTTGTTGAAGATTCAGTCACTCATTAGACATAAAGACCTCAAGATGTATGAAGGTTGAAGAAAGACGAAGAGAAGCAGAAACAAAGCATTAAAAAAAATCAAAGCCTTAGTGAAGGGACAAATTCACGATTGTAATATAGTTCATAGAAACTTCCAGAATCACGAGTTTTGAATCTTGGAACAAACTTGTATATATACATATATATATATATGAGTTAGAAGATCATAATATATAGATGAGGCCGTAGTAGAGCCGTAAAAAAAGGAGAGAGATAGAAAGTCTGAGATAGCCGGAGAGAGAGGCTTAGAAAGTGCGCATATGTAAAGATGAATAGTAGAACCTGAACAATCGGGTATTCATCTGAGAGAGAGATGATAAGGAAGAACTACTCAGAATAGGAGAGTTTTCCATGGCTATGAGCAAAGTGAGGCCAAGCCATTCTGTACACATCTTCTCTAATAGAAAACACATACTTATGTGGAAAGATCTGAGCGCATTCTCCTTGTGTGAAGAAATCTAAGTGATTTCATGTTACTGTGAAAGTTAGTTAACAGTTACAGTTATCTCAGTACACTTTTTATAGTACTTCTGCAAGTTAGATCTCGCAGTATAGTGTAAAGTTTTTCATGAATGATAGCTTAACGTGAAGCTTGTAGTCTCAACTACAAACTTTTCAAAGAGTTTTGTAAAATGGGACATGTACTCACAATACTAAGTCTGACCGTAAAGGCATCCAGAACTGGTGAAGGTTTTTCTTCAAACTTCAGATAAAGTTCATTCACTAAAGGAAGCTCAGGTATTACTTCCTTACTTCAATTACAAACATTTGAAGTAACTACAAACAGAATTGCAGTTGATTCTGGTAAGATTCTAGTAAGATTACGGTGATAGTCCGATGAAGTTCCGGTGAAATTCTAGTGAGTTTAAAACACAGTTTGGGCACATCTAAAGTGGTGAAAAGAATATCTAACAATAAGCTAACATAGAATTGAAAAGACTGAAGTAAACCAGATCAGAATTGAAGCTTGTAGGAAGGCAAAGGTTTCTGTAAAGTGAATTTTTGGAGTTCACTAAATATAGTTATAAAGTTTTCAGTTTTCAGAAGGTTGCTAAGCTATTGATGATTATAGAGGTGTCCTAACATCACTTTAGCTTAGTTCTTGTGGTGTGGCGAATTCTACAGCTAAAGTTCAGCTTCCGCCGCATCAACAAGTGGTATCAGAGCAGAAAAGGTTATGAAGAGAAGAAAAGGTTGTCAAGAGTAAACGGAAGTGAAGACACAAGAGAATTTAAAGAATTCTTCATAAGAAAGGTGAAAGCTGAGGATATCAACAACAAACGGCATCAGAGAAGCATTCCAAAGTCATTCTCAAGGGTAAAGGTTTACAAAAGGTAAAATCCTTTAACGTTATACTCATCGGCAGTAACAGAAACAAGAAGATTATGGCAGATCACATTTCTATTGACAAATTGGACAGAGATAACTATCCCGCATGGGTAATGCGAATGGAAGCCTTACTTATGAGTAAGGACTTAATGATATATGTGACAGAAGAAGAAAGAAGCCTACTTTTGGAGACGACAGCCAACCGAAGAAAGAAGAATTAGAAGCCTTGAAGCCGTGGCAGAAGAAAGATGCAATATCTACAATACCATTACAGATCATTTACTACCACATATTAGAGGTCTGGAGAAAGTGGAAGACATATGGAGTGCATTGGAAGATCATTTCCAAAACACCACCAAAGCTAGGAAGGCTAGCTTATGGTCAGAATTTACAACGTTCAAGAAAAAGCAAAGTCAAAGCATTAGTGATTATGTCAATAAGACGAAGGACTTGGCAGATGGTCTTGGATCTATTGATGAGGATATCAAAGTTCACAGGTTAATAGCGCAATTGCTTGCAGGATTGAGAGGAGATGAAAGATGGAAACCTTTCGTACTCTCAACTGAACTTTCATTAATTCATTTTGTACCAGATTTAAATCAGTTGCTTGGACTAATGCTAACATTTGAGCAAGATTTGAAGACAGATGGAGATAAAGGACATAGTTCTGCTATGTATGCAAAGAGTAAGAAGAAAGGTGACAAAGGAAAAGAAAAAGATGAAGAAGAGATGACTAATCAAGCAAATTATGCAAGAGGGAGAGGTAATGTCAGAAGTAAAAATAGAGGTAATACAAAAGGAAGAGGTAATCAGAATAACAACAAGAAGTCTTGTTGGATCTATGGATAAAGCAATCATTTGGCTCATGATTGCTGGCATAATTCTCAAGGATCAAGTCAGAATCAGAATAACAATAGCAGAGGCAAAAGCGGAAGATATCAAAGAGGAAGACAAAGCCAAAGAGGCGGATATGGTAGAGGTGGAGCAAGAAGTTGGGGATAGAATCAGTCTCACAACACTACCTACTACAACTATGCAAATGATACACAAAATGACAATCATACGACGTTGATGATGAATTCGATAAGTGTGTCAGAGAATGAAGATCTCAAGGTATTCTATATTGACTCTGGTTGTTCAAATCATTTGTCACGAAATATAGAATTCTTATCAGAATTAAAAGGAGGTATTTCAAATCATACAGTACAAACAGGTGATAACACAAAACATAATGTGCGGTCAATTGGAAAAGTAAAGTGTAAGAATGGAGCTGACCTACTAACAAATGTTTTGTATGTTCCAACAATCCCAAAGAATCTGATCAGCATGGGACAGATAGTAGAAAAAGGTTTTCAAGTCAGGTTTACAAATGAAAGAGTATTTGTTGAAGATCCAAAGAATGGATACAATCAAATTGTCTATGGTAAAAAGGAAGGTAGACTTTTTACTCTTAAAGTACAAGGGAATGTTGCTCAAGCTTTAATCACACATGGTGATGAAGTGTTTACAGAATTGGACCTCTGGCATAAGAGGTTAGGACATTTTAATGAAAAAGGAATCAAAATGATGGTGGAGAAACAATCTGTAAGAGGATTACCAAATATGAAAAATCAACATATGATTCACAAATGTGAAGCCTGTCAGATGGGAAAAGCACACAGGTTACCATTTCAGAAGAATGGTTACAAATACAATAGTCTACTAGAACTCATACATACAGATGTATGGGGACCAACAAAAGAAGGATCTATCAGCGGTTCAACGTATTATGTTCTTTTTATTGATGATGCAATAATATGGATAACAATTTATGTTCTGAAAGAGAAATCAAAAGTGTTTGGAGCTTTCAAGCATTTTCATGCATACGCTGAAAGACTTACAGGACAAAAACTCAAAAGACTAAGGTCTGATGGAGGAGGAGAATATTTTTCTCGAGAATTCAATGATCATCTGTGGAATGCAGGTATCAAAAGAGAAATAACTTGCAGGTATACACCGCAACAAAATGGAGTAGCAGAAAGGAGAAACCGAACTCTAGTTGAGTTTGCCAGAGCAATGTTAAAGGAGAAGAATTGTCCAAACTATCTTTGGGCTGAGGCTGTAAATACAGTCACATATCTTGTAAACAGATTACCATGTGCAGCTTTAAATGGAATGACCCCTTATGAAGCTTGGTGGGGTAAGAAACCAACATTTGATCATTGCAAAGTGTTTGGATCAGTAGCTTATGCTTATGTACCATCACAACTCAGACATAAGCTTGAACCAAAAGCTAAAAAATATGTATTCATCGAATATGATGAAAAACAGATGGGTTATAGGTTATGGAGTCCTTTAACCAAACAGTTTATTGTTTCCAGAGATGTGACATTTGATGAAGAGAAGAGTTGATATGCAGATAAAGAGCATAATGATGAAACAATTGAAGAAGAGGTAAGAAGAATAAAAAGGTAAATCACATATGCAGGTGAATGGAGATGAAAATCATATGCAGGCAAGTACATCCAGGATCGGATCAACTATGAGAAATGAAGATGCACCGAGAATTGATGAAGAAGTGTATTCAGATACACATGAAGAGTATGAACCAAGAAGATCAAACTGAGTAAGGAAACAACCAACAAGGTATTCCTATGATACTTCTTATTTGACTCAAAAAAACTATGCTTACTTAGTAAAGGAAGATGAAGAACCTCAGAATTACAGTGAAGCAAAAGGTAAGGAACAATGGGAAGAAGCAATGAAGGAGGAGTTCAATGCACTGGAAGAGAATAAGACTTGGGAACTTGTTCCAAAACCAAATGGTAAGAAAGTGATTGGAAATAAATGGGTTTACAAAGTTAAGAAGCTTGCAGATGGAAGAATAGCCAGATACAAAGCTAGACTAGTAGTCAAAGGTTATGCTCAGACGTATGGCATAGATTATGATGAGACATTCAGTCAGGTGGCAAAGATGTCAACCATAAGGACATTGATTGCTATAGCAGCATCAAAAGGATGGAAACTAAGTTAGTTGGATATAAAGAATGCATTTCTAAATGGATATATATCAGACGAAGTCTACATGGAACAACCTGAAGGGTTTGTAAGTTCCAGTTACCCAAATCATGTTTTCAGATTAAGAAGAGCACTCTATGGATTGAAGCAAGCTCCAAGAGCTTGGAATTACAGACTTGTGAAGTATCTCAATGACCTTGGATACCAAAGCTCAAAGGAAGATGCAAGTCTCCTCATTAAGAGAACAGAAGAAGGTATGATCTACATTTGTATTTATGTAGATGACATTATAATCACAGGTACCTCAGATAAAGGAATCAAGGAGGTAAAGAGATTGCTTGAAAAAGAATTCAAGATCAGTGATCTAGGAAAGTTATCATACTTTCTTGGAATGGAAGTTACATATATAGAACATGGTGTATATGTTTCACAAGAAAGGTATCTCCTAAACTTACTGAAGAAGTTTAACATGGAGAATTGCAGAGAAGCCTCAACACCACTTGAGGTCAATCATAAACTCAGCAAATATGATGGTGCAAAGTTTAAAGATATGAGAAAGTATCAATCTTTAGTGGGAATCTTGATTTATGCTACGCTAACAAGACCAGATCTTAGTTATGCAGTAGGAGTTCTCTCACAGTTTATGCATTGTACGAAGGATCAACATTGGGTTGCAGGACAAAGAGTTCTTAGATATATCAAAAGAACTATAAATGAAGGATTATATTATCCTTTTACATCATATATAAAGCTGAGAGCATACAAGGACTCAGATTGGGCAGGAAGTCAAGATGACAGAAGGTCAACACATGGGTATATTATATACCTAGGAGATAAGTTTGTCAGCTGGTGTTCAAAGAAGCAGCATACAGTGGCTTTATCGTCAATTGAAGCTGAGTATAAAGGACTTGTGGAAGCAGCTAAAGAAGTAATATGGATGCAGACCTTGTTCAAAAGCATGGGTATTGATCAAGGTATACCTATCATACATGGAGACAATATGAGTTCATTGTATCTTGCAGCAAATCCAGTATTTCATGCAAGAACAAAGCACATAGAGATTCAATATCATTTCTTGAGGGAAAAGGTAATGGAGAAGGAGATTGAAATAGTATACACTCCTACGAAAGATCAGATTGCAGATATTCAGACAAAGAGCTTGGATGGAGTAAAAACAAGTAGATTCAAAGAAATGGCAGGAATTAAAGAAAAGAAGAATATATGAAAGTTCAGAGGATGCTAATTAGTGATTGAGGGAGAGCTGTTGAAGATTCACTCACTAATTAGACATAAAGACCTGAAGATGTATGAAGGTTGAAGAAAGATGAAGAGAAGCAGAAACAAAGCATTCAGAAAAATCAAATCCTTAATAAAGGGACAAATTCACGATTGTAATATAGTTCATAGAAACTTCCAGAATCACGAGTTTTGAATCTCGAAACAAACTTGTATATATATATGAGTTAGAAGATCATAGTATATAGATGAGAGGTTGTAGTAGAGCCAGGAAAAAAGGAGAGAGATAGAAAGTCTGAGATAGCAGGAGAGAGAGGCTTAGAAAGTGCGCATATGTAAAGATGAATAGTAGAACCTGAACAGTCGGGTATTCATCTGAGAGAAAGATGATAAGGAAGAACTACTCAGAATAGGAGAGTTTTCCATCGCTATGAGCAAAGTAAGGCCAAGACATTCTATACACATCTTCTCTAATAGAAAACACATACTTATGTGGAAAGATCTGAGTGCATTCTCCTTGTGTGAAGAAATCTAAGTGATTTCATGTTACTCTAAAAGTTAGTTAACAGTTACAATTATCTCAGTACACATTTTACGGTACTTCTGCAAGTTAGATCTCGCAGTATAGTGTAAAGTTTTTCATGAATGATAGCTTAACGTGAAGCTAGTAGTCTCAACTACAAACTGATCAAAGAGTTTTGTAAAACAGGACATGTACTCACAGTACTAAGTCTGACCATAAAGGCATCCAGAACTGGTGAAGGTTTTTCTTCAAACTTCAGATAAAGTTCATTCACTAAAGGAAGCTCAGGTATTACTTCCTTACTTCAATTACAAACATTTGAAGTAACTACAAACAGAATTGCAGTTGATTTCGGTAACATTCTGGTAAGATTACGGTGACAGTTCGGTGAAGTTCTGGTGAAATTTTGGTGAGTTTAAAACACAGTTTTGGCACATCTAAAGTGGTGAAAAGAATATCTAACAGTAAGCTAACATAGAATTGAAAAGACTGAAGTAAACCAGATCAGAATTGAAGCTTGTAGGAAGGCAAAGGTTTCTGTAAAGTGAATTTTCGGAGTTCACTAAATACAATTATAAAGTTTTCAGTTCTCAAAAGGTTGCTAAGCTATTGATGATTATAGAGGTGTTCTAACATCACTTTAGCTTAGTTCTTGTGGTGTGGCGAATTCCACAGCTAAAGTTCAACTTTCGTCGCATCAATATCTTTTGCATTAGATTGCTATGCTATGGCTGCATCTAGTCTATGTGATGAGACTGAGCCTGTTTTGATTGATGAAGCACAAAATTCAGAAAATTGGATGGCAGATATGCAATCTGAATATGATGCTATAATGAAGAATGGTACTTGGTCTTTATGTGACTTGCCTCCTGGCAAGAAGGCCATTGGCACTAAGTGGGTATACAAGCTGAAGCGTAAACCTGATGGTATAGTTGACAGGTATAAGGTTAGGCTTTTTGCAAAGGGTTATGCACAGGAAAGAGGCATTGATTTTGATGAGACCTTTGCACCTACATGTCGTATGACTACTGTTCAGAGCATCTGTGCACTTGCAGCCCATCATGGTTGGAATGTACATCAGTTGGACATTAAAACATCATTTCTGAATGGTGACTTGCATGAAGAAGTGTATGTTTTTCAGCCCCGTGGCTTTGTGCAAAAAGGGCATGAAAATCAGGTGTGCAGGTTAAAGAAGGCATTATATGGTTTAAAGCAAGCACCACGTGCTTGGTATGAGAAGATACATGCCTATCTGATTGCACATGGTTTTGAGAACAGTCCAACTGAAAGCATCTTATATGTTAAGCGTGCTAAATATGTGCTTCTGATCATTATTTTCTATGTTGACGACATGTTGCTCACTGGTCCTATTGAGAAGCATATTGTTGATATTAAGACTGATTTTCATGCCTCATTTGAGATGTCTGATTTGGGGCATTCGCATCATTATTTGGGCATTCAGTTCATGCACGTTGATGGTGGAATGGCTTTGTGTCAAACGAAATATATTGACATATTATTGTAGCATTTTGGCCTTGAAGACTGTAAGCCTATTGCCACTCCTATGGAGACAAGTTTACGATTGAGTTTTCATGATGTTGGAGATGCATTTGATGTTATTCTCTATCAGCAAGATGTTGGATGCTTGATTTACTTATGCATTACTCGGCCAGATATTCAATTTGCTGTCTCACAGATGAGCAGGTTTATGCATTGCCCAGGAGTCAAGCATTGGCAAGCAGTTAAGCACATCTTTCGCTATTTGAGTGGTACTCTGCTACTTGGGTTGTTTTATCCCAAGGGGGAATCACTATCGCCAAATTTGCATGCTTTTTCTGACTCTGATTGGGATGGTTGCTATGACACTCGTGTGTCCACTAGTGGCTTTTGCTTCATGCTTGGTAGCTCATGTATATCTTGGTTGAGCAAAAAGCAGCCTACTATGGCCACTTCCAGTTGTGAGGCTGAGTATAGGGCACCTTTCACAGCTATTGTTGAGTGTGTGGCTCAAACGCCTTATGGCTGATTTGGGTGTTGATCAGACTTCTGCTACCACCATCTTCACTGACAGTCAGAGCGCATTGGTAGTTGCGAGGAAAGCTGTGTTCCATGCTCTCACTAAGCACATTGAGGTGCATTATCACTATGTCAGGGAGAGGTTCTCTGTTGGGGAGATCAGCTTGGCATATGTGCCCACGCAAGAGCACATTGCAGACCTTTTCACGAAGGCTCTGCCTAGGGAGAAGTTTGAAGCTTTCCGCAAAGCTTTGGGCTTACTTCCTTTTGTGGAGTGATTTCCACATAGCTTCGCACTTCCTTATACATGAGTGCCAGCTCCTTGTTCACCGCATCACTCCCAAGGGGGATTTGTTGATATATTTACGTAGTGATGTGTGTGAACACACTAGGACTGCCGGGGCACTTTTTTCCCTCTTTAGGAGGTTTTTTTCCCTCGGCTTATATATTTGCCTATTGCCCTAATGGGCTACTTATCTTAGTACAGTTTTTAGTAATACATTCAATATTGTGTGTTGTGCTCCAAACTTCTTCTTCTTCCTTGTGTTGTTCGCGTGCTTCCGCAGACGTCTAACTCCAACAGTATCCATTGAAAGCACAGTTGGAAGTGTTTATGTGCTTCAAATAGTTTTTGTTCTTGGTTGAAAATCTATCAACAATGCCATGTGAAATGGGCACCCTCCATTCTCATCGAGGGAGGGAATACATGTCTTCTGGTTTTAATGCATTCTCATTGAATGTGGGATAAAACGTCAATGTACAATGCCGTATACACCTCAACATAATGGAGTCGCTCAAAAAAAGAATAGGTCTCTCATGGAGATGGTGAGGTGCATGGTCAAGAGTCAGGCTTTACCACAAAGCTTATGGATTGAGGTTGTTATGTGTGTAGCATATTGTTGGCATACAAAGCAACAGAGGAGTCATGCACAATACGGCAACAAGGCCAAATCATTTTTTTCCATGGACCATTTACAACTCAAGTGATTTTAATCACTACACAAACATTGTAAATTCCATTTTTGGTAGAATAGACTCCATTTTGTGCAAGCCGAGGAGTCCTCGAGCTTGAGGAGTATTAGAACTAGCTACATATCAATTTTCATAATTTTTAGACTCTGTTTGAGCCCTCAAATAGGCTCTAGAACCTAATTTTTAACTAGGCCGGACACTAGGTCTGGACAAGACCAAAGCTAGTTAGAAAACTATAAAAAGAGCTAGAGAGCTCATTTTTGGGGTTAGATTGTTTGTGAATTGAGCTTATGTAAGAGACATTTTGACTAATGCAAAGAACTCCATTGTTCCTCTCCTTGTTCTTGCCTTGTGTGCGCGTGTGTGTGTATGTGTGTGCATGCTTGTGTGCTTCTCAATCACACACTTGTGCCTTCACTTGCTCAAAGTCTCCATACTAGTCCTCACGTCTCATGGATTGACAATTATGAGGTGAATCTTCTCACGTTGGTACTCACCATTGTGCTAGAGTGACACCAAATTGGGCGTCGTTGCCGGGGAGAGAGCTTCGAGGACGAGCGTGTGATGGTAAGACGTTGAGTTGAGACATTGGGGTTATAGGTAATATCCTTCTTTCTCTTGATTTTCTTCATTTTTTCCTTACTTTCGCATCACCATCATCACCATCATCATCCCCACCATCTCTCACCTCCATCTCCATCTCCACAAAAAATTTCAGTTTTTGGTTCATATTACACCCCCCACCTCATTTCCCTCATTTCATTGTGAGAGAGAGCGAGAGAGAGCTTGCATGCTATCTGTTTTTGGTGTGTTTTTGAGCTTTAGTTGCAGGAACTAGCTGTACCACCTTCTCCAGCAGTGTGCGCAGGTACGACAGACTCTGCACAGGTCCCGGGACGACGACCTCTGTCTGTCGCGACAGACAGAAAAACTTAATATTTTGTGAATGCGTGTTTGGCACGGTAACCTACACCATTAGAGCACTTTAAATCACTAGAAGTTTCTCAAAAATTTGCGTTTTTTCCGTCTATCGCGACAGACACCATCTATCGCGACAGACCACTCTATCGCGACAGACCAAATCACGACAGACGACAGACAGCGTCTATCGCGACAGACACCGTCTATCGCGACAGACCACTCTATCCCGACAGACACCATCTATCGCGACAGACCACTCTATCGCGACAGACACCATCTATCGCGATAGACAAAGACCCACGATAGACCCCGTCTATCGCGACAGACCAAATCACAACAGACGACAAACACCATCTATCGCGACAGACACCAGCTATCGCGACAGACCACTCTATCGCGACAGACACCATCTATCGCGACAGACCAAATCACGACAGACGACAGACAGCGTCTATCGCAACAGACCACTCTATCGCGACAGACACCATCTATCGCGACAGACCACTCTATCGCGACAGACACCGTCTATCGCGACAGACCAAATCACGACAGACGACAGACAGCGTCTATCGCGACAGACAGCGTCTATCGCGACAGACACCGTCTATCGCGACAGACCACTCTATCGCGACAGAGCACTCTATCGCGACAGACACCGTCTATCGCGACAGACCACTCTATCGCGACAGACACCGTCTATCGCGACAGACCACTCTATCGCGACAGACACCGTCTATCGCGATAGACAGACATTTTCGGCAAAAATTAAGGGGTAAAATTTTTGGAAATTTAGGCTAAATTTTGGGCATATTTGCACTCTTAACTACTCACACACTTGCAAAGGCCTTAGAAAAATGCATTAAAACCCCTGAAAGGTTCTGTTTGTTTGGTTAACCCATAAACCCTGAACGGCCATAACTTTTTCTTACGAGGTCCATTTTTTGAGCTCTAGGGCTTGTCGAAAAGCTCGTGGCATATACTACGCGCCCTCAACTGTTTTTTATAAGAATAATGCGTTGATTTTGAGATAGGATATTTGGAAGTTGGCACACTGAGGGGTAGGAACACCAAGGGAGCCCTAGAGGAAATTTTTAGTAATACAAAAGGGGGAACAAGGGTCATTAAAAAAGTGTCTGAAATAAATTGTTTGTCAATTGAAAGGTCAACTTGGAGCTAATCTTGGGACTGATGCAGGTCTATTAAGAAGCAATTGAGAGCGTCCAAGCAAGGGTTTTGTGCAAGCTTGAGAATCAACTTCTCGAGCACTAAAGAGCAAGAGCAGCAAGAAAGGTCGGAATACTCTCTACTCCCCTTCATCAATTCCTAGCTTAGGCTAAGAACGATTAGAAGTAGGAGTAAGTCAGGGCGACGATAGGCAATTATCAAGTTGAAGCATACCTAAACTTTCAAGTTCAAGCTAAGGACATAATCTTTGTACTGTCGAGAACTTTAAAGGAAAAGGACTTAACGTGGAACGATCAACTGTAAGTGCAAAACTACACTCAAATATACCTTACGACGTGATATCAGACAAGAATTTTAACAACGGGAATCAACTAAAAAGAATCAAGTAACTGATACAAAAGGACTCTGCAACAAGGTTGTACTTGGGCAAAATTAGGCTATTCAGCTAGGCTTATGAACCTTAGATCAGGGCGACATCTAGTAAGGGATAGACAAAGCCTTAGGTCTTCAGAGGCTAGTGTCAACCACACTGCTAGGTCGTGGGCCCAGCAGTTGAGCCACCACTCATACTACCCAAGTTCTGAGACTAGTGAATCTGAGATGTCTCAAGGTATGGAGAGACCTACAGGAAGTTCAGGAATGCCTTACTTGCACAGGGTAGAAGGCCCTTACAAAACGCAGTTGGAATACCTTAGGACCAACCGATTAGGTGCCAGCATCTATGAGGACGGCCTAGGAAGATCTGTGGTACAGATTAAGAATCCTGATCAATCCATTGGACTAGAGCACCTAGCTGTCAAGTTCGAAAACGGAGCATACTTGGACAAAGAAGGAACCATATACGTAGTCACCAATCACCCAGATAAGACGGACGAATTTGGAAATGTGATCCCAGAAGCAGACTTAGGTGACCTGGAGCAAGGAAACATGGGTGCAAAACCTAGAACCCCTCGAGGTAAATCGGTTCTCACTAGGATTATCACACCGGAGTGGATTCCCCAGGATAATAAGAGCATAGATTTGCTCCTCAATCGAGAGACGGACGAAGCCTTTTGGAGGTACAAACCTGATCGGCCAATTGATATAGGAACAATCATGATATATGAGTTTAAGGATCCTGATAGCCCAGGTAGAGTGACCTACTTAGATCACGCTTCGGAGAGGATCTTTGTGGTGACAGAAAATGATAGGCATGCTTACACTTGGAAGGGTGAATTCGTTTTCCCCCAACCAAGATCGAATGTATCCTATGGTCACCCTAGAGCTGGAACATCCCAAGCTCATGGAATGCAAAGAGACAGAAGTAGAGATAGACCAGAAGTAAGCTTTGCCAACCCAGTGGGCAGAGAAAGAACAAGGACGAAAACAAATAGAGTAGAACCTGAGATACTTAGAGCTCACAGGAATCAAAGAAATGCGGATGAGTTCCCTCTACCACGACCTAGAGAGCACACAAGGACTTTGAGACCGACTCAGCTAGTTAAGTCCATGAAGAACTACTTCGATGGCACTGGAGATCCATACGATCATGTGGCTGAGTTTAGGCAAGTCCTGAGAGCTGAACAAGTGGAGGATCTATTCACGCAGTACAACGCCTTTGGTCTGACCCTTAGGAACACTGCCCTGACATGGTTTCAGCCACTAAATGAGAGGCAGTTCAGGAGTATAGACCAACTCCTAGAGGCTTTCATTATTGAATTCTCTAAGAGTGGCATAAGGCATAATACCTTGAAAGGCTCTTAACGCCGCAGGAAAAGTGGTTTTACGAGACTTTATTTTGTTCAACTCCCTCGGAATCGGTCTACTTGGATTACCTAGAGCCCACAATTATCTCGAAATGGATTTTTCTTATGGCTATGCACTAGCTCATAAATTCCCGGCAGACGCACCAAAATGTTGAGCCTCTTTAGCCCAAGGAAAAGGATTTCCACAAATGCTTATGGTGTGCTCAAATCACCTCAACCTAATTGATTTGCATTTCTCGAGCCCCTGATTTACCTTCAAACACACTTGTACGTACGCACTATTGCTCTCTCAAGTCCTCTTACTCTCACACACTCCCTCTTACTCCCGCTCTTCCCTTTACCTCTTGCGCACTCATATACCCACCTACCTTTCACTCATGCACGCACTCAAACACACATGCTCATGTGATCGGTCACTCGCATTCAAGCAAACCAATCCGACCCTCACAATCAAGCACTCAAACAATCAAGCATTTTCACTTGCACTTACTCAGACTCACTTACTCAACTACACACTTACACACTTTAGCAAGCACCCAATTCCTCCTCACTCTTTTCACACACCCCCACACATATGTAATCGCACACCTCCGATTGAACTGCCCTTTTTCACACTCTTACTTCTCCTTTCTTGCATTCATGCTCCTATACCCGTTTACTCTTTGTCTCACTACTCGTTTTCACTTCCACACACAGATGTACACACATACTCGTATAGCACACCTTTCAACATGCACTCCTACCCATGCATACATATTTTTTCGATAAAGCATTTCTTTCTAAGCTTGCAATGCAAACACTTAAGTTGTAGGCGTTAACTATCAGAAGTATGTGTAGCATTTTCTGAGCGCAATTCTAAAGAATAGCTTCCATAGTGTTCTAAGGAAAACTATCGTGCTGAGCTTCAAGACTTCTTCAAGACTGTTGTTGCATGTCAGAGCATAGCTCAAATAACCATGGCCACTTTAACCATTTACAGATTAACATACTTCGGCGCAAATTTATACACAACGCACAAGTGTATCAGATACACTATGACTTCTGTAATCATGTGAACAAAATGATTCTCACGATATATTAAGAATTAGTTTAATAAGTTCGCACTTGAGAGGTTGAATGTACTTACTGCATTCTTCATTTCATCGTATCCATCTTCCGTGTGCAGATTCGGGCTTATTTGGCATAGCTGAAGACCGTAGTGAAGAGCAGATTAAACAAGTCTCTTCCATTGTATTAGCATCATATCATGTACAACACAGTGCACATTACATGCTTGGACTCATTGTCTGAAACAGCTCCCACCAGCTCACTTTGTCAGACACGCAATGTGTGCCGCATTATGCGCTTGTGGACAATCAAGCCCAAATCTCTTCATCGACCACATTGTTGCTGATAATGATGGTGACCGTGCGGGTTGCAACTGCAGCGCATATCGTGAAGCTGAATCTTTCGGTAGTGAGTTTTGTTGCCCAAAGCTTCGTATCGATATGTCGCAGACGACTCCAACTGTCTTATGCGACCTTCTGCGATCAAATCTGATGACTGTGTGAAGCTTCTCCAACGAATCTCGTCCAACTCTAGATTCAAAACAATAAAGCTTATCAGTAAGAGATCATAGGCTACACCGTATGCTTTGATACCACGTATAGAAGTTGGAGGATAGCGATGGTGCTGCAATAGACGCAGAAGCTAATCTTGATAGATAGGCAAAAGAGGAAGAGACAGATAATACCCCCCCATGATATGCTCACGCGTACGCACAGATATCGAGTTGAAGATGTGCGTTTCCGAAAGCACCACAAGGAGGTCCCCCTCAATCCACGCGTTCCTCCCTTATCTTCAGCTCTGATATCCGTTTTTTTTTGGCTTCCGTGCTGCCCAGTAGCCCCGCAGATAATGCCCACAAGAAGGACAAAAGGCCAGAGGCTCCCCCAGAATCCTCAGAGCAATGAATACCCCACTCATCTTTTCTGGGTTTTTTTTTTTTTTTTTTTTTTTTTTGTCAGAGCCCCACTCCCGGTCCTACTTCCACGACTTCTCCTGCAACATCAGTACCTGGTATATACAGAAATTTTGAGGACATAAATGGTCGCAGGATTCCCTGTGATTGTTGAGGTGTCGTATTGCCTAGACTTTGAGATGCCAAAATCAGAGATCTTCCCTTCAAAATCCTTACTAGGAGAATATTACTACTTTTCACATCTCTATGGATAATAGAAGGATCACATCCCCTATGCAAATAATCCAAACCCCTACTGCTGTTTTGAATTGCACATCCACAATAACTTAGCAAAGTGTGTACAATACTGCGTCGTCGTTTTCTTTCTGTACTCTTCTTATGTTGAATGCTCGACTTCTTTCTTTTCAACTTCGCAAGTTACCATGTTGAAAGCTCAAGATCACTCGCTCTTTTACCCTGTTCAATCTGCTCAGTAGTATCGTAAAGACCGATTTGGAACTCCATGGAAAGAGCCGACTGCAGCTCAAGCTTTTCTTCATTCATGGTGGGTTTTTTTCGGTCATAGTCCACACACATCAGGGCTATGTCGACTACCTTCCAAATACTTGAAACATTCAGATCATCTGATAGACGTGGATCAACTATGCTTGATAAATCGCCTCTTTTAATATGTGGCTTTGCCCACTTAACAATATGAATATATTCTCCCAATCCCTGCAATCAATATCTCCACATACTTCTCATCAATTATCAAATTCATTCTGCAAGACCTGAAATCAAACAAATTTCCTGCCAAATAAAACCACATTAGGGCATAAAATCAACCATTTTCGGAGCTAACATACTTCCCTCTTCTTATTTGCGAAGTCGTCCTCGACGAGCCACTATTGCTGCAATAAAATCCCAACAACCATGAATATGTCAATTTTCAATCAGTTCACATACCTTTTCATCGAGCCGCCACTTCCACTGAACCTGCACTCATCGAAGCTATTAGTGCTAAAAAAAATCACTCATGAATACATACAAATCAATCACTTCCAAAATGATCCAAGATCATGTACGTATATGCAATTCCATTTCAGCCATGCATCAATTTGCTCATACATTCCATTATGAAAAATGGTCTCAACCAAAATAACACATGCACACCTTCCATGTTTTAGATATGCAACTACCAATGCGGAAAACAGAAAAGAAATTACCGAAATAAACAACAACAACTGAAATGGACACAATCGGAGATGCAAAAATACCCAAAATGCATACCCCATTATTGCATCTACTATTCGCTATGTACAATCATTCCATGACTAGACGTTCCCACAGAATCCCCATCGTCGTCCTACAAAAGCCATCGAAACTCGAGTGCAAGTCAAGACATGCATCAGAACCCTGGAGTGTCCCACACACTAAAAAAAACCCTGAGATAGAGCACACAAGTTATAAAGCAAGACAGTTGCATTACCTCGCTAAAGCCTCATCCATAAGTACATATAGAGTCTCCGTACCTTCAAGAATGTTGATTCAAAGTGAGCTGATCTGTCGCAAGCCAACACATACCAATCACACAAGAAGATAACGTTCCCTTCCAAGCGATTACGCCCTCTCCTCTCTTTCTCTCCCCCTCAGGAGTGGGGAATAACTTCATATGAAAATTTTATTTTAATCACACGTTGGCCTACATTGACACTGGATGCGATTCGTGGACCTAACCACCCGATCAGGTTGATTCCACCCATCTACCAATGCAATGCAGCGCACAACACATAAACACACAATGATAACACATAACATATATCAGCTAGCCCATAACGAAGCTGGATACGGCTCGTGGTCGTGACTACCCAGCCACGATGGCGGCGAGGATAAATCCACTCACCTACTAGCCCACCATAGCGCATTGGTACGATCACACAACACATTTTCTTTTTCTTTTCTCTTCTTTTCTTCGTTTTTCTTTTCATAATTAATTAGTTCACCCAAGTCCTGAGAATTAGGGAGAGGAAGAAAGGGACTTTCCCACTTTTCCCACACATGCATGCAAAACATATACACACTAGCCTTTGACAGATCAACCACCTCTTCACTCCATTCTCTCAATTACAGACACTACATATGTATTCATCGAGTTGACTTTTCACTAGGTAACTACAGCCAGCTATGCCTTAGTCCCTCGTATACCTATCCCTAGGTGTCCTAGAATGTGAGTCCCCGGAATGTCTCATGTAGCCTCACATCGTACTCGAATCCCGACAACTTCTCTAAGGCGAGTCAGGCTCAACTTCAGGAGCTCCGTCATCACTTCCTAGCGTTAGCACATCTGCCCAAGCCCACGTGATATCGTTTTCCTCATTAGGCATTTCCCTCGAAGGATCAAAATAGTAGTATCGATCTCCCGCCCATCCTACATGTCGAGCTAGGTATTCCTCAAAACACTCAATGTAAAATGCAACACCCAAACCCTGGTTTATAAAGCATACCAGCCAATGTGCTTCCTCAACATCGTATTCCGTCTCAAAGTCGTCAACATCTATGTCCATGCGAGCGAACGTTTGGTCCGAGAAATATATCCTTAGCTCGTACAAGTAGAGTTGTGTTATCTGATCTGCCATTTTGTTACTTAGCTCCTAACAGTCTCTGCATAACACAAAAAATATTAGAAGTCCAAAATTCTTGAGCTAGCAAGCAAGGATATTTATGACACACAAATCATAGCTTACATATGCGCATATATATATAATACTATACATGTATGTACAAGGAGTCTACTTCGTCATTTCGTTTGGGTCTCGTCTGGCTTCTCCCGTCCTAATATCACTTGAAATATGGTTTAACTCGAAGCGCGTTAACCTTCACGGGAGCATATTCTTCTCCTAAATCTTGAATTTGCATGGAACCATTAGAGTTGAGTTCCACCACCTTAAACGGTCCTGCCCATCTTGTTTGTAACTTCCCCGGGAATTTATAATATTTACTATCATAGACTAGTACCAAATCCCCTTCTTGAATCACATAGGTTTTGAGATTCCTGTCATGCCTCTCCTTACGTCTCTTCTGAATAGCTTCCAAACTTTGTTGTGCGATGAGTCTCTTTTCTTCCAGCTTGACCAGTTGTATGTACCTCTCCTTTAATGACTCTTCCTCGCCCAACCTGGCTTCGATGGCCACTCTTAATGTCGGAACTTCTTTTTCAATGGGAAAGATGGCTTCCTCGCCATATACTAAGGAGAACAGAGTGCTCTTAGTTGTCACTCGGTAAGATGTTCGATATGCCCACAAGGCTTCCAAAAGTCTCTCATCCCAGTCTCGCCTATGCACAGCTACTGTCTTTGTCAGAATCTGTTCAAGAATTTTGTTGGTGACCTCCACTTATCCATTTGCCCTCGGATAATATGGAGTGCTCTTTCTATGTTTGATCTTATATAATTCCATTAATTCTTCGATCAGTTCGTTGACAAAATGTGTCCCTCTATCACTCACTATCTCCAACGGGCATCCGAATCGAGTGATAATTTGCTCATATAGAAATTTAGCTACATCAACAGCTCGGTCAGTCTTCAGAGCTTTGGCTTCCACCCACTTGGTAACATAGTCAGTACAGACCAAGATATACCTATTGGATCTTCGTCGTGAGGGAGGATCAATAGGCCCACAAAATCAATTCCCCATTTCTCAAACGGCTTAAGAGCGAGCACCGGCGTAAGAGGAGCAGCATGTGCTAATGTGGGTTTGCCCATTCGTTGGCATTTGTCACATTTCTTACAGTATGTATGTGAGTCTTTGAACAGCGTTGGCCACCAATACCCAGCCAATAAAATCTTTCTTGCCGTCAGTTCACCAGCAAAATGCCCACCGCAAGGTTCGTCATGCAAGGCCCTCAACACTAGATTTGCTTCCTCTTCCTCGAGACACCTCCGATAAATGCTCTCATGAACAAAATATCGATAGAGTTGCCCCCCAATGATGCTGTGGTGCTTTGCCAATGCTAACAGTTTTTGTTTCTCTCTCTTGCTTGCTCCTGGCGGATATTTAGTAGTGCACAAGAAATTCACCAAGTCGGCATACCAAGGTATTTTAGCTTCAACCTGAAATAGATGTCCATCAGGAGCATCGTCGGGCACACCAGAGATTGGCTCTTCATTAACAATTCGAGACAAATGGTCAGCCAATATATGAGCTTTGCCTGGTCTGGTTACCACTGTGAACTGAAATTCTTGGAGAAGTAGCATCCACCTCATCAGTCACCCTGACAATTCGGGTTTATTAATGATGTACTTAAGGGCTTCGTGATCCACATAAAAAGTGAAATGCTTTCCCATCAAGTAATGCCGATATTTGTTTACCGCAAAGATCATCGAGAGACATTCCTTTTCTGTAGTCGTGTAGTTTCTCTCAGTGCTATTCAAATTGCGACTTGCATAGTAAATAGGATGGTTCAACTTCTTTTCGTCGGTTTGGCATAATACTGCTCCAACTGCAGTATGAGAAGCGTCGGTATGTACATGAAATTCCTTCGTCCAGTCAGGTGCTACCAAAATCGGTGCATTTATCAATCTCTCTTTGATCAAGTCGAATGCAACTTGACACTCTCCAGTCCATTGGTATTGTTGGTCTTTCCTCAAGAGATTCGTCAGTGGTGCCGCTATAGATGCAAAATTTAATATAAAACGTCGATAATAATTCGCATGGCCTAAGAATCCTCTGAGTTGTCGCAAATTTTGCGGAGGTGGAAGTTGTCCAATTTTTTCCACTTTGTCCTCGTCAACCGCAATCCCTTTTTCGGAAATAACATGTCCCAAAAGCAATCCTCTTTGTACTCCAAATGTACACTTTTCAGGGTTCAATGCGATGCCTTTTTCAATGCTTCTTCTTAAAATCGCTTCGATCCTCTCCATCATGTTTTCATCGTTGCCTCTGATTGCAAAGTCATCAAGAAATATCTCCATCCAATCCTGCAAGTAGTCTTGATATGCAGCTATCATTGCTCTCTGGAATGTGGCCGGTGCATTGCATAATCCAAATGGCATCACCCGATATGCATACGTACCCCATTCTATCGTGAAAGTAGTTTTGGATTGATCCTCTTCATGAATTTGGATCTGGTTGTACCCACTGAAACCATCCAAAAATGAGTACAATTTATGGCCAGCCACTCTGTCCAAGATTTGATCAGTGAATGGCAAGGGAAAGTGGTCCTTCTTCGTGCGCTCGTTCAACTTCCGATAATCTATGCAAATACGGATTTTCTTATTTTTCTTCGGAACCACTACAATTGGTGATACCCATTCGCTGGATGCGATGGGATATATGAATCCTGCTTCCAATAATTTGGTCAATTCCAGCTTGATCAATTCCGAGTAGACTGGATTCGTTCGCCTGAGTCGTTGACATATTGGTCGTGTGCCTTCTTCCACGTCTATATAATGTTGGCAGATTCGGGGATCAATTCCTGTCAGATCACTGTATGACCATGCAAAGGCCTTGCTGAAATTTTTGAGTGTCGTTTTAATACAATCTCGTACTCCATCTGGTAGCTCTAACCCTACGCTCAAGAACTTTTCTGGAAGAACTTCCCATTTTTCCAACTGAGCTTCTCGCGAGTATTCTTTATTCCTTGATGACACTGTGATTGGAACATGCTCTCCAATCACGCGTGCATGGTTGGCCAGTAAATCATTGTTTTGTTCTCTTTCGATTGAACCTAGTTTTTTCAATTCAGCTTTTGCAATGGCTTCCGACACTTTAGTCTTAATCTTTGCTTCTTTTTCCGATTCTCGACTTCTCTTTAGAATCTCTGCTTCGAGCATTCTAACTCTTTCTCTCAACTGTTGCACTTCCATCGCCGGAGCTAACTCTAGTTTCAATTCTTCTCTTGAAGTTCCCTTCTCCAGGGATTGAGTAGCTTTGTTTCTACTTGAGTCTATACTCAACATGTAGCAATGAAATTTACTTGTATGTGTCAACCATTCCAGCAACTCCTGGTCCGAATCATCGTTATAGAGCAATGGATTTTGATACTCTCCCATCTTCGTGTCTTGATTCTTAAAGAGCTGCAAGTTGAACCCGTCTTGAAGCAGATTCTTGTAGGCGTCCGTGTTCAAGGAACACCTAGCTCGTGCACTCTCGTGCCTTGCTTTCTCCTTTTCTTTCTTTTCCATCTCATCGACTATTATTGTCTTCTTCTTGTTGCTCGAGGGTGGGGATACTTGTATTTGAATCCGATCAGACTTTGGCCCTATTGAAATAAAACCTGTGCGCCAGTCATGCACGCATTCGGCTTGCACCAGCCATGGCCGTCCAAGTAGGATCGAGAAGGTAGCCTCTGAGTTCCTTGGTCTTACTATCAGATAATCAACCTTAAACTCTAGACCACCCACAACTGTACTTACATTCTTCAAAAGACCCGCAGGCTTCACTTGTGTTTGATCCGCCATTCTCAAGGACATCGGCGTTTCTTCCATGTGGTTGAGGCCCAAAGCTTTCATCATGAACTCGGTCATAAGGTTGACTGCGGCTCCACTATCTAACTGAGCACCAGGGACTGCATACCCTTTAATCTCAACCGTCACAGCTGGAGCATTTGAATCAATTTGCGTCGTAATACTTTGAATGATTCCTTGAACATCCTTATCTTGTCTATTTTTATCTCGAGCTTTCCTCGGCTTCTTAATATATTCGTTGTAGAATTGTTTCCTATAAACAGGCGAACATTTTAGCAATGTGCCAATATCCAGCATAACTTCCGTATCAGCGAGCAACTTTACAATATCCACTTCTTCTGAACTTTGTCTTTCTTTTCTAATTTTAGGAGCTTTCAATCTCTCAAGGAATGGTGCTATGCCCGGCACAAACTCCTTGGTCACTGGTGGAAGAATCTCAATCTCTTCCCCATCCTCAAACTCTTGCTGCTCAACAAATCCTCCAACTTGGTTCTCTACCTCTTCGTGTTCAGCTATCCTCTCTTGACTCCCTTCTTCACCTTCGCCTCTTGGATTCTTCTTCGAGTACTCTTGAGTCCTTGTGACTACTGCCACAGTTGGATCTTTGTGTGGTTTCTTGGCCTCGTAAGCATCCACAAAGTGCATCGACGAGCTAGAGCCTTCTTGAGGGTTCGGTGTCTTGAACACTACTCCGATCGTAGGAACGTGCTCTTGAGCTCTCGATGTGGGATGCATCTGAGTATCAACATAGTTCGAGGAACCTACTGGTCCTTTTTCCTTGCCCGCGGCAGCTCTTCGTTTTGGACAATCTTCATCAAAGTGGCCCTCTCCACTACAGTACCTACATAGTGGGGTATAATCAATTGGCTTCTTTTCGTTTGGACATCTAGATTGAGTATGGCCAAAGCCATGGCATCTCCAGCACTGGATTGGACCATCTCTTCTTTGATCACGCGTGGCTCCTCTTGGATAGTCTCCTCCTTGACCTTGAGCACCATATCCATAAGTCGGTCTGTTTTCCCAACGAGATGTAGGTGGTACACTTTGAGCGGGCAATCCCGTGTAAGGTCTTTCTCTTGTATCTCCTGATTTCATGGTCCTTTCTTCATAGGCTCTCTTGTTGTAACATCGGTCCTCTGTGTGATTCGTTCTTCCACAAAAAGTACAACGCATCCTAGGTGGCGATCTATCTGTGAATACTCTCGAGACTGTAGGGCATTCTGAAGCCAAATGGCCGTAACCATGGCACTTTCCACACCATGTATTTGATCGAAACACTTGATTCGGGTTTGTTGTGACCTCTGGTTTTACTGTGTATGTCTCTTGAGTTATTGTGGCAGCTTTTATAGCTTGTGTGACCAACTCTAATATTCGTTCTTCGGTTAGCGCAAGCTTTACCTCGCCTGGCGTGCTAGTGGCAGCTACAAAAGCTGGGGTCGTCAATGCGGGACTTCCTTGACCCGGATCTTTCATCGGTATATTTCCTGGGCCTCCCATAGGCTCGTATAAGAGCTCCATCTTCCTTTGTTGGCATAATTGTACTTCCTCCCAAAGCCTCGCTTGTTCCTTAGCATCCATTAAGGTCGCAGGTCTTGTCAGACTGATATGCTGCTGTGCCGTAGGATCCCTCAATCCCGAAATGAATCTTCGTTTCAATGTCTCATCGTTCGGGGCATTCACGCCCATCTTTCTTACCAACGTTTCCATTCTCTGAATGTAGTTATCGATGCTCTCATTGACTCCTTGTCGCAAGTAATCCATTTGTTGGGCCAATATGTCTTGGAAGCCTTGTCGTCGAAACTTTGCCAAGAAGGCTTCCTTGAGCATTTGATAAGTTCCACGCTCTTGTGGTGTCAGATTCCCATACCAATTGGCTGCCTCATCACGGAGAATAGCCGAAAAAATTCTCAACCTTTGATCCTGGTCAACTACGTCATTGGCCTCACAAGTAACCTCAAACAACTGGATAAAACTATCCGGATCTTCGTCCCAAGTACCTGAAAACTTGGTGAAGTCCCCCAAATGAACTGAAATTCGCTGAGCCATTTCGAACAGAGGTGTGATGTCGATATCACTTCGATCCCAGAAATTTAATGCAGGTGGCCTCAGGATCCCTCCTTCAAACTTTCGCACTTGATTTGCAACTCTCCTACGGGAGTACACGTTTTTGACTGATTTCTTCGAGCCAATCGAGGTCCACTCACCTGGTGGTTCCCACCTTCTTCTTTCTCTTTCAAGGGCTCTTCTCTGAACGCGTTCCTCTCTTTGAGTTTGTGTTGCTCCTGACGATGAGCTTCCCTCTCTCATGTACTAGATCGTGGGGTCCGCAAGCTCGGCCAACCTGTGGCGCTAGGCGAACCTATGGCACTCTCTTATAGAGACGTACCAAGCTAAATTCCCGGCAAACGCACCAAATGAAAGGCTCTTAACGCCGCAGGAAAAGTGGTTTTACGAGACTTTATTTTGTTCAACTCCCTCGGAATCGGTCTACTTGGATTACCTAGAGCCCACAATTATCTCGAAATGGATTTTTCTTATGGCTATGCACTAGCTCATAAATTCCCGGCAGACGCACCAAAATGTTGAGCCTCTTTAGCCCAAGGAAAAGGATTTCCACAAATGCTTATGGTGTGCTCAAATCACCTCAACCTAATTGATTTGCATTTCTCGAGCCCCTGATTTACCTTCAAACACACTTGTACGTATGCACTATTGCTCTCTCAAGTCCTCTTACTCTCACACACTCCCTCTTACTCCCGCTCTTCCCTTTACCTCTTGCGCACTCATATACCCACCTACCTTTCACTCATGCACGCACTCAAACACACATGCTCATGTGATCGGTCACTCGCATTCAAGCAAACCAATCCGACCCTCACAATCAAGCACTCAAACAATCAAGCCTTTTCACTTGCACTTACTCAGACTCACTTACTCAACTACACACTTACACACTTTAGCAAGCACCCAATTCCTCCTCACTCTTTTCACACACCCCCACACATATGTAATCGCACACCTCCGATTGAACTGCCCTTTTTCACACTCTTACTTCTCCTTTCTTGCATTCATGCTCCTATACCCGTTTACTCTTTGTCTCACTACTCGTTTTCACTTCCACACACAGATGTACACACATACTCGTATAGCACACCTTTCAACATGCACTCCTACCCATGCATACATATTTTTTCGATAAAGCATTTCTTTCTAAGCTTGCAATGCAAACACTTAAGTTGTAGGCGTTAACTATCAGAAGTATGTGTAGCATTTTCTGAGCGCAATTCTAAAGAATAGCTTCCATAGTGTTCTAAGGAAAACTATCGTGCTGAGCTTCAAGACTTCTTCAAGACTGTTGTTGCATGTCAGAGCATAGCTCAAATAACCATGGCCACTTTAACCATTTATAGATTAACATACTTCGGCGCAAATTTATACACAACGCACAAGTGTATCAGATACACTATGACTTCTGTAATCATGTGAACAAAATGATTCTCACGATATATTAAGAATTAGTTTAATAAGTTCGCACTTGAGAGGTTGAATGTACTTACTGCATTCTTCATTTCATCGTATCCATCTTCCGTGTGCAGATTCGGGCTTATTTGGCATAGCTGAAGACCGTAGTGAAGAGCAGATTAAACAAGTCTCTTCCATTGTATTAGCATCATATCATGTACAACACAGTGCACATTACATGCTTGGACTCATTGTCTGAAACAGCTCCCACCAGCTCACTTTGTCAGACACGCAATGTGTGCCGCATTATGCGCTTGTGGACAATCAAGCCCAAATCTCTTCATCGACCACATTGTTGCTGATAATGATGGTGACCGTGCGGGTTGCAACTGCAGCGCATATCGTGAAGCTGAATCTTTCGGTAGTGAGTTTTGTTGCCCAAAGCTTCGTATCGATATGTCGCAGACGACTCCAACTGTCTTATGCGACCTTCTGCGATCAAATCTGATGACTGTGTGAAGCTTCTCCAACGAATCTCGTCCAACTCCAGATTCAAAACAATAAAGCTTATCAGTAAGAGATCATAGGCTACACCGTATGCTTTGATACCACGTATAGAAGTTGGAGGATAGCGATGGTGCCGTAATAGACGCAGAAGCTAATCCTGATAGATAGGCAAAAGAGGAAGAGACAGATAATACCCCCCCATGATATGCTCACGCGTACGCACAGATATCGAGTTGAAGATGTGCCTTTCCGAAAGCACCACAAGGAGGTCCCCCTCAATCCACGCGTTCCTCCCTTATCTTCAGCTCTGATATCCGTTTTTTTTTTTGCTTCCGTGCTGCCCAGTAGCCCCGCAGATAATGCCCACAAGAAGGACAAAAGGCCAGAGGCTCCCCCAGAATCCTCAGAGCAATGAATACCCCACTCATCTTTTCTAGTTTTTTTTTTTTTTTTTTTTTTTTTTTTTTTTTTTTGTCAGAGCCCCACTCCCGGTCCTACTTCCACGACTTCTCCTGCAACATCAGTACCTGGTATATACAGAAATTTTGAGGACATAAATGGTCGCAGGATTCCCCGTGATTGTTGAGGTGTCGTATTGCCTAGACTTTGAGATGCCAAAATCAGAGATCTTCCCTTCAAAATCCTTACTAGGAGAATATTACTACTTTTCACATCTCTATGGATAATAGAAGGATCACATCCCCTATGCAAATAATCCAAACCCCTACTGCTGTTTTGAATTGCACAGCCACAATAACTTAGCAAAGTGTGTACAATACTGCGTCGTCGTTTTCTTTCTGTACTCTTCTTATGTTGAATGCTCGACTTCTTTCTTTTCAACTTCGCAAGTTACCATGTTGAAAGCTCAAGATCACTCGCTCTTTTACCCTGTTCAATCTGCTCAGTAGTATCGTAAAGACCGATTTGGAACTCCATGGAAAGAGTCGACTGCAGCTCAAGCTTTTCTTCATTCATGGTGGGTTTTTTTCGGTCATAGTCCACACACATCAGGGCTATGTCGACTACCTTCCAAATACTTGAAACATTCAGATCATCTGATAGACGTGGATCAACTATGCTTGATAAATCGCCTCTTTTAATATGTGGCTTTGCCCACTTAACAATATGAATATATTCTCCCAATCCCTACAATCAATATCTCCACATACTTCTCATCAATTATCAAATTCATTCTGCAAGACCTGAAATCAAACAAATTTCCTGCCAAATAAAACCACATTAGGGCATAAAATCAACCATTTTCGGAGCTAACATACCTCCTCGCTGATTCACAGCTTCAAGCAAACCCCTCAAGAAACCGTGAGACTTGCAGGAAGAAGATTTAGGCAATACTTAGAAAGATGCCCTGTTTCGGAGCTACCCACACCAGCTAAGCAAGTGGCTTTATTCTTGGATGGATTGCTAAGTACCAAATTGAGATCTTATGTGTACTTGAAGGACCCTATGACCATAGAAGATTGTGTACGCATGTGCATTGATATCGAGGATAACCTAGGGGAGGAGTTAGAGCTTTCCAAGATATACAAAGATTCGGATAGTGCCTCTAACCTCTCTTCCACGCAATCCACATCAATTGAGGACCTTGCAGAGAAAGTAGCTCAGAAATTAGGTGTAACTAGCAAACAAATCCCAAGGTTTGCCCCTGTGAAAAGGTGTTATACTTGTGGTGGCGACCACATGGCGAACGTATGTCCCATTATGGCTCAGCCCCAAGTTAATCCTAGTAGCCAGTACTGCACTATAGAACGAAGGTACACCAATCACACCGCACAAGATTGCCCCTACAATAAGCAAACAGTTAGGAAAACTTACCCTCAACCCTATCCACCGCAGGGAAGATACCAGAACCAGTACCCTCCCCAGCCATATGGCAGGCCACAGCAACCTTATCAGCAACCATACCAAAACCAACAAAGACCTCAGCCTGTGTTAGCACAACAACCCCCTGCCCCAGCTAATGTGATCCCAGTAAAATATGCAGTTGCAGAAGAAAACCTGAATAGAGCTATAGTCCCTGTAACACCAGTACTTTCAGAAAGTGATCCCAGTGACCATAGCTTTGATTCTACACATGTTGATAGTCCCCATGCTTACTACATGTAATCTCCTGAACATGGTGAGTCCTACTATAGTGAAGAACCGAGTGAACCTAGTTGGGAGTCAGATCACACAAACCTCATGTATACAAACCCCAATCCTAGGCCTCAATCTAGGCAGGTAAGACCTCCATTCCCTAGAGGACCATGCTACAGATGTCAAGGAGATCATCTCATTCGTGATTGCCCCATGTCTGCACGTACACAACCCCAATCAGTGATGATCCAAGGCTTTTGCCAGGAGTGCGGAAAGGAACATCTCTTACGAGATTGCCCCAAGAATCCCAACAATATGCCAAAAATCACTCCGATTAATGTTAGTGGGTTAGTGGTAGATTCCAGCGGAAGTGTCACTTCCACTGCACCCGTACAGGTAGTCACTAGAGCTCAGGCGTTGCAGCAGAACCAAGGGGTAAACCAGGATAAGAACCCAGAGGCTAGTGAAACCGAGAGCATGACAAAGAAAAGGACTAGAGCTTGGAGAGATAGCCGTGAACGTATGAAAAGGCAATGGGCAAAGAAGATGAGTGAACTTGAGGAAAGTCTACGAGAAACCAAGGCCAAAATCATAGAGATCACATCTCAACCGCACTCTCACCCATTCCCACCACTACCATCACCATCACCCTCCATCCCTCCACCCTCTAAGACACCCCACGTAACCCACCCACCACCCCAAGCAGGATCAGTATTAGCTGATCCCACTCCTGAAGACATAGACATGATGCTTAAAGCATATCAGGCCAGAATCCAAGAGGGGCCAAATGTCATGGATCATGACAAGTGTTACCCTAGTGCTGACCTAGAGATAGAAAGAACCAAGCTTTGCGCGAAAATGGTCGCATTGGCTCAGACTATGTTTGAAGCCAGTCGCCTTTTCAATCACTCGGGCTCAGCCAAGACACAATTACACTTGGATGGACTTCTAGAGAAGTTAGAGGGCATAATTGCAAGATCGGCCAAGGAAGAAAAAAATCAAGAAAGAGATAACGCAAGCAAAAACATGACCCATCCCCCACCGAAAGCTTATGTGCCTAATTCCACTGAACCAGACAACCCCCCCTCCCTAGAAAGAATAGAGAAGCTGATTGCCCAATCAGAAAAGGAACCAGCCTCTCAACACAAGGACAAGGCAAGTGAAAGAGTAAGCATTCCTGCTCAGGAAGCCTATGTGCCTGAAGCCTATGTGCCTAACTCTACGAAGCCAGACACATCATCGTCTATGAATCAGTTCCCACCAGAATTCCTACGCGAGATTCAAGAAGACAAATGGGCTAAAGAAAGTGAAGTCCCTCCTCCCATTGAATTTGTGGATGATGCACATGATCAATTCCCACAAGACATCCCATCCATTTATGGAGAGCAAGAGAGTACCCAATCTCAGGAAAGATTAGACTTCGAGTCTAATTCTTTACAAGAACTAACCCATTTCAAAGGCCCATGGGAAGCAAAGTCCACCTGTATGAGAGCACCTACAGTCATGGTAAGAAACGAAGATTCAGTCATACCTAGGAACACAGAGGTAGTGAAGAACACCAAAGTGTAGTGCAATCTCACTTTGGAAGAGCTGCTTAAGGTTAGACCAGAAGTGTGGAAACATGTAGCCGAACAAGTACCAGAGATAGCAAAACCTCGTTCCCAAGTAGGATCCCAGAGAACAATGCCAGAGATACCCTTGGATAAGATAGGAGACATGTGTGAAGGTGAAGAAGGGAACACCTATCTTCCCATTACCTACCAGGGGTACACCACCAAGGCAATTTTGGACTCAGGTGCAGGAGTTGCAATTGCCACCACTTCCCTATGGAAGCGTTGGGGCAAGCCAGCACTCAGGCCAACGAGAATGAAATTGCAGATGGCCGATGGTCATATTGAGAGACCCTTAGGATTGCTAGAAGGAATAACTCTCACCACTTGTGGTGTCGAGTTTGAGCATACATTTGCTATATGTGACTTCAGCAAAAATCATGCCTATGAGATGATTTTGGGAAGACCATTTATGCGACAGTTGCAAGTGGTACAGGACTGGGGAACCAATTCTTTGTACCTGCAGCACTTAGGTGTTACGACCAAAGTCAATCTTAAAGATTACTCTCATAGAGATGTACCTCCTATCCAATGGAATCCCATCCATAGAGCCAAAGATGATACGGAATCGGTGCATTCCATGGGGTCAGGATCCTCTTGGATGCATGAAGACACCCACTTATGGATGTGCAAGGTAGCAGTAGAAGAAGAGAAGAGCGAGAAAGCCAGAGAGGTAGGTGCAAAAGAAAACCATAGATCAATTCAAGACCCAGCCTATGCACCTGTAGTCTTCCCTGATGAGGAATTTGAACCTCACGGCTGGGCAGAAATTTTAGCAACAATGGACGTAGCCATCAATGAAGAACAATGGACACCCCACTGTGATGAGGATGGCTATGACATTTCAGTCTTCTCCATAGAGCCAATCATGGGAGAGGCAGTTCTAGAAGAATGCGAACCTAGCCCTGATGCATTTGAGGATGCAAGTGACTCCGATCTAGAGTCAATCATTATGGACCCACCATTTGCATCAGATGAAGAATACTTCCATGAAGTAGAATTTCAACCCCAGAGACATGGAGAGCTTACAAACGATGTAAGATTAGCCACACATGTGACCCCGAAGGAAGAAGGAAAGAAACGAAAGAAGAGAGAAGTCTCACCAGAAGAGGAAGAATCTTTGTTTGAGGTCCCGGAAAATTTTAAGAAGTATGAGATAGATGACAGGAGGGTCATGATAAGAATGCCTAAACGAGAGGCACAATCAAGAGAGGCCTATGATAACAAAGAAACCACCAAGAAAATAGTAGTGGCCCTAGAAGAAGGAGAGGAGAGATGCACGTACATAGGCCATGACCTAACAGAGGAAGAAGAGCATGCGTTGATAGCCTTGCTAAGAGAATACAGAGATGTATTCGCTTGGAGTTACAAGGATTTGAAAGGTGTTGACCCTGATATATGCTCACACACTATCCCCATGACCTCAGATGCTAAACCCTCTAAGCAAAAGCCCTATACATATAACGATAATTACGCTGCTAAGATCAAAGAAGAGATAGATAGACTGGTTGAAGCTGGATTTATCTATGAAATTGAGCACACTGAGTGGGTATCCCCCATCGTAGTGGTGCCCAAGAAGAATGGCAAGCTTCGTGTGTGCATTAACTTGAAGAAGGTCAATGCAGCCACAATTCGAGATAACTATCCGCTTCCCATCACAGAACATCTCTTAGAAAGAGTAGCAGGCAAGGAAGTGTACAGCTTTCTTGATGGATTTTCGGGCTACAATCAAGTAGCCATAGCTCTAGAAGATCAGCATAAGACAGCTTTTGCCACAGAGTGGGGCATATTTGCCTTTCGTGTAATGCCATTTGGGCTTACCAATGCACCAGCTACCTTCCAGAGACTAATGTGCCATGTATTTAAGGAGTTCCTGAGGAAGAACTTAGAAGTCTATGTTGATGATCTTTGTGCTCATTCCAACATTAGACAAACTCATATTCCTAAACTCAGACAAATCTTTGACAAATGTAGAGAATATCAAGTCTGCCTGAACCCAGAAAAGTGCGTTTTTATGGTCAGGCAAGGCAAGATTCTAGGACACATAGTGTCAAAGAATGGCATATCTACTGACGAAGAGAAAGTGAGAGCCATAGCAGAGCTACCTAGGCCAAGGAATGTCAAGGAAGTACAAGCCTTCATGGAACATTGTGGTTACTACCGCCGGTTCATTCACATGTATGCTATCATTGCAAGGCCCATGTACGGACTTCTGACAAACTTTGAGTGGACTGAGGAATGTGAGAATTCCTTCAATGAGCTTAAACGGCGATTATGTTCAGCACCAATCTTAACCACACCAGATTGGAACAAGCCATTCCATGTTCACGTGGATGCATCCAATTATGCTATTGGATGTGTACTCGCACAACCTACGGGTGAAGGTAACATGGATCTTCCAATTGCCTATGCCAGTAGACAATTGAATGCAGCTGAACGGAATTACACCACTACTGAGAGAGAAGGCTTAGGCATGGTATATGCAGTTAAGAAATTTAGACACTATTTGCTTGCAAATAAGTTTAAATTTTTTACTGATCATCAAGCATTGCTATACCTCGTAAACAAGCCATGCAATACAGGAAGATTAGTGAGATGGTTTCTCTTGCTAATGGAATATGATTTTGAGGTTGTGGTAAGGAAAGGTAGGACTCACTTGAGAGCTGATCACCTTTCTAGGCTCACATCGGGAGAAGCCCCACAAGGAGTGTCAGATGACCTTCCTGATGCTTACTTGTTTAATTTGGAAGTTGTACCGCAGTGGGCTAAGCCATTAGTACCAGTATTGACATACGGGCCTAACCATCCAGTAGTAAACACACAGAATAGAGAGGTTGTGAAAGCCCAAAAGTACCACATCATGGCAGGAAGCATGTACAAGCACACAGATCAAGGGATCTTGGCTTGTTGTGTAGAAGAGGACGAGTATGCGAAGTGGTTGCAATTAGCACATGTAGGTGCATTAGAGCAACACTACTCAAAACAACGAACCCTACAGACACTAAGGAGACTCGGAGTGCATTGGCCAACTATGGAAGCGGATGTCCAAAGGTTGTGCAAAGAATGCCCAATCTGTCGCACTAAACCACCTGTGGAACATGCCACTCTTTATCAAGTGTCCATAGTGCCGGATTGGAGTGAACCTCTAGTATCCTTCCTGAGGACGAAAACATTCCCTCCAGATATGACTCTGGCTAGGAAAAGGAGTTTAGAACAAGAAGCCCAGGATTACTCACTTATTGGTGATAATCTATACAAACGTGGTAAAGATGGTTACTTGAGACTATGTGTCCATGAAAGCGAATACCTCAAGATCTTGGACACTGCTCACCAAGGTGTAGCAGGAGGACACTTTGGACCGGACCGGGTGATCAAGGCAATACTATTTGCGGGTTTCTGGTGGCCGACCCTTCACATGGATGCACATACCTATGTGAAACGGTGTGATGTCTGTCAGCGAACTCAGTATCCTATACGCAAAGATGAGATGCCACTGAAACCCATGATGGGTGGACGTGCATTCTCCAAGTGGGGAATAGACTTCGTAGGTCCTATTAATCCCCCAGCTAAGGGTTCTCATGCAGAATACATCATTGTTGCAACAGACTATCTAACTAAGTGGGTAGAGGTAAAAGCCACAACGAAGAACGACTCTCAAACAACAACTAAGTTTTTATTTGAGAATGTGTTCACTAGATACGGGCTACCCATAGAGCTAGTAAGTGATAGAGGCACTCATTTCTTGAACGAAGTGATTGAAAATCTGCTCCAAGAATTCTTGGTAATACATAAGAAGTCTGCCCTCTATCACCCTCAAGCGAATGGCAAGGCTGAGAGCACCAACAAGATCTTATGCAATGTATTGACGAAATTAGTGAACAACAAACGCTCTGATTGGGACAAACAGCTACACCACGCTGTTTGGGCATACCGAGTCGCCTACAAAACGGTACTCCAAGCCACTCCCTTTCAAATGGTGTTTGGTCAAAATGTTGTGCTACCTTTAGACTTTTTGATACCTACATTGAAAGTGGCACAAGAGCATGAATGGACGGGTCATGAACTCTCCTCTAGACTTTTTGACCTTGAACGATTAGGAGAAACAAGACTGAGAGCAGCTGCAGGGATATATGCAGCAAAGAAACGACAGAAGGCATACTTTGATGCCCACGTTAAGGATAAAGGTTTAAAGGCAGGCGACTTAGTTTTAGTCTACACATTGAAGCAACATGCAAGGAAGCTAGAAAAGAGAGGCTACGGACCTATGATCATCAATAGGATCTCCACGAGTGGAGCAGTACAACTAGCCACTTTAGAGGGTGATGTTCTCCCAAACTATATTAGCGGATGCAGAGTCAAGTTGTATCAGGAACCCCTCACGGAGGAAATGCTAAGCCGACTCAACACTGCTAAGAAACGCAAAGAGGAAGAAAAGCGAATTCAAGAAGAAGCTCAAGCAGAAGCCCTAGAGCGCATCCGGAGAATGAAATTAAGAAGACAAGGTAGAGAGCACCCTAGGCAAGATGCATATGCAGATCAAGGATATGACGTGGCTATGTGTGAAGTTTCAGGTGTTAGCTCACATAGGATAACTGATCGACGTCCTTTCATAACCTTAGATATAGGACAAGGAAAGAGTGCAAGGACTCTAAGAGCCTTGATTGACTCAGGTGCAGCCACTAGTGCTGTTAAATTGTCTTACTGCCAAGAGTTGCAGTTAACTGTCAATCCTGTGGAAGCATATTTCATAGGATTGGGAGGCGTGGAAACCCCGTGCATGGGCGAGGTGGAACTTCCCCTCTATATTCATGATGAGGCAATGACAGTTAAGGTACTAGTGTGTCAAGATGAGGACCTCACTGAACCTCTTGTCTTGGGTCAAGACTGGATCTATGACCAAGCAGTCAACTTAAACCTAAGAAGTGGACTTCTTCAGGTATGGGTGAATCAGACTAGAATTACAATTGAGTTAAATAATGGAGCACTCAAGGAACTAGGAAAGACACGGACTCCTGGTCCCTCCAGGGGTGCACATGAAGTTGACCATGCTGTTCTTGTCCAAGGCTATGTGATGCAGAAGAATGAAGATCTTAAAGAAGGAGTCAGAACCACAATGAAACTCCCTTCTTTTCCAAAGGCCAGAAGGAGGCAGCAACTAAGGGCAGATCAATCACTGAAGATTCTCCAGACGAGAGAACAAAAGAACGCGCGAAGCAGAACAACTCAGCCGATGAAACGGATGTGGGTGCGGAAGGACGAGCTGCCGACCGTAACTAAGTCGCAACAACGGTCTCAACTTCCTATTAATACTCAACGACTGGATGCTAATAAGCGGACTCCTAAAACCTCTGTTGAGAAAGTGAAATCCATTTGGGTACCCAAGAAGTCGATGAAGGCTGACCCACAATCAAGACAAATTTGGGTGCCTAAGGCTTGCTTGCGGGCTCAACTATCCCCACACAATTCACATCATACACGACAGGGTTCACTCGCTCAAGAAGCCGCCACCCACTCTTGTCTGATACACTCGAACACACTACCACCTAGAAGCACGCACAGACTCACTCGTAAAATGGGTCCCAATGGCACAACAACTCCCAGCAGAATTACTCATGCAACCCTCCCGAATCTCCACAAAACCAAGACCCAAAGCCATTCACTGTATTTAGAAACCTAAAACTTGTAAAAAACCCCCGGACCCCAGTTGTAAATCCATGCCCACCTACTAACTACGTCACTCTCACACTACATCATTCCACTTAGTTCTTAGGTCCAACCAATTCCTAACTACACACACAAGCACCGAGCACTTATTAACCTACTAATCTCTCCCGAACCTCATGATAATGTTGTAATGGGGACAAAAACGATTCTAACTTGTCCTTTACAATATTAACACATGTTTCTATATTCTCACAGAATCAAAAGGCAAGAAGTAACATGGCAGAAGCGACAGGTCCGAGCTCACAAGTAGGAATACTTACTGCAGGAATCGATGTGGATAGTCTACCTGTGGATGTGCCACCAACTGAACGACCTGTGGAGCTACAACACCTTCAACAAATCCCGGTACCGGATCCACCCACAGGGATCACAGAAAGAGTCCATGCCAATTCTCATTGGTTCAATGGCATGCCAGGTCCATTAGGAGAGGCCAAGTATATATGGGAGTCTAAGTGCGAGTATGACAGATCATGGGTTCGATTCCAATTTTTCTCCAAGGAGTTCGAGACTCTACAGAACACCGAGGATCTCCAGACCATATGGCAACGTGCAGGGCTAGCAGAATACTTTGAAGCACCACTACCTAAACCAGATCTCCTCCGATGCTACTATTTGGTCTCCACATTACAAGCAAATGAAGAAAAGGACAAACCAGGATCATTTGTTCTTCCTTCCTTGCTGGGCAACAACGAGTTGAAGAGGTTTGAACTTACTGTGGAGTTGGTGAGCGATGCTTTGAATATGCACGGCACTCATGTACCCTCTGAAAAGGATGCTCTCGTTCCTACTAACATGAAGGATAGGAAACTATTGAAGCTTAAAGACATGGCAGCACTCACACCAAACGTGTCCATCCCTCTCCGTATGTGCATGCAACATTTTGCTTTCCCCGGCCAAGACCGCTTCACACAACAACACAAAAGAATCTGGTTCGCTCTCTACTTAGCGGAAGCAGGTGCGTTACCAATTAAGCTGCCGGTATGGATTATAGATCAATTGTATGAAGCAAATAAAAGGTCTTCTAGGAAATTAGTGGTGAACGGTTGCTATGCAATCACACACATTATTTACCGGTGCCTAGCATACGATGTTCCCATTGAACGTGCCTTAACTTGGGCACAATTACAAATGTTTAAGAAGCTCAAGACGTCCACACATCAATCCAAGCGCATGAGGGGTGCGATCCCTTGTGTCCAGACAAGGGAAGTTCTGACTACTCCTGAGGTATCGCCACGAAGGGAGACCACTGTACCTCCCTTTACCATTAGGATACCCAGGTCTGGATCTGAAACTACGACACAAGCTACCCCTTCAGCTCCTCCTGCTCCACCTGAATTTGAATTTGCTACAACTGGAGATACTGAAGGAATGGATCCCCAGGACTTCGAAGCATTCTTACAAAGTACACAACTCTCTGATGTAGAGTTTTATTCAGATGCAGAAGAACAAGGCACATCTTCACAAAGAAGAAGAAAATCTACAGACGGCCGCCATGTACATTGGAGTGACGCCCAGCAAGGTCAACAACAAGGACACCTAGAAGAAGAAGGAGCGTATGAAGAGGAGACCACTGAAGCCCCAGCCTATACAGCAGAACTCCGAAGGCTGTATCAAATTATGGAAAGAGTGCGATCGCAACAACTGCTCACCAAACAGAGCAGTAGAGTACTCATGACTCAGCTGTTGGAAGAAGTAGGAGTTGACTCAGAATATAGGGAAGGTCTCTTATTGATGGCAGAAACATATGGGGTAGTGGAAGCAGTGCGGACTGCCATTAGGAGGTCTCCAGTTCAATATGATCCACGAAGATTCCAGACACGACCACGCTCAGGTAAGAATATCCATATCCCCATTACAACTGCAGAAGAGCCCATTATTACATCTGAACCCATCAGGACAACCTCCCAAGCAACCGAAACGGCTAGCCAAGAGCACCCAATCACCCATGAGGAATCCACCGAGCCACTACCACCCACACCCCCACCATCGCCTCCTAGAGCAGAAACAGTGGAAATCACCTCGACCACTCAACCCACCGAACCAACCTTCATCTTCCGTACTCCCATCTCTAGTTCAATCCTATTCTCCACCTCTGATAACCCAATCTATGAAGCAACCCCCATCACTACACAATCCACCGAACCGCTCATAGAGCCTGCCCTAGGACAACCATCCCCCATGCTCTCAGCCATAGGTCATCCTGACCCTAGATCCACATTCATGGGTTTTCCTGCTACCACGCAACCCTTCATGCCCTCCTCAAATCTACAACCTCAACCCCCGACCTCCATCTCTCCACGTCTACAATCCCTCCATAACTTCCTTGCTAGAACTTTTCAACCCAGGTCTCAACCATTCCCTTTCTTTTCAGCTTCCCACCCCACTTCTCATCTATTCACCACTTTCACACACACACCACCTACCATTCCAATGTATGTGGCAGACCCCACACTCGCACCCACTCCTGAAAGTATGGACATTTCACCACCCACGGCACCTCCCCCCACGCTTCCACCTCCTCCCATTCCCCCTCCACCAATTTCACCCACACACGTCTTCAATAGACACATCATTCACTCTTCCCCTTCCCCAATTCCCTTCCCATGCATCTTCCACTGTAAACACCACCCCCTCATCTATAGGAAATGCATTGGACACCATGCTAGCTTGTATATCAAACTTAAGGACAGATTACAATCAGCTCCAGCAACAGAATGAACGCCTGCAAGAGCACTCAGAGACACTACAACACCGCCTTGCTGCACTAGAGGAGGAAAATGCTCGTCTACACACACAATTCCAAACAACCCACAACCCTTCCCAGGAGGCCAACAAACAAAAGAAGCTCAGGACACATTCGAGGCACCACGGCCTCCATGGCTACGTCAAGTGGAGGAAATTGGGAGTTCTCACGAAGAGCGCACAGTAGTGCAAAATCAGGCCATGAGGGTCATAGAGGAAACTGTGCTACAATCTGCTTACTTCAAGAACCTGTCATCGAGACGCCTTATCCTCTCATCCGAACTCCAATACAGGCCTTATTATATTATCTTGGCTGATTATAATGCAGAAATACAGAGAGTCACGGGTCAGATTCCTACCTTTGCTACCCAATTTCAACCCGAAGACCTTCCTCCAGAGGCGCAAAAAGGCAAAATTCGTCAACCCACCTGGCGGCAAAAACTTCTAGAGACATATCCAGAAACTCTACGCACATGGAACAACGCGCCTTTACATCTCCTATACAATCCATGCTACGGTCCAGTTCCACGTCGCAGGTCTTGGAAGGCATTCAATATCAAAGTGCAGAACAACGCGCAATGCAAGGAATGGCTAAACTACCCGTACATTGCGCCACCACAGGGACCACCGTCGGTAGCATACATGATGGGAACAATTCGCCATTGGATGCCGCGATTGAAGCCCATGCTAGATGTAGCAGCTCAAATGATGCTTAAAATTTTAGATATGATGCAGGTAGTCCTGAAAACTTTTAGAAATGCAGCCGCACCACAGGTACGTCTCCCGGGGTTTAGCAATGGAAATTATGATTTGGTGTATGACATGAGCACCACCCCCAGTATTCGTGTGGCTTACGCCTGGCATGCACGCATCAAATACCTCCCTGCATGTTACAAACAGACCTTCGAAGAAATGTTCAGATCAGGTTTTTGGGAGTATCACTCAGAGATCTTCGCACCGAAGCCAACACACCTGCTCCATCTCTTTGCTTGTGAACAAGCAATGTACTCTGAGTACTACACCACCCCGCAACCAGAGGCCCCTGGCGCAATAAATTGGGATGCATTGGAAGCTGATCTAGCAAGAGGCTTAAGGATAGGAGAACACGAACTTGCCACCAATGTCATCCAATACTATATCGACCACCCGATAGAACAGAGGTCTGTCAGGGGCGACAGACGCTAGGAAGGGGGGCGTGTTGGCATACAAAGCAACAGAGGAGTCATGCACAATACGGCAACAAGGCCAAATCATTTTTTTCCATGGACCATTTACAACTCAAGTGATTTTAATCACTACACAAACATTGTAAAATCCGTTTTTGGTAGAATAGACTCCATTTTGTGCAAGCCGAGGAGTCCTCGAGCTTGAGGAGTATTAGAACTAGCTACATATCAATTTTCATAATTTTTAGACTCTGTTTGAGCCCTCAAATAGGCTCTAGAACCTAATTTTTAACTAGGCCGGACACTAGGTCTGGACAAGACCAAAGCTAGTTAGAAAACTATAAAAAGAGCTAGAGAGCTCATTTTTGGGGTTAGATTGTTTGTGAATTGAGCTTATGTAAGAGACATTTTGACTAATGCAAAGAACTCCATTGTTCCTCTCCTTGTTCTTGCCTTGTGTGCGCGTGTGTGTGTATGTGTGTGCATGCTTGTGTGCTTCTCACTCACACACTTGTGCCTTCACTTGCTCAAAGTCTCCATACTAGTCCTCACGTCTCCACGGATTGACAATTATGAGGTGAATCTTCTCACGTTGGTACTCACCATTATGCTAGAGTGACACATATGTACTTAACACGTGTCCTACCAAAGCACTATAGTCTATCACTTCATATGAGGCTCGACCTGGTCGCAAGCCATCTCTTGCTCATCTACATGTCTTTGGTTGTCTGGCATATGTATTAGTGCCTGAACAGGAACACAAAAAATTGTATGATTAAGTAATAAAATGTATTTTTGTTGGGTAAGTAAAGGTAATAATCTGTATCACCCACAAACTAAAGACATTTTGGTTAGTCGTGATGTTGTATTGGTGGAAGATGCAATTCAACCATTACTTTCATGTACTAACGAGACATCAGTTAGCTCCAAAGACATGTATGACACTTTGCTACCTCTTTTTACAGGTGGACAATCATGTGCTAGTTCAAATGAGATGATTTCTTAGCCTTTATAGGTTTCACATGATAATCAGATCATTCCATTTTTTATGTAGATTTACATGATGCACTTGTTGGTGAGAGGGTTGATATAGAGGAGGTAAAAGCTATGCCTAAATGGTTGGTGTAGACTTGTTGCAAGATAGCAAATTAGATGCACCTCTATCATATTGTACTCGTTTAGGCTCTCATAGTGCTTCTTTTGCATCACCTTGCTATGCAATGGCTACCTCTAGTCTTTGTGATGAGAACAAGCATGTTCCTTTTAATGAAGCAAAAATATTAGAAAATTCGATGGTTGCTATGCAATCAGAATATGATCCTATTATGAAGAATGGTACTTGGTCTTTATGTGATTTTCCTCTAAGAAAAAAAGTCATTGGCACTAAATGGGTATACAAGTTGAAGTGTAAGCCTGATGGAATAGCTGACAGGTATAAACCTAGGCTTGTTTCAAAAGGTTATGCTCAAGAAAGAGGCATTGATTTTGGTGAGACCTTTGCACCCACATATCGAATGACTACTGTTGGTAGCATTTGTGCATTTACAGCCCATCATGGTTAGAATGTACATCATTTGGACATTAAAAGTGCATTTATTAATGGTGACTTAGATGAAGAAGTGAACGTTGTTCAACCCCATGGTTTTGTGCAGAAAGGGCATGAAAATAAAGTGTGTAGATTGAAAAAGGAATTATATTGTTTGAAGCAAGCACCACGTGCTTGGTATGAAAAGATACATGCCTACTTGATCGCACATGGTTTTGAGAAAAGTCCAACTGAGAGCACCTTATATGTTAAGCATGGAAATGATGTGCTTTTGATCATTTTTATCTAAGTTGGTATCATGTTGCTCACTGGTCCTAATGAGAAGCATATTTTTTATTTTAAGGCTGATTTGCATGCCTCATTTGAGATGTTATATTTGGGGCATTTGCATTTTTATTTGGGCATTTAGTTTATGCAAGTTGATGGTGGAATAGCTCTGTTTCAATCAAAATCTATTGACACATTACTACAACATTTTGGCCTTGAAGATTGCAAACCTATTGCCACTCCTATGGAAACAGGTTTAAGTTTGAGTCTTCATGATGTTGGAGATGCATTTGATGTTGTTCTTTATCAGCGGGTTGTTGGATGCTTGATTTACTTATGCGTAACTCGACCTGATATTCAGTTTGTTGTCTTTCAAATGAGCAGGTTTATGCATTGCCCAGGTGTTAAGCATTTGTACGCCATTAAGCGCATCTTTCGCTAATTGTGTGGTACCCGGCTACTTGGATTTTTGTATCCCAAGGTGGATCACTAACGCCAGATTTACATGCTTTTTCTAACTCTAACTAGGTTGGTTGCTATGACACTTGTGTGTCCACTAATGGTTTTTTCTTCATGCTTGGTAGCTCATGCATATCTTGGTTAAGCAAGAACTAGCCTATTGTGGCCACTTCTAGTACTTGTGAGGTTGAGTACAGGGTAGCTTTCATAGTGATTGTTGAGTGTTTTTGGCTGAGATACCTTTTGGCTGATTTGGGTGTTGGTCACTCTTCTACCAACACCATCTTCAGTGACAATCAGAGCACATTGGAAGTTGCGAGAAACCCTATGCTTCATGCTTGCACAAAGCAGATTGAGGTGCATTATCATTATTTTAGGGAGAGGCTCTCGATTGGGGAGATCAATTTGGCATACATGCCCACATAAGATAACCTTGCATGTCTTTTCACAAAGGCTCTACCTCGGGAGAAGTTTGAAGCTTTTCACAAAGCTTTGGGCTGACTTCCTTTTGTTCATTGATCCCTTTCCACATAGATTGATACTTCCTTATACATGAGTGCCAGATCCTTGTTCACCACATCACTCCTAGGGGGGGACTTGTTGATATATTTCAGTAGGGATGTATGTGAACACACTTAGGACCATTGAGGCACTTTTTTTCCCTCTTTAGGAGGTTTTTTTTCATTGATTCTTATATAATCCTAACGGGTAAATATCTTTGTACATTCACTTGGTAATACATTCAGTACAGTGTGTTATGCTCCAAGCTTCTTCTTCTTCCTTGTGTTGTTCATGTGCTTCCACAAACCTCAAACTCCAATAGATTCATCCCCCAATAATGGTATTAGAGCATTTTTAAGCATTTGGGACTTTTGAAGGAGGTCAAAGCAACCATTTAAAGTTGCAAAAACTCTTGGAAAAGGATTTGGAGGATGCCTACAAGCTACATCAAATTTTAGAAATGGATTTTGAAACTAGGAGAAGACACCTCAGTACATACCAAGGGAGGAAGCTATTATGATCTTTGCCTATTCCATCACACTCAAGGGAAGCTTAGGAAGCATAGAAGATTAATCAATGGCTGAGTATGCTACCCAAATAGAGAAGTTGGAGAAAGGAAACTTCCAACCTTGGAGAGTTCAAGTCAGCAATTTCCTTATGGGCAAGGGACTATGGGGATTAGAACTGGAGCTGAGCCTAGGCCTCAACATGCAAATCCATTCACTCAAGCACAAGAAAGGGAAGTGGAAGAAAAACAAACATTGAAACACAAATGTTGCATACTTTGAGAGTGGAAATTTGGAAGACCACTTACCATACCTCTCCTTTGCATATCTTTCAGCTTTTGAAGGTTTATCTGGTTGATCCTCTTGTGCCACAAATCCACCTGAGGTATTTTCTTGTTGCAAAATGTCAAATAGAACTTATGTGATGAGGTTGGTCTTACATCCATGTTGATTACCCTTTCTTCCTTCTTTCCTTTAGCTATCAACTTATATCCTTGCTTTGGATCTTCCACAAAGGATCCTTTGCTGTTGAACTTGACTACATACCCTCTTTCAACCATTTGTCCAATTGATACTAGACTCTTTGTGATTGTGGGCACATGTAACACATTTTTAAGAAACTTTGCATTCTAATTTTCATCCAAAGGAACATCACCTATGTGCGTGATCATATGCTTGGTTTCATCCCTTGTTTCTACATGCCCTTGTGTGCTTGGTTCATGAAAATTACAAAACATTTCCCTATTGCAGCTCATGTGATTTGAACATCCACTATCAATGTACCATGTGGTGTCTATGCCTTCTCTCCTACCACTTCTTTGCATCATGGCTAAGAGATTATTATTATCTATTTTATTTGACATATTTGAAAAGTTACCTTGATTATTCTTGTAGCCTCCTTCGTTGTCCTTTGAGTAGTACTCCGTTGCAAAGTGGCCCGGCTTGCCACACTTGTAGCATTCCTTTGTATAGCCCCTTACTTGAAGTCGATCTCCTCTTCATCTAGCTCTTCCTCTTCCCTTTGATCCATAGCTTTGACTCAAACATTCTCTATCATTGCTTGATCTTCCTCTACCTTTGCCTTGTCCATTGTGTCCACCTCTCTTTCCTTTGCCTTTACTTCCATAAAATACTTGGGCTTCATTTTGCATTGAATGACCTCCAATGAGGTTCATCTCCTTAGTCACCACGAGTGTGAATAATTTCTCAAAATCTATTTATGAGTCCCTCACATATACTAAAATAGTGAATGGCCTTCATTTGTCATCATACCTCATCCCATTTAGTGTATGGGCTACCAAATCATCATCATCGATGGAGCTTCCTATTGATCCTAAGGCATCTCCAATCTCTTTTACCTTGAGAATAAAATCCTTGATGCTACTATTTGAAGCCTTCCTTAAGTTGTTCAACTCAGTCTTGAGTCAAATCTTTCGTGCCTTTGTGGAGGTGGAGAAAAATCTCTCCAAAGGTTCCAATACCTTCTTGTATGAGTCCAAGTCTTCGATATGGCGATCATGCTATTGCCAATATATTGAGATAAGATGAATATGAATCTCCTATCTCTTTCAATGACATAGACCTCTTCTTGCGAATTTCCTTCAAGAAAGTTGTCTTCATATCAAGTTGATGCACTTTCCAACCACAATGGGTATCCAATGCAATCATAGAATGAATGGTTGTCATGTGCAAAGTAGGTGCAAAAGTCTCCTCATAATCAACTCCATATTTTTTCACATAACATTTTGCAACTAGTCTCATTTTGTAGTGGTCAATGATACCATCTAATTTTCTTTTAATTTTGTAAACCCACTTTGCACCGATGGCATTCTTACCTTTTGGAAATTCATGTAACTCCCAAATATGCTTTTTTGTGAATAGAATCCAATTTTAATTGCATTGTGCTCATCTAATTTGAATCATCACATGCATCTTCAAAAGTGAGTGGATGTTCTTTAGATGTAGTTGCAATAAGAGAATCATCCACAGTCACTTGATGCATGGTGAGAGCTTGATCTTGTTCCATCAAGTAAAGAAGAACTCAACTTGCTATCTTTCAATGTTTTTTGAAGTTATTTTGGCAGAGATTGTGCATCCTTGATAGGCATGCGTTCCTCGTGTAATACATCATCAAAATGTATATCATAAGTGGTAGTAAATTTTCAACCATGTTTGGCTGGACATTTTCAGCATCTTTGGCCGGATTTTTCAGCCATCTTTCTTTGAAAATTTTTGGATTTTCTAGCCATGTTTGATTTGGATTTTTTAGGCATATTTGATTGAATTTGAGCCTCATTTAGATTGCCTACATTGCCATAGTCAAGCCCACCACTTGAAATAAACGCATAAGTGTATCAAACACATCTTGTGAACTAATTGTGGACATAAATTTGGATTCAAGTAAAGGATAAGCTGAATTGTTAGCAAATGCCACATCTCACCTTACAATAATTTCATCCATCAATGGATGGTATAAGAGATAAAATTTACTCTCACTACCATATCCAACAAATATACATTTATTTTCATTGTTATCAAGTTTGTGACATTGTTGTGATCATATTTGGAAAAATCCGTGTGCCAAATGCGTATGAGGGGTTCGATACGTACGAAACATACGGAACGTTCCTATCAACGTACGAAACGTTCTTTTTTTTTAATATTTTTGGTTCGAAGAGATCATTCAGGTCGTTTTTTTGGGGTTTGTGTGTTCAGCGTTCGCAAAGCGATTGAGGACTCCATTCTCAAATCTCCAGCAGCCAGCTTGGTCACTCGAGCCTCAAGGTGCTCAAGCCTCAAGGTGCTCACTCCTCCATAGATTAGAGGTCTCAGGTAATACCCCCCACACTGCATCGACGAGCTGCATGTGTATATATATAGACTAGAGATGGACCTTGATGTTGTGGTTCATTTGGCAGTCCAAGAATGAGACCTATTTGAGGCAATATCCACCTTTCTTGACGCCTCCAATGTCCTCACTCATAGGCTAAACCATTTGTAGCACCTGAATAATGACATGTCCAGCCATTTTCATTACTGTCAGATCTCATTCTATACGTTTCATTTGAATAAGACCTTTGAGACTCATTTGGACTTTGATCCTTATGTAATGATGAATAAGGTTGTCATTCTCCTGTTAAAAAAAAGAAAATAATGGTTCCCATTTAGTAGATACTAGAGCCTGTGATGTATCTTCTGAGATCTTGCTTTATTTCAATTATGGCATTTGGTTATGGTTCAATGATCAATCTAGATTTGTTTCTGATATGTGGCATCAATATTCTAGGGCCATCTAGGCACTTGAAGATGTGTACGACAGTCCACTGCTCGCAGTTTTCAGTTTTCAGAACTGAATCACAAATTCACAATAATGATTCTTGGTGGACTTAGGACTACTACTGTATACAGTTGTCAGTTAGCATGTGCATTGTAATTTGTTACCATACTTAACTGAGCTGGCGCCTTGCAACAAAAAACTTAAGCTCAAATCTTCCCAAAAACCCATCAGAGGACTCAAGAAACTGATAGCTCTCTTTATCCAAGATTCTAGATCTTCCTAGTAGCTAGGATCTATCATGTGTGTATGTGGATTGTGGTATGTACACAAATAGATAGGATCTAATGTTTTTCTTTTTCGTAAGTATTGAGTACTTACTACTAAGTACTTACTACTATCATCCTACTAAGTTCTAATGTTTTTCTTTTTTGTAAGTTCTAACTTCTTATGTTTTTCTTTTTTGGCATTTGAATATAGGTCTATAATCATGCCGAAGAAAACCCATTCATATTGGGATGCACATACCATAGTAGCAGGACCCACCACAACCTCTTCTAGTGGAGGTGGAGCAAAGTATTGGCAATGCAAGTATTGCAAGAATAGTTTCAGCAATACCATTACACGAGTTATATCCCATGTTTCTGGTATTGGTGGCAATGGCATAGGAGCATCTACTGTTGTTCCTTGTGACATTGCAAATGTGATTATTACTGAGCAGGGACACATGTTTAAAGGTAAAGTTTCCCCTGGTAGAGAGCAAAGAGCAGAAGATGATGATGCACTTCTTTATCCAGAGAGGACAGATGAGAGGCGTGTTTTTGAAAGCATAAATATTCAGCATCATGGTGTTGCAAGCAGTAGTCAATCAAGAAAAAGGCCTCGTATGGATCATAATTCACAATCCTCATGTGCTTCTGATGCAGTATACACTAGTAGTTCTACTATGCCACCTCCCTCTACACATAATCATACTCAGTCCACTTTACGTGGGTGTGTATATTCAAAGAGTTGGGTGAAGGAAAGAAAAAGAATTGCAGAGGTGAGATTGCACGTACTCTTGTGGAGTGCAATCTCTCTTTCAATGTTTTACGTACAACACAATGGAAGAGGATGATCCGAGCATGCACTGATGTAGATCCTCTTGCAGATACAGATCCATGGAGAGGTGTGGAGTATCATCGGATGTGCAAGGGTATGCTAGATGAGAAGAGAGATCATATTAAGATTTCCCTTGCACCGATTGGAGAGAGTTGGGTGCAATATGGATGCACCATCATGGCAGATGGTTGGAGCGACTCTCGAGGTCGACACATGATAAATATTTTGGTATCATCATGCTTAGGTATACCGTATGTCATATTTCTTTACTATTTATTATCTTCAAGTGCTTTACTTATTTTGTTCTTTGTGATGAGTCAAAAATCAATACTAATATTATATTTTTTCATGGAATTTGATTGTTTAGGTACTATGTTTTTACGAGCTATCGATGTTGGTATTGGTGATGAGAGGGTTACGAAAGAGTTTATCTACCGTCATATCCGCCAAGCCATATTGGAGATAGGCAAAGAGAATGTAGTTCACATTGTCACTAACAATGCATCGAACTGCAAACGCATGGGGGAGATGATTAAGGAATTTTCACACATTATATGGACCCCATGTGCAACACATTGCCTTGATCTCATGATGGAGGACATCTCTAAACTCTCATGGGTGCAACAAGTGGTTCAAAGAGCTGTCCAGGTCGTCATATTCTTGCGGAAGAAGCATCAAGCATTGGCTATCTTTCGTAAGAATTCACCGAATTCGGACATCATACGACCTTCAAAGACTAGGTTTGCATACACTTACTTGGTCTTTGATAAGTTGAGTAGACTTAGGGGTCCATTGCGGACGATAGTGGTGGACCCCCAATGGGAGCAGATGGCATATGCACACACATAGGCCGCAAGAAATGTGCGGCTTACTTTATTGGATGATCAGTTTTAGGAGCAGATTCATCATATCAACCATACCTTGAGACCTTTATGGAAGTTGCTACGTGTCTCACAGATATGGAAGGTTCCACATTAGGCCTTCTATATCCGATGTTCCATGAGATGCGCACATCTGTAGAGATGTGTTCATACACACCAAAAGAGAGGTATGAATAATTTATTTGTGTTTCATTTTTACTTTTTAAAATATATATTAATATTGATCTTTAAATTTGAACTTTTATCTTTTATTCTGGGAGACGAGATTTTACAAATTATTGATAGTAGATGGGATTTTATGCGACGTCCCATTCATGGTATAACTGCCCTACTCCATCCTCTTTATAAAGGGCCAGAATGGATGCATAATCCTGATATGTTAGCAACACGTGATCTATATCTTGGTCGTGTTCTAGATACTGATGCGCTCGTCTAGTTTGATAGGGATTTTATCACATACATGACTTGTGTTGGTCCAATGTTTAGTTGACCTATAATATTCAATAGGGACTATTGCAAGAGCCCTGTGGATTGGTGGGAGACTTATGGATACAGTGCTCTAGCTGTTAGAAGAATTGCTCTGAGTGCTTTCACAAGTAACTAGTAAGTACTAAGTACTTTCAAGTTACAACTTACTGCTAAGTTATAGTAAGAGTTTTTGAGTTCGTATTTATGTAAAGTGAAATGTGATATAAGATTGCTCCGCTAGTGCATGGAGCGTAATTGAAGTGCGTATTCTTTGATTCACACATAGATACGCAATAGACTTAGCACTCAACAACTTCAAAATCTTGTGTATTGTCAAGCAAATCTTAAAGTTGCTCACAATTTAAAAACCATGTGACGACCTATTCAGGTAAAAAATCTATTTTATTTATATTTACTAATCTCCAAACATATTCTAATTTAGAAAAATCTCTTTTAGGTGGATCCCAATTCGATTGTGTGGACTATGGATACAGCTCCCTCCATTCCAAAGAGAGAGGCAGAGGAGGAGATCTATCGTATGTTACATAGAGAGCTTGAGGTTGTTGGCAAGCGAGTGACGCGATCGAGGGCGAGTACTTGCCCTCCTCCCGTTCAAATGCAGCCTTCCACATCTTCTTTGCCGATTTGTGGACCACGACCACGTCGAGCACGAGGTGGACGATCGACAGCTACAAGACGTGGATCGAGCACATTGGAGGATTCCATTCTATTGCTCGGAAATAGACTTAGGATACCACAAACTATCATTTGATGCAAGAGACCAGCCCGGGCATCAATGGTTTTTGAGTTTGCATACCCCTGACACGCAGACAGATACATGCCAACAGTGCTTTGAATTCATCAATTCTGCACTACTAATCTCCCTTGACTAAAAAATCAGTTCAGTAAATTCCGGCCTTCAACAGTAAGATTGTAAACAGTGCTTTGAATTCTTCAATTCTGCACTACTAATCTCCCTTGACTAAAAAATCAGTTCAGTGAATTCCGGCCTTCAAAAGTAAGATTGTAATGTTTTTCTTTCTTTTCACCTTGTACACAACTATGAACTAGAGATAAAGCCAACGAACATCGCAAAAAAGATTGCATCTTTCACCAAAATTTTGAACCCTACATCTGCAAGGCAAAGAGTAGTATACAGATTCGAACACCGGAAAAAAAAGGGGGAAGGAAACAACATGAGAATGGAAGATGTAAAGATGAAGAATAAAAATAGATGTGAGCATCAATCAGATAAAATATTTACAATCATAAGCATGCAATACTTGCCCCAAGAAACGAAGGTTTGATTTCAGTGGTAAGAATTTATGCAGACAATCGAAACATGCCTGAAACCGAATAGTGGAAGAAAAAGAAAAGAGGAAAGATAGAGAGGGGAAAGACTTCTAATATAAAGCCTCTCCAAGATACAAATATACAAGACCTTATATACAATTAGCACAAACACCATTATGTGGACAGCCGAGTACAATCATATATTGGACAGAAACCAATCTTTCATAGCTTGGAAAATATGGGCTTCCTCTTCTGCAGCTGCGCCTTGATGGCCTCTTTCAGGTCACTTGACAAAAGCATGCCAGAGTTCCATGTCGCAACATATTCCAAACCATCTGAAACAGTAGTGTCCCTCGATTTCAAAAGTACTTTTTTCGTTCCTACAACAGCCAGTGGAGACTTTGCGGCAATGTTTCTTGCAAGAGCGGTTACTTGCTCTTCCATAACATGTTTCGATTCGAATACACCGTTAACTAAGCCGATTGACTTAGCCTCTGATGCACTAACTCTTCTGCCAGTGAGTGCTAGGTCCATGGCATTCCCATGACCTATAAGCAGTGGCAAACGCTGAAGGGAACCTAGATCTGCCACTATAGCAAGGTCTACTTCTTTCACAGAAAAATATGAATCTGAAGAGCAGTACCTGAGATCGCAAGCTGCAATGAGATCAACACCACCGCCGATGCATGCACCATGAATGGCTGCAATGACAGGTTTACGACACTCCTCTAGGGCGGTAAAGGCAGCTTGCAGTCGCTTGACACGGTGCACGTTAAGTAAAGAGGTCCGGGCGCCGTCTCTGATATCCTGTGAAGAAGTGGTCTCAGATTCATTCAGCTGCGCAAGCATGGACAGGTCGATGCCGGAGCAAAAGTTCTTTCCTTCACCTGCCAAGATGATGACGCGCACTGCGGAGGAGGCGTCAAGGTGAGCAATAGCTAAGGGAAGATCTGTGAAGAGAGCGGCATCCAGAGCGTTGGAGCGCGCAGGCCGGTCGAGCAGGAGGCGCGCCACGCCCTCCAGGTCGGGGCCTTCCACGCGCAAGCTCTTCCATGCCTGCTGTTTCATGACGTCGAACCCCAAGTAAAGTACTGAAATCCCTTCTCTCTTTGACGTTCTCGTGTGAGATCTCTCTCTCTCTATATATCACTCCCTAAAATAAAACTGGTTTGGATGTACATGAGTAGCTCCTCCATTTTAATGGGACATAAGAAATACGAGATTCAAGCCATTTAAAGGGGATCCACAACTCATGCCTCTTTTTTTGCATCCATCATCAATGAGGTTTTTGCATCCATCATCAATGAGGCGACCCTCCCTTTTAAGCATACGGATGTCTTTGGCTTCACACCGTCAGATGGGCATTCGCACAATGAGCACTTCTATATAGCACAATATGATTTGCTTTCAAAAAAGAAAAGAATTTTGGGCCTACCATTTTTTGAGCCAGCCTCTCTCTCTCAAAACAAATGTGTGCCACTCTAACAATAGCTTTTGATTCGTTCTTTAGGTTGTTCAACCAATAAAATAACTTAAAAGTTTTGAAATTCAGAGTCTATCGCTGATCTGTGTGAACTGAACTTGACGGCACATGATGTAACTCAGCCAACTCGCACTACCCTATCTGAATCCAACCTAAGTTCCACTTTCGTGTCAGCATGAGTTAGTTTAGTTCATTTGAGCTCTTGCCTCTTCACGTGGGAGCGGGGGTTCAGCTCCTATTAGCCGTGTTTGACATGTAATGAGTTTTAAGTCGGTCCAAATTTAGTCTCTCATTATTGTAACGCCTTCCGACAATCTTAACCCTTACTTTGTTGGATAAGAAGGGTCCCATGGGTACTATACCCATTCACTTGTAGAGTTGTTTTTTTAATCAATTCAAGCAAAGGGAGATTAAACTTCACATCTTTATAAGTTATGACCTACATGAATCATGGATGAGAGACGTAGGCTTTCATTTTAAGGGTTATCATATCCTTCCGTTGAAAGACTTTTTTTAAGAAAGTTCGGTCTTGTAAAAAATAATGAAGCACGAAAAAAGCAAGGGGACCTTGAAAGGGCAAAAAAGATTGAAGCGGGAAAAAAACAAGCAGAGGAAGCACAAAAAAGGTAGAGGAAGTAAAGAAGAAGACACCTATAGAAGAAGAGGAAAGGCAAAAAAAGTAATATGAAGATAAGCAATGACCTGCAAATTAAACGTAGCAACCACAATAGGAGACACAATAGTAGCAATTCAAATGGGGGGGGGGATGTTTTGGGTTCTTCTTCTTGTGTAGGACTTTTTCAAGTTCCTCTCACAAGTCACACTCTGCTTCCTTGGCATCATCCCATTTGGCATCTTGTTCAATGAGTATTTCTTTAGTATCTAGTTGCACCCTTTATTAGGTTATATTCATTGCCTATTGCCTCTAACTCCTTTAAGAGATAGCTCATCCATGAGTGAAGTTCCATGGCGTCTGAGTCAATCATCATGAAGGGTAGTATCCTTTGCATCTGAAGCCAATTTACAATGATCTAGAGTAGTTGAGTTGGTAAGGTTGTTGTGAACTTGAGGAGTGTGAATGAGCTTCTGTGTTGTGTCTTTGCCATCTGAGCACACATCTACTGAAGTGCTCAATCCAAATGAGTTTCTAAAATGTGAATAAGGTGGGGGCATCGTTACAATGGCTTTATATACTACTTTGGGTTTTCTTTGTCAATCTAGTGCTCATTCTAAAAGAGCTCCTCCTTCAAGTTCCTTATTCTATGAAGATTGTCTTTCTATAAAAAAAACATGCAAGGATTCATCTCAATTAGGACCTTTTAGAATGGGGGATTTAGTGAGGGTAATTTCGATTGTTTGAAAAATAGCTCACATTTTGAGGCCCATCAAACATCCTTTATTGATAAAAGGGCCAAATGATTTAGGGGAATGACTATGTGTGCAAGGCATCATAGATGCCTACACAGATGCCTACCATGGCATCATATTTTCTCTAGGAATTATAGACCTTTTTTTGGGTGGATGGAGCAAGTTTTTGTAACACTACCTCGACTTTATCTGGATCCATTGCAATTCCTTCTTTGGATATGATTTGTCTCCAAAGCTTTTCACATTTGAATCCAAAAATAAATATAGTTGGGTTCAGACATAGTCGACGTTCTTTGCTGGTAAGACATAGTGTTGGATGCTTTATCATAGCTCCCAGAATAGAAAAATTTTCCAATGATACCCCCGTGAATTTTCCAGATAAGTTAAAAAATTATTGGTTACATCCAGGAAACAGAAAAATGTACCTCTAGAACTTCCTTAGAGTTTGTATTGTGGTGCTACAATTAGCCTTGAAGCCTAAAGCCATATCTCCCGACAGAAATGAATATGAACTTGTATTTTTCAAGAACAAGAGAATTCATTCCCAAAAGTCAAGAACAAGTTCATGAGTTTGTTAGGATAGGTGGTCGTTGATCTACCTCTAGAAGATGTTTATTAAATACCAAACCTAGAATTCCTTTCTACTACATCATCTTGATACATTCAAGACCCAAAAAGTATAAGAGTTGTTGAATAGTCCCATGATGGGAGGATTCATAGCATTGATTATTTAGTTGTGAATGAAGCCCTAGATTTTATAATTTTTGAGGATGAAAACTCTTTAAAGGTGGAAAGAAAGTAACAAAACTTGTTAAAATTTGCTACAATTATTTCCATAAATAGAAACTTGGAATGTCAAACATCTTTCAGATTTTGATCAAAGAGAGAGTTGCTCTGAAAGCAACTTCATGGCAAGGCAAAGCTAGTATTGAGATCCCATCAAGTAAGAAATATGGTTGCAACCATAAGGTCGAGTAGCATATGCCAAAGTCCATACTTCTTTAAGAGAACTAAAACTATAAGATAGACATTTGATTTCCAATTTTGTGACCTACATGTTGCGAACATTTGTTTTATGTAGGGTACAAGTTTCAAATTATGTAAATACCTTTGGGAAGTCTTCAAATACTTCAAGAAGGCTCATATTTTTCATAAAAGATATCAAAAATACCACGTGATTTCTAGAACATGGTGAGTCAAATTAGTGAGTCACAAGGGAGTTGCAGTGGTGTCCTAGTGGAAGGTCGATGTGGCTAGTTCTCAAAGTCCATCAATACTTTGCTTATTTGAGCACTTGAGTCATGTAATACCTCCACCCAAGTGTCTACCACGAATTTAGATGTATTAGTAAGGTTTTAGATTAGTTTCTCATGCTATAAAAAGAGGAGAAAAGTCGTGATCTTATGGGAAGTCCAAGAGAGGCATATGTGTATCTTTATGCTGCTGTAGTTTTGTATGCAGAGATTGCAGAGCTTTTATCTCCCTGATTATATATCCAAATTACATGTTTGATAGCTCATTTGAAAGCTCTTACTGTCTAATTTCTTCCTGTAAATTTTCATAATCATTGGATTTGTGAGCTGAGAGCAGTACTCTCTGCAAGTAGTGTGTGTTCTCTGGTTTCACCTCTGCTGAAGGTCTCCATTAAACCTCAAACTTGCAGAGGTCATATCTCCTTGTGTATTTATCCAAATTGAGTGTTCTTTGGCTCATTGGAGAGCTCTTGATGTCTAGTATATGTGGTTAAGATAGTTTTAGAAAATTCTAATCCACTAGAGAATAGTAAGCTCTGCAAGCATGATTGGTTTTTTGTGATGAAGTTTGTGAGAAGGTCAATTTGTTCCTAGGGGGTTCCACCTACTTCTTGCTATATTTTGGAGGTCAATAAACTCCAACATTGGTATCAGACAAGGTGGTACGGTTCGTTTGGTACAGTACGTATGGTACGTGTACGGTACGTTACCGTACGTGAGAGGGAGGTTTGGTACGGTACAGTACGTGTGTGTATTATATATATATATATATATATATATATATATATATATATATATATATATATATATATATATATATATATATTATATCATATTACATATTACATAAATGATAATACTACATACTACATAGTACATACTATATACATATTACATATCAAAAAATCATACTCTATTTTAAAGTTTAGACTTACAACTTGAACTTACAAACTAACTATAACAATACAACAATCAACTTGAAGTTTGAGTTTGAAGCTCTTTGAAGTTTGAACTTTGAACTAACAACATTGAAGATTGAAGCTTAAACATTCAACATACGAAGAAATAATGAATTGTCATTCATGAACATTGAACAATGAATATTGAATAGTCAAAAAAACTCAAAAAACAGTCTCCAATACATAATGTCTAAAAAATGAAATACAAAGTATGATCAATCATCTAAGCTCTCAGAGCTTGAGGAAGAAGCATCGAATATGCTTTCATCATCATCAGACTCTGATATAGTGATATCCATAGCTCTAGTACTAGCATCTGAAGGGATAGATGTATCCTCCAATATGCTCGATCCACATCCTAGTGCTATCGACCGTCCACCTCGAGCTCGACGTGGTCGTGGTCCACGAACCGGCAAAGAAGATGTGGAAGGATGAATCTGAACTGAAGGAGAGAAAGTCCTCGCCCTCGATCGTGTCACTCACCTACTGACAGCCTCAAGTTCCCTACGTAGCATTCGATAAATCTCCTCCTCTTCCGCTCTCTCCAGAATGGATGGAGCTCTATCTATAGACCACACAATCGAATCCGGATCCACCTACATGAGATTTTAATATTTTAGAATAAGATCCAAAAGATTAAAGACACATATGTACTATACTAAATAAAAAAATATAAATAAAGTAGGAACATTACCTGAATAGGCCGTCGCATGGTTTTTAAATTACGACAACCTTAAGATTTGCTCGACAATATACAAGATTTTGAAGCTGTTGAGTGCTAAGTCTATTGCATAACTTTGTGTGAATCAAAGAATACGCACTCCAATTTCGCTCACATGCACTCGCGGAACAATCCTGTATTCTTTTTCATGTTTAAAAAATATTCTTTTCTATTTAAATTCATAATTTAACTTTGAAAGCTTTCATGATAACTTACCTGTGAAAGCACTCGGAGAGCTATAGTCCTGACAACTGGAGTGCTATATCCATATTCTCCCACCAATCCACAGGGCTCTTGCAAATGTCCCGGTTGAATACAGTAGGTCAACTAAAAGTTGGACCCACAGAGGTCATATAACAAATAAAATCTCTGTCAAACTGCACCTGCATATCAATGTCTAGGATGCGGCCAAGATACTGATCACGTGCGGCCAACAAATCAAGATTATGCATCCACTCCGGCCCCTTGTAGAGAGGATGGAGTAATGCAGCTATCCCATGTATGGGACGTCGCATATACTCCCATCTACTATCAACGATCTGTAAGATAGTCTCTCTCCTGAAACAAAAAAAGATAGATTATTAATATATTTCATATATATGTTCATGAAAAAAACAAAGCATAAATAAATTATGCATACCTATCTGATGCAATGGATGTACACATCTCTATGGATGCACGCATCTCGTAAAACATCGGATATAGAAGACATGTAGAGCCTTCTGTATCTGTGAGACGTAGCAACCTCCATAAAGGTCGCAAGGTATGGCTGATCTGATCAATCTGTTGCCAGAACTGATCATCCAATAAAGTAAGCCGCACATTTTGTGCGGCATCTGTATGTGCTACTGCCATAAGCTCCCACTGAGGATCCACCACTGTCGTCCGCAATGGATTCCTGAGTCTAGTACTGAGTCTATCAAAGACCAAGTACGTGTATGCAAACCTCGTCTTTGAAGGTCGTATGATATCCAAATCGGGTGAATGCTTGCGGAAGATGGCCAATGCTTGCTGCTTCTTCCTCAAGAATGTGACGATCCGGACCGCTCTCTGCACAACTGGTTGCACCCATGATAGCTTAGAGATGTCCTCCATCATTAGATCAAGGCAATGTGTTGCGCATGGAGTCCACATAATGTGTGGAAACTCCTCCTCAATCATGTCCCCCATGCGTTTGCAATTCGATGCATTGTCTGTGACAATGTGAACTACATTCTCTTTGCCTATCTCCAATATGGCCTGGCGGATATGGCGGTAAATAAACTCTCCTGTGACTCTCTCACCACCAACACCAACATCAATAGCTCATAAGAAAATGGTGCCTAGATAATCAGACATCAAAAAAATGAAATAATATTAGTCTTGATTTCTCATGAAGAAAACAAATAAAGCACATGAAGTATAGAGTCACCAGTGTACGAAATGCATATACCTAAGCATGATGATACCAAAATGTTTATCATATGCCGACGTCGACAATCGCTCCAACCATCCGCCATGATGGTGCATCCATACTGCACCCAACTATCTCTGATCGGTGCAAGGGAGATATCAATACGCTCTCTCTCCTCATCTAACATACCCTTGCGCATCCGATGATACTCCACGCCTGTCCATGTATCTGTATCTGTAAGAGGACCTACATCTGCACATGCTCTGATCATCCTCTTCCATTGTGTTGTACGTAAAACATTAAAAGAAAGATTGCACTCAACAAGAGTGCATGCAATCTCCACCTCTGCAATCCTTTTTCTCTCCTTCATCCAACTCTCTGAATAAACACGTCCACGTAAAGTGGACTGACTCTGAGTATGCATGGAAGGAGGAGGTGGCATAGTGGAAGCAGTACCATGATGTGAATCAGATGCACAAGAAGACTGCGAAGCATCTTCCATATGAGCACGTTTTCTTGACTGAGTACTCCCTACATCACTATGATCATGAAGAAGTGCATCATCCTCTTCTGCTCTTTTTTCTCTACCAGGGAGAACTTTACCTTTAAACATATGCCCCTGCTCAGCAATAACAGCATCTGCAATATCACGAGGAACTGAAGTACATGCTCCTATGCCATTGCCACCAAGACCGGAAACATGGCAAATGACTCGTGTAATCGTACTACTGAAACTACTCTTGCAATACTTGCATTGCCAGTATTTTGTTCCACCTCCACTAGATGAGGTTGGAGTGGGCTCTTGTGATAGTATAGTGTGTGCCTTCCAATATGGATGGGTCTTCTTCGGCATGATGATATCAGATAGACCTATGTTCACATTTCAAAAAACATAGATTAATAAAACTTAGAAGTGCATGAAGCTCCTGTGCAATGTGCTGCTGTGAATGATGCTGGCAGTTGTGATTCGTGAATGATGTTGCTGTTACAATTTACAAATGATCCACATGTGAATGCAATGGTGATGCAATGGCTGTGAATGATGATGCACATCTGAATCCTGATGCAATGGCTGTTGTGCCTTGTGCACATGTGATGCAATGGTTGTTGTGCATTCTGCATGAATCATGATGCAATGTGCATTGTGCACATGATGATGCAATGGCTGTGAAATGGTGATGCACATGTGCATCACCATGCAATGATGATGCAATGGCTATGAGTGATGATGCACATGTGATGCAATGTGCATTGTGCACATGTGATGTTGGCTGTGAATGATGATGCACATGTGCATTGTGATGCAATGATGATGCAATGGCTGTGAAATGATGATGCATATGTGATGCAATGTGCATTGTGCACATGTGATGCACATGTGCACAATGTGAATGATGATGATGATGCACATGTGCACAATGCAATGGTTGTGAATGATCATTGATGATGCACATGTGCACAATGCAATGGCTGTGAATGATGATGCACATGTGCATTGTGATGCAATGGCTGTGAATGATGATGCACATGTGCATTGTGATGCAATGGCTGTGAATGATGATGCACATGTGATGCAATGTGCATTGTGCACATGTGATGCTGTTATTGCTGAGCATATCGATGGAGCTTCTAAGGTAGAGACTTGAGAACACACCTTTAATAAATGAGAACACACCTTTAATAAATGAATATAGTATATAGTATATACAGAAAGAGAAATTGGTTTTTTCTATGGACTGTGTAATATTGTATCTTATTTAATATCTGAATTCGAAATATTCTTTCAGACTTCTGACTTTTACATAAAGTTACCAAAGAAAGGGATCATATCCCAAATAGTGCATGTGGATACATACTTCTTGCTCTTGAAAGATGTTTCTTATATGTAAAATAGGTGGTCTGGACAGTGGACTCTGAATCATGCTGTTATTGCTGAATCATAATGCATTGTGCATTGTGCAATGATGATGGCATTATGGCTGTAAAATGGTGATACCCTTGGGCCTCTACAGAGTACAGACAGCAGCTCGCTCGCTTCAATTTGTTAGCGCTCAAGCCTGCCTCAGCTTCGGTTCATCGACTCAATCAATGTGCACGCGTCCCGAAAAAACGACCTAAGTCGTTCGCTTCGAACCGAAAAAAAACACGTCCCTAACACGTACGGTACGTCTCGTACGACTCGTACGACTCGTACGGAAAAAAGTTGATCGAGTCGCGTTTTTTTCCTACTATGGTATCAGAGCAAGGAATTGAAGCTTGGAGAATGTTATAATACCTTGATGAAGAATTTCAAGCTATTGGAGAAGAGGTTCATCATCGACACTACACAAAGGTAGAAGGAGATAGCAAGGAAGCATCTCAAGCAACATCCAAGCAAAGAAAGGTGCATAAACTTTATAACAAAGGTAAATCTCATACTTATTCTTATCACACATATGCAAAAGGAGGGTTAAAGGAGCAAGTCTAGTATTTACACAATGGGCGATCAACATGCACAAATAGAGAAGCTTGATAAGAACAACTATCAAGCATGGTGATTTAGAATCACAGCATACTTGCAAGGTAGAGGATTGTATGGTTTGATTGATGGAATGGATATCAAACCTATATTTACCAGAGGATCCAAATCAGCATCAATTGAGGGAGTTTAGACTTTGGAATGAAAGAGACAAAAGGGTTATATTCATTTTATCACAAAATATTCAAGATTCAATGGTAGGACACATACAAGATCTAGACACAAGTAGAGATGTTTGGCTTGCATTGGAAAGGTTGTATGCTACAGGTACAAGAGCAAGGAAGATTCAACTCAAAAATGAGTGGAATAACATAAAGAAAGATACAAGGACATCGATCAATGATTACTTGTTGAAGGTTAAAGAGATTGCAGATCAACTAGGATCAATTCAAGCTCATGTGGAGGACGACGACTTGGTTGCACATACTCTCAACGGACTCAAGGATGATGAGAGATGGAAACCATTCATTACTTCAATTTATGTTAGAGGAGAATTACCAGACTTTGATCAGCTTGTTGCTCTTATGGTCACGGAGGAGATGAATCTAAATGGCTCTACTTCAAATAAAAAAGGATCTCAAGGACAAGCTCTTTATGTAGGATCATCAAGAGGTGGAAACAGAGGAAGAAGAGGTTCAAATAGAGGTCGAGGAAGAAGGACCGATGATCAAGGGACTTCAAGTGGCTTCTTCAACACAAGAGGAAGAGGAAGATCAAGCATGAGAGGTACGATAGGCAACTACAACTACAATCAAAGACAAAGGAGTGAAGATAACAACAATTGTTATATATGTGGAAGGTATGGACACTATGCCAAAGATTGTTATCAAAATGAAAATAATCAAGGTGGTAATCAAATAGGAGGCTATTCAAGAAGAGGTAAACAACAAGGAAATTATGCAGTTGAAGGTAAAAGTGATGATTATGATTCTCTTCTTATGATGAATGTAGAAACTAAGATGAATTGCAATAGTGATGTATGGTATGGAGATAGTGGTTGCTCTAATCATATGTCACATGATGCTTCATGGTTTTCTAATATGCATAATCCTTCATGTAAAGGTCATGTTGAAACAGGAGATGATACAACACATAATATTATGCAGGTTGGAGATGTTGTTATGCAGGATAAGAGCAAGACAAATTGCTTGAAGGATGTACTTTATGTGCCAACGATCACTAAGAATTTGATGTCAGCTGGTCAAATGGTAGAAAAAGGTTTGCAAATAAGATTTAATCATGCAGGTTGCTTCATTGAGGATCCAAAGCAAAGGAGGTTAATTGCTAGAGGTCAAAAACAAGGTAGATTGTTTACATTCAAGGTAAACCCAAATCATACAAACGATTTCTCTTATGGTATGCATCGAATAGCAGAGCTTGATCTATGGCACAAAAGGATTGGACACATGAATGTACACATGTTAAAGGAGCTATCAAAGAAGAGGATTGTTGAAGGATTACCTGATCTTACTAAGCAACATATGGTGCATCTATGTGAAGCATGTCAAATGGGTAAGCAGAGTAGACAGCCTTTCAAGCATTCAAGCTATGTAAGCAGTGGATTGCTAGAACTTATACACACGGATGTATGGGGTCCTACTAAAGAGGCATCCTTGGCTGGTAATAAGTACTATGTATCATTCATTGATGATCATAGTAGAATGACATTTGTGTATTTCATTAAACATAAGAGTGAAGTCTTTGATTGTTTCAAAAAATTTAAATCATTTGTCGAGAAGCAAACAGGAAGATATGTTAAGAAGCTAAGATCCGATGGAGGGGGAGAGTATTTCTCTCAAGCTTTTACTGATTTTTTGTATGATGAAGGTATCAAAAGAGAAGTTACATGCAGGTATACTCCACAACAAAATGGAGTTGCAGAAAGAAGAAACAGAATCATAGCAGAAGCATCTAGAAGCATCTAGAAGCATGCTAAATGATATGTGTTTGCCTAATTCTTTTTGGGTTGAAGCTGTTAGCACAAGTGTGTACATTATGAATAGAGTACCTACTACTGGAGTTCATCATTTGACACCATACGAGGTATGGCATGGAAGGAAACCAAGTGTAAGTCACTTGAAAGTATTTGGTTGTGTATGTTATGTACATGTACCTAGTGAAGTGAGATCAAAACTTGATGTGAAATCAGAAAAGTGTATATTTATTGGTTATGCAGATACTCAAAGAGGATATAGATGTTATAATCCTATACCAATAAGGTGGTTGTTTCAAGAGATGTAAATTTTGATGAATCACTTTCATGGTATGTAGATAAGAAAAGTTTGTAGGTCATAAATGAAGATGAAGAAGATACAGGTGAAGGAGATGAGTGCTTACTTCAGCCCACAAGAAGTTTAAGTGATGAGAAAAGCGGTTTGGATGAAGAAAGAGAGCTACCTTTCAATGGAAGATTAAGGCAAGCTTCACCTCCTAGTTTTAAAAGTAAAGGTAAACTCAAACTTGTTGAAGTTAATGACGAAGGAGAGGAAATTAGTGATGTATGTGACTAGGGAGAATCATCAAAGGTTCCTAATAAGAAATGAAGAGCATCTACGTTGGAGGTAAGAAGAACTTCAAGAGTGAGTAAGCAACCTCAAAGGCATACTTATGAATCTTTCATGAATACTCATTATGCTTTTATGACAAAAGTTGAGCAGGAAAATGAACCCACATGTTATGATGAGGCAAAAGAAGATGAAAAGTGGGAGAAAGCAATGAGAGAAGAAATGGAAGCACTCCAGGATAACAAGACTTGGAATTTAGTTCCAAAGACACCAAAACAAAAGGTAATTGGTTGCAAGTGGGTTTTTAAGATTAAAAGAAATAGTGATACTAGTGTGTCAAGATGTAAGGCTAGACTTGTAGCAAAAGGATATAATCAAACTCAAGGATTGGACTATGAGGAAACATTTAGTCCAGTAGCAAACATGGCAATGGTGAGAACTTTGTTGGCTTTAGCTGCAAGTAAAAGGTGGAATATATATCAACTTGATATAAAGAATGCCTTTCTTAATGGTGAGTTAAATGAAGAAGTGTATATGTCACAACTAGATGGTTATGTGGATGCAAAATGTCCTAATCATGTATGCAGGTTAAAGAAGGCATTGTATGGTCTTAAACAGGCACAAGGGGCATGGAATGCAAGGTTGGTAAAGTATCTTATGCTGCAAGGATACACAGCGAGTCATGCTGATCCTTCACTTTATGTAAAACATGTAGATGGCATGTGTGTCTATGTATGCATTTATGTGGATGACTTGTTGATTACAGGGAATGATGCAAAAGCAATTGATGAGATAAAAGGTAATTTGGGAAAGGAATTTAAAATTTCAGATCTTGGTTTGCTTAGATACTTTCTTGGGATTGAAATTGTGTATGGCGATGAAGGTATGTGGTTGATACAGAGAAAGTATATATGTGATATGTTGAAAAGGTTTGGTATGCAGGAATGTAAATTTGTTTCTACTCCAATGGAATGTAATGTAAAGTTGAGTGCAAAGGAAGGTGATGAGTTGCATGATATGAATGTGTATAGATCCATTGTAGGATCTTTGATTTATGCAACAAAAACTAGACCTGATATATGCTATGCAGTGGGAGTATTGTCACAGTTTATGCATGAACCTAGAGTACCTCATATGCATGCAGCGAAAAGAGTGCTTAGGTATTTGAAAGGTACCATGAACGAAGGATTATTTTATAGTCATGATGCTGATCTAACTCTTAAAGTCTTTAGTGATGTAGATTGGGCTGGAAGCAAAGCTGACAGAAGATCCACAAGTGGATATGTGTAATAGCAGGAAACAAGACATTAACATGGAGTTCAAAGAAACAGCCTACAATTGCTTTATCTTCTACAGAGGCTGAGTATAGAGGTTTAGCATTGGCTACTACTGAGGTTATGTGGTTTAAAAAGTTGTTTCATGACTTGAATGTGCAGGTTGATGTACCACTGATATATGGGGATAACTTGAGCAACATTCATATGACCTCAAATCCTATTTTTCATGCTAGAACAAAGCATATAGAAGTACACTATCATTATGTTCGAGAGAAGGCCATAGCCAATGAAGTACAAGTTTCTTTTGTGGGAACAAAGGATCAAGTTGCAGATATCTTCACCAAATCCTTGGATGGACCGAAGCTTCAAAGATTCAACTATATTCTTGGCATGAAGGAAATACCCTTTGAAACTTGAGGGGGAGAATGTTGCGAACATTTGTTTTATGTAGGGTACAAGTTTCAAATTATGTAAATACCTTTGGGAAGTCTTCAAATACTTCAAGAAGGCTCATATTTTTCATAAAAGATATCAAAAATACCACGCGAGTTCTAGAACATGGTGAGTCAAATTAGTGAGTCACAAGGGAGTTGCAGTGGTGTCCTAGTGGAAGGTCGATGTGGCTAGTTCTCAAAGTCCATCAATACTTTGCTTATTTGAGCACTTGAGTCATGTAATACCTCCACCCAAGTGTCTACCACGAATTTAGATGTATTAGGAAGGTTTTAGATTAGTTTCTCATGCTATAAAAAGAGGAGAAAAGTCGTGATCTTGTGGGAAGTCCAAGAGAGGCATATGTGTATCTCTATGCTGCTGTAGTTTTGTATGCAGAGATTTCAGAGCTTGTATCTCCCTGATTATATATTCAAATTAAATGTTTGATAGCTCATTTGAAAGCTCTTATTGTCTACTTTCTTCCTGTAAATTTTCATAATCATTGGATTTGTGAGCTGAGAGCAGTACTCTCTGCAAGTAGTGTGTGTTCTCTGGTTTCACCTCTGCTGAAGGTCTCCATTAAACCTCAAACTTGCAAAGGTCATATCTCCTTGTGTGTTTATCCAAATTGAGTGTTCTTTGACTCATTGGAGAGCTCTTGGTTTCTAGTATATGTGCTTATGAGAGTTTCACAAAATTCTAATCCGTTAGAGAATACTAAGCTGTGCAAGCAAGACTAGTTTTTTGTGATGAAGTTTGTGAGAATGTCAATTTGTTCCTAGGGGGTTCCACCTACTTCTTGCTATATTTTGGAGGTCAATAAACTCCAACACTACAATTGTTAGCAATGGCACTTAAGTTCGTGGAAGGTGAAACTTGTATTCACCTATCCTTAAAGGGATTTTTGAGAGAAATCCAAAAGCATTTATAGATGCTTGGACTAGTTCTGACAATTCTAAAGAAGTCAAGTATTTGAGAAAAATCACCTTGATTTTTTAGTCAAAGTTGATTGACCAAAGAAGTAAATAAAATGCTTCTTTCTTGCATTCTACCTTGGGCTCAAAAGTCCAATAGGGCATGGTAGTCCTATAATTTGGAAAAGATATCAATTAGATATTGGTTAAGAAGTGGGGCATAGTCAAAACATCTAAGTTGGATGTTTTGGTCAAACTCAATGTAAGGAGACTTCTCAAAGTCTTGAACTAGTTAGAGATCCATCTATTTTGGTATGTCCATGCACAAGTAGTGCATAGAAATGGACCTACATAGAAAATTAGTTGGAGAGACTTAGAATCTACCTACTTCATATGTTTGTGCTATGGATGCCGAGTTCGCACATAGCAAAACATTGAATTAGGCAGGGATGTTTTAATATACCCTTATCATTCTTTCCATACGTCACACTTAATTTGGTGTTTCATGTGCAAAATCTAGGTAATTTTATAATGATTTGGGTAGGAATTAACCCACACACAAATTCCCCTCTTTCGAGATCCCCTTTTGATAAAGAGGTGAATAACACAGATGAAGACCATGAATGTTATAATGATTTGGGATAGAATCCCCTTTTGATAAAGAGGTGAATAACAGAGATGAAGACCATGATTGATGAGGTTAATCATGGGGCACCGGGGAATACTTCACATATTATTTCTACACACATTTTTGAGGATGAAAATGTTAAAAGGGGGGAAAAATGTTGTATAACCATGGGTCCAAACAACAAAAGACATGGGTAAAATCACATAGAGGGCCCTTGGAGTTTATTAATAAACCCTTGGGAAAGTGTCTCCAAGACTATGGTTTGAAACCTTTAGCTATTTGGATTTATTTACTCCCAATTGAAGGTTTTTTTTCTCCTTGGGATTGATATTTCCTAAAGGTCTGGTATTTAACCCTTTGAGATGTACAATCTTAGGAAGGAATCCTTTTAGAATCCATGTGGGATCCATGTGAGGGCCATGCAATTTCATGTGACTTACAAGGTTAGAAGACCTTGGATTAGAATCCATGTGAAGGGGACATTTGGCAAGCTCTCCTCGCCTTTACCCCCTTGGTATAGAGGTATATATATGGGTGGAGTTGGTTGGTTTGAGATGTGCATCTCTCACCCCCTTATGGGCTAGGCTAGTTTATTCATTAGATTAATTGTAGTCTCCATGTCGTGTTTCAAGCATGAATACATCTCTTTGCCTGCTACTTCATCTGGCATGGTATCCAAAAAGGATAAAGGGTGTTTATTTTCCTATAATCTACATGTATTCAAAGTTGTTTATTCCTCTTTGGAACTATTATAATGTGAAAAATCTATCAATCTCATCCTTCACTTGTTTCACATAGTTGAGGCTCATTCGATATCATGATTGTCCTATTGGCATGGCATAAGGACTTAATTGAATGCAATGTTTTACAATCTTGTATCCAAGTTTGCATATCTTTATATTTCCATGCCGATACATCCTTATATTCTTTTAGTAATGTCAAAAGACCTTACTTGAAGTCCCGAGGTAGGCCTATGAAAATTTCAATCATCTTAGGGTCCTCTTGTATTCCTAGGTTGCATGCTTTGAGCTGATCTTCAATAGCATGTATTACTCTTATATGAACCTGGCTAGCACATCTTCTTCAGATTCTTCCCCTTAGGTAACTTGTAAAGTATTAACCATGGTTGAAGCTAATTATTGAGCAATAACTTTGTTCAGATCAACTACTCCTAGGGACTAGAGGTTTTTGTTGCCTTGTGGAAATTTAGATTCTTTCTCATCTTCTAATCTATTTACCATGTGAGTAGGCAAAACCACTTTTGGGATTTGTGCTTTGAGGGTAGATTTGTAGAGTATCTAGTTGCATTTTATATTTGTCTCGCCCTTTGCTAAACACCAATGTCTACGAGCTATAGTCTTGAGCTACTTTAGCTTGCTTTAACCAAGGTCATCCAAACAATAGATATATATTCATCCTGGCTTCCAATGAGTTTGATTAGCACAAAAGTCATGTTGAATGTTACTCCTTATACTTGGATATGGATATCCTTGATCATTACAATAGGCTAGACTCTAGAATGGTATTCCATTCTAATGAAGAAGGGAGTTGGGATGATGAATTCCATCCCATCTATTGGTAAATGGGAAAATTTGCAATATTTACTTTTGATTCTCCATCAATTAGCACATTATGTATCACTCTCTGCTTATACCATGTTGTAATCATTGATATAGTATAATCTACTAAAGCTGCTTCTTATGAATCATGCTGATGTATTTGCCTCCTGATCTTAAGGTTTTGGCAACTCCCAAAGTAGTTTTGCCTAAATGTTAGCAATAAGGCTAGTAATTCCTTGAATTGTATATGTATGGATGCATTGTTCAATTGTTATCAAGATGGTTCTTCTCCTGCTTCTATGACCTTTACATTTTCTTCAGTGGTTGATTGTTTAGGAATCGGATCTGAAGGAAAACAAGAAGCAAGCCTTGGAAATGTGGCAGATCCTGAGCAATTTGTTGTGCCTCTTCTCTAAACACTTTATCTTGATATAAGAATTTGGGGTCAGAATCTATAGCCTGCATTTGAAAACCTAGTTAGATTGGGTGGTTACTACTATGATTGGTTAAAGGTAAGTAAGTTGTATCATATTAGAAATTGGTGCTTTTATCTTTCCCTCCCATTTCCTTTACTAATATTCTTGGGCTTCTAAACATGCTACTTGGATGTGGGTGAATTCTTGGCAGAATCCACACTGTGTCCTCAGGAAAAGAAGTTGCTACCTCTCCCTTCTTTCCAACTTTTCCATCTCCCTTGTCCATAGTGAGAATTCTCTCAAGTATCTTGACTCTTCTTGATTAAAAATTTGCCTTCTATAAATGCTAGAAAAGGCTTGAGGTCTACTAGTACCTTAGGCTTGCAAGACTACCCCAACTTGTGGTGCTACATATTGGACAACTGGTCACATGCCACTAATTTTACTTGTATTTCAAGCATTGTATATGCAATTTTGTGTATTGTGATCATGCATATTAAAAGTTGCACAATACACACTATTCAAACCACAAACGGCTTCTATGTGACTTGGGTTTCTATAATTATGAAATAAAGTTGTTTTAGTGGGTTATTAGCCTTTGTTGGAGGATCCCCAAAAAACCAAAGTCAAAGCAACCAAAGCTAGATCAAAGAATAATAACTATGGCCAAAGGTTAGTATGAACATGGGAGTGAAGGAGAAAGGGGTCTACCAATTTTTCCCATCTCAAATCCCTCCTTAGACTAGGTTTTTCCCTAAACTATGCCCCAAACACTTGTAAAGATGCCTATTTTGGCTTAAAACCCTAATTTTCTTGATAGCCAAGACCAACTTGTAAAAGTTGAGAATTAAATCAACTTAGTAAAGCATGAGTTCCACACTAGTTTTTGGACTTTTTTATATTATTTAGACCTCAAAATAGCTTCCAAATACTATTTTTTTAAGTTAAGCCAAGCTTTACAATGTGGACAGAGCTCTTCTAGAAACTATAAAGGTGAAAGATCTCTCATTTTTGGGGTTAGCTTGTTGAATCTAGAACCCTTATGAGCTTTGTATCCATTTTTTGAGGAATAGAGAACTTCTTGGAGCACTTGTCTTTTTCATACTTTTGAGTGTGTGTACATATGCATGCATGTGTGTGTGCTTGATTTCCCTCTTGTTATAGGTACATTGTACATGCATATTGTCATGTATGGTGTTCATATCATTGATTGGTTGCTCTATGATCAGATGCACTTTTGGCACCATCGTTGGGGACGCTCTTCTCATATGCATCATGTGATGGTAAGTTTTCACATGAGATACATGTTCTTGGCACAATATAGCTCGTGTGTTGGGTGCATGTCCATCATCTTTTACCTTTATTTGAGTTATTTAGACAGTGAGATATGAAAAAATAGCAAATTTTTCACTTTTAGGATTAGGGTTTTAAGTTCTCCATTAAAACTCAGTTTTTCATCTTTGTCATCATTACTTTCTTCTTCTCCTCTACATTTTATCTCCCTTATTCTCATCTCAGCCCTTATGATGGGGCTTTGTAAGTATTTGCGGGTGGTGGGAGCCATTGTGGTTTCTTCCTTGTGCATTTGAACAAGAACTAAAAAGGTGGGATACTGATTCTTTACCAAAAAGGAAGGCTCTCTCACTTTGAGGGTATGTTCCTTTTCCTTGGAGAAGGTGACACATAGGAAGATCGAATCATTAAAAGCAAACCTTTTTTAAAAGCTTCTAGCAGGTATGAGTTTCATTCTTTTGCCATTCCTTTTTAGCAAATTATAGTGGGCATTAAAGTGCATTGGGCTACACATGATTACACATAGAGATAAGGGCAAGTGGGAGACTACCAGCTACGGTCTTGGCAAGGACCATAGACAACTAATATACTGGTGTGTAGAGATATATTCTATAAGGTGGATTAAAAGGGTTGGAAGCTCTTGACGAGGTGTTGGATTCAAAACCCAAGGGATAGAATGCAGATAGATGCTTACTTTGTTTCCCAAATTCCTTGGAATCCACAGATGAATCTCAAATATATTCGTGGAAGAGAGGGAATGGAAGCACTTATACACACATGAGTGGGGACCCAAGCATACGGATCGCTTCTTGGGACTTCTCTCCTTGCTTCCCCGTTGCCCTTCTCTTACTCTCTCTCTCTCTCTCTCTCTCTCTCTCTCTTAGCTCTGTCCTCTCAATCACTCTCGTGCACTTATACCTACATACACACATACACTCACATATATACCAACATCTACTTTTTCCTTTTTGCCAGCACACCCACACTCTATCATTTACCCTTCCCTTTCCTTTTCACTTCCTCTCCTTTCTCTCTTTTTCTCTTTGTACCCCTCACACACATGATCTGGCACTCACACCTCCGTATTCCCACTTACTTCCTGTCTTTTTCTTTCTCACTCACTCATTCAGATCTCACACTCTCACATTCTCATGCAACCATTCAACTAGAACCACATATGCACTCACACACACTTGCACGCACTTGTCCACACACACAGCTATGCACACATCTATACACACATACACTTAAGTTTCACACTCTTTCTCTCTCTCTCTCTCTACATGTGCATGTCCTAATCATAAATTACATGTCCTCTAGACTTCAACAAAAAAACATTGATAATAAATACATGCTTTCCTTTTCATGTACACCAATTCTGATCAAGGTTCCCTTAAGCATGGTATGAAGCAACCATCAGAGGCCAAAACTGAACTGACCAACAATTCTAGAACATACAATAGAAACATAGTGTGATGCACCTGCTGCTGTTGATCACAGCCCAAGAATGACCACCCTCTCGCTCGTTACTCCCCTCTCATATATCACCGCCCAACCACTAAGGCTAACGAATGGAATAGGTGAGGAAGAAGCCGGCGTCTTTAAGACTCTCCTGCATATATCTTGCTTCTTAGGATGGGACCCCCCAACAACACCCCCTGTACCTCCATATTTGTACAAAAACAAAAAAACCTGACCCCACATGTGGCATAAAGGGCATACCCCCCTCCAAATTTGGCATTGCAGATGGCGGCCCCTTCTTTGTCTGACCATAAAAGATCTTCTCCATAAGAATACGTGTAGCCCGTACTTCTTGTTGTCTAGACTTATGACTATCCTTAGCACCATTTAGAATTACATCCTTAAATAATGAACTAGTAGTAGAAGGAGAGTCCCAATCATTGATTTCTTCTACTAGATCTGCAAACTTAATGCCATTGCAACACAACCATTGTAAACATATCTTGATCCATTATTGATGCAATGGGACCGCAAAGGAGGCCTTGAAATAGACAGTCTTTATCTTCATCAAGGGAAGCAATAGTTTCTCTCACGATATGACTCTTATTATTGATGAGGTGTTGGTGCATGACAACCATCAGTTGATGTTTTAGACAAAGGTTTGGAGTCAAAAAATGAAGCAAAGACCAATAAATGAAGATTGAAGTTAGTGCATAATCAGAGAGTGAAGGCTTGTATATACATGTACATTAAACATGCTTATACTTTTGTAATAGTCACGAGTTTGTAAAAAATACCTACATATACAAGTAGAAGGTCGGGGCATTTATGAGAGATGATGAATGACCAGTTGTAAGAGTCATTAGATACTTTAGAAGTGAAGTAGATATCTCTCATCAACCAGATGTAAAGTTTTCTTGAATAGAAGAAAAATTATGCCTGATATTTTGCTCAGTGCTCTTTTTGTGTTTAATCTTTTGTAGAATGCTTTTGTACAAGTCTAAGTCAATAGTAGAGTGACCTCTGTACAAATTTTTAGATCCTAGTTGTGATCATGCTGATAGAATTGAGAGTAGGAACATTTATGTGTGTAAATGTGAAGAAGAGAAGGCTGGAGCAAGCGCAAATTCGATGATAAAGTTTTGGTCAGTTCTCCTCAGTGTAAAATTTTGAGCAAGCAAACACTCATTCTTTAAGTGGAAGGTAAGATACCTATGGTTAAAAGCATTTGAATAAATGGGTTGTAGTTTGTGTGAACTATGCATTAAAAGTTACAGGTGTCAAAGTCGATTGTACAGAAGTATAGTTTTAGACATAGGGGAATTGTTTGGAGTAAATCTCAAGATTTACTAAACCTGTTGAGAAGATTTAACTTGGACAAGGTGCGGAAACACTAGTTGAAGTTTCATTGAAAACTTTACATATTTGATAGTCTATGAGTGGATAAAGTGAAGCAGACTTTTTGTATAATGAGTTTGTTCACAGTTAGTTCAAAATTTTGGTAATCTGATATTGGTCTTCCAAATTGGTTGAGGTTTTGATTTATTCTTGATATAGAGGTGCTCTAACATCAAGGATAGCTTGTTCTTTTGGAGATTTACACTCTCCATCAGTGGTATCAAAGCAAGAATCATCAAAATTGAAGAAAGGAGGACCCCAACTATTGCTGCAACAGGATGATCGATCAGTTTCAAGTTATGCCTTGAATATCAAGATGTTGTTTCATGGAACTACATATCAAGAAGACTACATGGTTAATCAATTTCGAAGTGGCCTCAATCTTGAAGTCAAGTATCTCTTGCAATCCATGCCTCAAGCAAATACCTTGGAGGATGTTATCAATCAGGCAGTTCAATGTGAGATCCAATTATTCAAAGAAAGTCAAGCCCAAGAGCTAGAAAGGTTGAATAATCAAGACAATGTTCTTCAAGAATCCGAATCAAGAACCTTTGAAGCCCAAGGAGTCATTACAAATGATATGGAGTATGCATGTTATGAAGATATCAAGAAGGTAAAGGATAAGGAGGAGTTCATGTTCAATCAAGGAGGTGGGCTTACTCAACACTCTTCATCAAAGATCTTGGAAACACCACACCATTACACTAAAAGCTCAAAGGACCTATATTGTCATGAAGCTAAGGGCGCTCAAGGGAGACCCAATCCTTCACCACATTTCAAGATTAAGGATCATGAAGAATTCAAGGTTGATCGTGTCTTAGATTCAAGAATCTCTCGAGGAGGATTGGAATGCTTTAGTCATTGGAAAGCATATGACATCAGTGATCATACTTGTGAATTTACAGAAAATCTTCAGAGAGCAAAAGTCAAGGTTCGAGAATTCCATAAGAAGAATCTAATGAAACCCAAGCTAGTGAACATGGCCGGTCCTCGTGGAACTCCTCACTTGAGGGGGAGGTGATGTCATGGACACAAAGAAAACCATCTTGAACCTTATATTCTATGTCAATTTCTATATCTCATGATTGGTTCAGATGTTGGAGAAACTAATGCTTCCATTGCGTCCGGAACGTGCCAAAACCCCAAGATCGACTGTCTATTTGCTGAATTCTGACACCCGGAGGTCCTGATTCAAATCGATGACATCATGATGACATCATCAAGTCACAACCGCCCTTGGGAACTGCCCTTGAAAACCTATATAAGGAGGGGTTGGCCACATTCCTAATCAGTCTTGCCAATACCAGTCCTGGGAGCTCAAGGAGTCGTGACCACCAAGTAAGTACTCTCCAAGTTCCAGTTTCTATTCTTGTCTTGTTCCTTGTTCCAGTCTTGTTTAGTCTTGTATCGCGGACATCTAGTCTTGTCCTCTTGTAATCTCATAGTACGAGATCTTGTCGAGTTCTTTCTAGTATCCGTTCCATCTGCCAGAGGGGAGTTCTTGTAATCCAGAGATCTTGTTCCTTACTTACGATCCCGAGTTGTGGGATCTCTTATATCATCTCTAATCTAGTTTTCCATACCTATCGGTCCCGGGTTGTGGGACATCTTGTATCGATCATATATTCTTGTATCATTTTCCCTTTGTGGGTGTTCTTGTAATCAAACGTGTATTTCCAAAATCTTGTCTACTGTAGTCAGAGAGCACACTCTAGTGCTCCCCTGACATTTTGGCAAGACCAACTTCATCAGGACCAAGCACCATGGATTCCTTATGCAAGGAGATTCAATCTACCATAAAGGACATGATCGAACATGTCTAAAAGATGAAAAGATTGCTGCAACAGGATGATCGATCAGTTTCAAGTTATGCCTTGAATATCAAGATGTTGTTTCATGGAACTACATATCAAGAAGACTACATGGTTAATCAATTTCGAAGTGGCCTCAATCCTGAAGTCAAGTATCTCTTGCAATCCATGCCTCAAGCAAATACCTTGGAGGATGTTATCAATCAGGCAGTTCAATGTGAGAACCAATTATTCAAAGAAAGTCAAGCCCAAGAGCTAGAAGGGTTGAATAATCAAGAGAATGTTCTTCAAGAATCCGAATCAAGAACCTTTGAAGCCCAAGGAGTCATTACAAATGATATGGAGTATGCATGTTATGAAGATATCAAGAAGGTAAAGGATAAGGAGGAGTTCATGTTCAATCAAGGAGGTGGGCTTACTCAACACTCTTCATCAAAGATCTTGGAAACACCACACCATTACACTAAAATCTCAAAGGACCTATATTTTCATGAAGCTAAGGACGCTCAAGGGAGACCCAATCCTTCACCACATTTCAAGATTAAGGATCATGAAGAATTCAAGTTTGATCGTGTCTTAGATTCAAGAATCTCTCGAGGAGGATTGGAATGCTTTAGTCATTGGAAAGCATATGACATCAGTGATCATACTTGTGAATTTACAGAAAATCTTCAGAGAGCAAAAGTCAAGGTTCGAGAATTCCATAAGAAGAATCTAATGAAACCCAAGCTGGTGAACATGGCCGCTCCTCGTGGAACTCCTCACTTGAGGGGGAGGTGATGTCATGGACACAAAGAAAACCATCTTGAACCTTATATTCTATGTCAATTTCTATATCTCATGATTGGTTCAGATGTTGGAGAAACTAATGCTTCCATTGCGTCCGGAACGTGCCAAAACCCCAAGATCGACTGTCTATTTGCTGAATTCTGACACCCGGAGGTCCTGATTCAAATCGATGACATCATGATGACATCATCAAGTCACAACCGCCCTTGGGAACTGCCCTTGAAAACCTATATAAGGAGGGGTTGGCCACATTCATAATCACTCTTGCCAATACCAGTCCTGGGAGCTCAAGGAGTCGTGACCACCAAGTAAGTACTCTCCAAGTTCCAGTTTCTATTCTTGTCTTGTTCCTTGTTCCAGTCTTGTTTAGCCTTGTATCACGGACATCTAGTCTTGTCCTCTTGTAATCTCATAGTACGAGATCTTGTCGAGTTCTTTCTTGTATCCGTTCCATCTGCCAGAGGGGAGTTCTTATAATCCAGAGATCTTGTTCCTTACTTACGATCCCGGGTTGTGGGATCTCTTATATCATCTCTAGTCTAGTTTTCCATACCTATCGGTCCCGGGTTGTGGGACATCTTGTATCGATCATATATTCTTGTATCATTTTCCCTTCGTGGGTGTTCTTGTAATCAAACGTGTATTTCCAAAATCTTGTCTACTGTAGTCAGAGAGCACACTCTAGTGCTCCCCTGACATTTTGGCAAGACCAACTTCATCAGGACCAAGCACCATGGATTCCTTATGCAAGGAGATTCAATCTACCATAAAGGACATGATCGAACATGTCCAAAAATATTGCTATGACAGGATGATCGATCAGTTTCAAGTTATGCCTTGAATATCAAGATGTTGTTTCATGGAACTACATATCAAGAAGACTACATGGTTAATCAATTTTGAAGTGGCCTCAATCCTGAAGTCAAGTATCTCTTGCAATCTATGCCTCAAGCAAATACCTTGGAGGATGTTATCAATTAGGCAGTTCAATGTGAGAACCAATTATTCAAAGAAAGTCAAGCCCAAGAGCTAGAAGGGTTGAATAATCAAGACAATGTTCTTCAAGAATCCGAATCAAGAACCTTTGAAGCCCAAGGAGTCATTACAAATGATATGGAGTATGCATGTTATGAAGATATCAAGAAGGTAAAGGATAAGGAGGAGTTCATGTTCAATCAAGGAGGTGGGCTTACTCAACACTCTTCATCAAAGATCTTGGAAACACCACACCATTACACTAAAAGCTCAAACGACCTATATTGTCATGAAGTTAAGGACGCTCAAGGGAGACCCAATCCTTCACCACATTTCAAGATTAAGGATCATGAAGAATTCAAGGTTGATCGTGTCTTAGATTCAAGAATCTCTCGAGGAGGATTGGAATGCTTTAGTCATTGGAAAGCATATGACATCAGTGATCATACTTGTGAATTTACAGAAAATCTTCAGAGAGCAAAAGTCAAGGTTCGAGAATTCCATAAGAAGAATCTAATGAAACCCAAGCTAGTGAACATGGCCGCTCCTCGTGGAACTCCTCACTTGAGGGGGAGGTGATGTCATGGACACAAAGAAAACCATCTTGAACCTTATATTCTATGTCAATTTCTATATCTCATGATTGGTTCAGATGTTGGAGAAACTAATGCTTCCATTGCGTCCGAAACATGCCAAAACCCAAAGATCGACTGTCTATTTGCTGAATTCTGACACCCGGAGGTCCTGATTCAAATTGATGACATCATGATGACATCATCAAGTCGCAACCGCCCTTGGGAACCGCCCTTGAAAACCTATATAATGAGGGGTTGGCCACATTCATAATCAGCCTTGCCAATACCAGTCCTGAGAGCTCAAGGAGTCGTGACCACCAAGTAAGTACTCTCCAAGTTCCAGTTTCTATTCTTGTCTTGTTCCTTGTTCCAGTCTTGTTTAGTCTTGTATCGTGGACATCTAGTCTTGTCCTCTTGTAATCTCATAGTACGAGATCTTGTTGAGTTCTTTCTTGTATCTGTTCCATCTGCTAGAGGGGAGTTCTTGTAATCCAGAGATCTTGTTCCTTACTTACGATCCCTGGTTGTGGGATCTCTTATATCATCTCTAGTCTAGTTTTCCATACCTAGCGGTCCCGGGTTGTGGGACATCTTGTATCGATCATATATTCTTGTATCATTTTCCCTTCATGGGTGTTCTTGTAATCAAACGTGTATTTCCAAAATTTTGTCTACTATAGTCAGAGAGCACAATCTAGTGCTCCCCTGACATAGACCACCTGAACCCATAAGAAGATTAAGACCGATTCAAGTGGCTAAGTGTATGAGAAACCATTATGATGGGATGGGAGAACCTTACGACCACATAACTGAATTTAAATAAGTTCGAAGAGCTGAACAAGTGGATGATTTCTTTGTGCAGTATGAGTCCTTTGGACTCACTCTCGCAGGAACAACTTTGACATGGTTTCAGCCACTAGATCCCAACCAATTTGGAGATATTGAGCAATTCTTTCAAGAACTCATAGGGGAATTCACTAAGAGAGGGATTAAACACAACTCTTCTTCTTTAATCCATAGCTTTAAGCAGAACCCAAATGAAACTGTGAAAACAGCGGCCCAAAGATTCAATCAATATGTTGATAGATGCCCAGTGGCAGAAAGGACCATGCAGTAAAAAATGATATCAGTATTCCTGGACGGACAGATGAACGGAACTTTGAGAACTTTAGTCTATGTGAAGAGGTTACAGACACTGAGTGAATGTCTCCAACAGTGTATTGACCTAGAGGACAACCTAGCAGATGATCTCAAAAGCACACACAGTCCTACAAAATCAGAAGACACTAGAAGTACAGTGACTTCCAACTCTAGTAACGTAGAAGAGTTAACAGAATTGGTAGCCAAGAAGTTAGGAGTCCATGGACAGCGGAACTACCAGCATCCACCAATGAGAATGCCCATGTTACGAAGATGCAATCTATCTGGAGGGGACCACCCCACTCATATATGTGCAAGAGGAGGAACGGGTTTGCCTCAAGCTTACCCTTACAATAGGCAGACACATCAAGGAACAACCCTGTATTGTCACATAGAACAAAAATACACCAATCACACCACTGACAATTGTCCATTCAACAGGCAGACACGACCTGTAAATCAACCTCAGTATAGGCCATATGGATACCCACCTAGAGAGCCAAGAAGGGAGATTCCCAGGTATAATCCCTATCCAGGACCACCAGGAGCACCTAGGCCATATGAGCAAGGACAATTTGGAAACCCCGAGCCAGTGTTAGGACCACAACTGCCACTTCCCCAACACGTAGTACCTGTCAAATATGCTCAACCAGAGGAAAACTTAGAAAAAACCATAGTGCCAACCTCACCAATAGCTAGCACAGAATCAATGAACCCAGGATATGAGCAGACCAAAGGAGATTATTATTCCTCTGATGCCAGTATGATGGAGTACGAGCAAGCTTATGAACCGCAATACTATGGATATGATGGATATGACAATGTCTATGGATCAGAGGTGGCAACACTAATGTACACCGCACCTAAAGCACCAACACCTGTAAGACCACCCATCAGACCACCTATGCCAAAAGGACCGTGCTATAGATGCAAAGGAGATCACTTTATCAGAGAATGCACTCGGCCATACAATCCACCACCCCCTAGGACATGGGAAGGGTATTGCAACGATTGTGGAAAGGAACATCTCTTTAGAGATTGCCCAAAAAAATCCTAGTAAGGCTCATGACACACTGCACCCATCAACGTGATAGAAGTAATAGAAGCGTTAGGAAGTGACAAAGAGTACACTGTCCGATTAAAGGCCATCACACGAGCTCAAACTAAAGATCAAGAAAGAAGACGAGTAGACTCGGAATAAAAAAAGAGTAAAACCCTGGAACCCAGAATTCAAGTAGTGGAAGATTCAGAAGACCCACGTGAGAGTCTCCAAACAATGAAAAGCCAAAAGTGGAAGGAAAGGAGAGAAAAATTCAAGAACAAATGGATGAAGAATAAACGAAAGGAAAACAAGAAGAACCCACAAGGCAATAAGGAACCTAAAGAACCCGAAATTCAGGTAGAAATTCCTATCACACCGCAGGCACTGGAGCCAAAAAAGCCAAGATCAATTCTAGCAGACCCAAAAACAGACGATTTAGACATGTGGTTGAAAGCTTATCAAGCTAAAATCAAGAACCGACCTAATGTAGAACAACATGAAAAGCTTTACCCACAAGAAGAGTTAGAAAAGGAAAGGCTAGCGATATGTAGAAAACTCATAGAGGTAGCTCAGGCCACCCTAGAGAAGACTATCCCAGCCCTTCCCGAAACAAGAATATCGGAAGAACAATACAATGATTGTAGTAAAGCCAAGGGCCAGAATAAAAAAAAGGGAATGACAAACAAGAACTACTGAACATCCCGCATAAACCTAAGTCCATAGTCCAAGATTTAGAAGCTGATTGGCCAAGAGAGTTGTGGACTAGGATTCGAGAAGATCAATGGACAAAGAATGGAGTTGCAAAACCTCCTTTTGAGGAGTTAGATGTGGAAGACTATCAACCAACACCAAACATGGAAGAAATATATGAAGAAGTTTCTAGACTAGACCGAAATAGGGAGGAGGCCTAGAGCATTTCTACCCTACCAAATTACATGGGAGAATAAAAGAAGGAATCCATGATCTTTCGTGCTCCCACAGTAAGAGGAAAAGAAAAGGAGTCTTTCGATAAAACCTCCCATAATCTGACAAAACTTAAAAAAACCAAAGTACAATGCCAGTTGACTGTGGATAATTACTTCGTGTTAAACCACAATTATGGAAACACTTAGCGGGACAATTGGAGCTAGAGCAAGAGAAGAACGAGAAGGAAGGCAAGGACAATGAAAACCCATCTAACATACAAATCCCTATGGATAAGGTTGGAGAATTTAGCGACGGAGATGAGGGCAACATATATCTACCTGTCACATACAATGGATACATGACCAAGGCTATACTGGACACACGAGCAGGAGTAAGTATTGCCACCAAAGAGATTTGGGAAAAATGGGGAAAGCCAGCCCTATGACCAACCCGCATGAAGCTCCAATTAGCAGATGGCCACGATTTGAGCATATATTAACGATCTGTCAATTTGGAAAGGCAAATAATTATGAGATGATATTAGGACGACCTTTCATGAAACAACTTAAGGTAGTGCAAGATTGGGGACGAGACTCATTATACCTTCAACATCAAGGAAACACTACCAAGATAAACTTGCATACCTTTGCGTACAGAGATGTACCTCCACTACAATGGAATCCCATACACAAGGAGGAAGATGATTTGTCTATCCATAGTGCCGGATCAAGTGATCAATCATGGATGCATGAGGATGCCCAATTATGGATGTGTAAGGAAGCGAAGAAAGAGGATAAAAAACTGCCGTTATAGCCCATAGGACATCAAAATTATCGGCCCATAGAGGACCCAATGTACATGCCTCAAGTTTTCCCTGATGAAGCATTCGAACCGCATGGTTGGATGGAAATTCTAGCAACCTTGGATGTATGTGTGAATGAAGAAGTCTTGACCATGAATGAATGTGTGGACGAAGAAGGCTATGATGTAAACTTGTACATGGTAGTCCTGCAGGAGGTAGAAGCAGTAGAAATATTAGAAAAGGAATGGAAAGAAGAATACGAGAGCATAGAAATGGAACCAGAATTTGATTAGGAGGAACATTATCTAGAAGCCATTCAAGCCGAAGACAAGTACGGAACAACCAAAGTGTTAGCAATAGAAGCAGCCCCTATAGTACCAAATCGAGAGGAAAGCGTGAGTAAGAACAAACCAATCCCGGATCTTTTTGAGGTTCTAGAACACTTCAAAAGATATGAAGTAGAAGAAAGAAAAATAGCCATTCAGATGCCTAGGAGAGAGGCAAGAGAAGGAGAGGCATATGACAACAAGGAACAAACGAAAAAAATCATAGTAACCATAGAAGACGGAGAAGAAAGATGTACATACATAGGAAAGGATGTGTCATCGAAGGAGGAAGAGGAATTGATAGGACTGATCCGAGAATATCGAGATGTGTTTGCATGGACCTACAAGGATCTCAAGGGTGTGGAACCCTCCATCTGCTCTCATAGAATACCAATGACACCTGAGGCAAAACCATCAAAACAACACCCTTACACGTATAACGAGGTTTATGCCGCAAAAATAAAAGAAGAAATAGACAAACTACTAGCGACTGGATTCATTTATGAGATAGAACGTATCGAATGGGTGTTACCATTAGTTGTTGTACCTATAAAGAACGGAAAACTGAGAGTGTGCATTAATCTAAAGAAGGTCAACGTAGCCACAATCCGTGATATTTATCCATTACCTATCACCGATCACCTTTTGGAAAGGGTTGCGGGGAAAGAAGTCTATAGCTTCTTAGATGGATTCTCTAGATACAACCAAGTAGCTATTGCTACTGAGGACCAACATAAGACCGCATTCGCTACTGAATGGGGGGTCTATGCTTTCAGAGTGATGCCTTTTGGACTCACTAACGCCCCTGTCACTTTCCAAAGGTTGATGTGTCATGTTTTCAAAGAATTTCTAAAGAAGAGTATGGAAGTATATGTAGACGACCTATGTACATACTCACATCGGAGGCAGGAACATATTCCAGAATTGCAAAAAATATTTGATAAATGCAGACAATATAGAGTATGCCTAAATCCTGAGAAGTGCATTTTTATGGCAAGACAAGGAAAAATCCTAGGACACATCGTATCTAGGAACAAAATATCTACGGATGAAGACAAGATCAAGGTAATTCTAGAACTTCCTAGACCAAAGAATGCAAAAGAAGTGCAAGCATTTATGGGTCATTGTGGATACTATCGTCGATTTATCCACATGTATGTTGTAATTGCCAAACCTTTGTATGGATTGTTGACTCAATTCACATGGACGGATGAATGCGAGAAGGCATTTAATGAGTTAAAAAAGCAGCTTAGCACAGCTCCTATTTTGAAAACACCAAATTGGAACAAGCCTTTTCATATTCATATGGACATTTCCAATTATGCAATAGGATGCATCTTAGCTCAACCGACAGATGAGGGAAAATTGGACCATCCAATTGCTACAATATCCCTCTACCTAGGAAATTCCACTATGGAACAACGAGTTCTAGTGTTTAAAGATGAGGAATTGATAGAAAACCTGATCCTAGGGCAAGATTGGATCATTGAGAATGAAGTAAGCATTCACCTAGATCAAGGAACATCTCAGCCAAAGTAGGGCACAAAGAAAACTTTAGTCTACTAGAAGAGAGACCCTCTCATAGACAGGACATCACCCAATGTGAGCAACCAATCCTAGAAAAGGACATAGCAAATGACTCCATCACAAACCAACCAGAAGAAGGTCCGACAAAAGAAAGGACTTCAAATCCCAATGCACCAGTGGAGGAAGTGGATTCATCCTACATGAATGGTGAAATAAAGAGAAACGGTGAGCACAATATTCCTAAAGTCGTCTACAACAAAGGGAGATCATCAACATGGAAGTCCACTGTCAGATATCGCAATCAGGAGGTGTTAATCTACAATGGGTTCGCAAGGATCGAGTTAGGGAATCATAGAAGGCAACACCAATACCGGTCATTCATCCTAGGAAGACAAGGGAGAACAGAGGATCCCCTTCACTACAACTGGGACCGAAGAGACTTCTGAGAGTATGGCTTCCAAAATCATTGGTAGAAGCTCAAAGAACACGACAACAAATATGGATTCCAAAGAAGGTCTGACAAATGGCAAATCAAGAGATAGACAAGCAAGAAGAAACTTTATAGAGACAAACCAGGACCGTAAAGCCAAATGAGACTAACCAAAAATACCAGAAAAGAAGGACCCCAACCAATTAGACTTCAAAAAGGAAAGAAGAAACACATGGAACAAGACAAAACGAAGAGGAGATGAAGCCTCAAACTTCAACTACAAAATGGATATGGAAACCAAAGAAGCAGCAAGGATCGGAACGACAGAGCCAAAAGGATTCCGTTTGCACACATGAAGTTTTGCATGCACCTAAAGTATGCATGACAGGGCCACATTACGAGGTTATGCATTTGACACATGATGTACGTAACAAAATTAGCGGTGCACATTCCCCACTTGGGGATATATCATAGATTCTACTTCCATAGGAATGGACCTACTATGTACATAAATAAATGCTTCGGCTACACTAATTCTCGTTTTCTTTCAGAAAGTGAAAATGGAAAAAATGTGGTAAGAGATCTTACTTATGCAAGCAAGGGGAAGGGAGTGACGCAACGAATGAAATGTCACTACAACACACTGCACCACAGACATGTCTTTTAATGGAAGCTAATGCTCTTTTCATTACGAGTGTAGATGGCTTCTGAGGATTCTGAAGCTACCATCCAAGAGGAGGTGCTGGAATTCCCTCTACAAAGCGTGACTAAAGCAAATTGGTTTAGAGAAGATCAACAGGCAGGGGATTATTTGTTCCTAGTGATGATCAAAATTATGGACACTGACCATCAGTTCCCCATAATGTCCCAAGACTTTAAAGTAGTGCATGAACTTCCATCGACAATGGAAATTATGAAGAAAGCGGGCATTCACAAGTACTTTGAATTACCAATATACAAATCCGACTTTCAACGATGTACCCAAGTCATGAACACCTTGCAGCTAGCATTGCACAATCCATTGGTGCCAGAAGCTAGAGTCCTGGATGTAGTAGGCGAGTGGTTCATTATCCAATTTACACATGACCTAATTAAGGAAGCTTTTGGATGGGAAAAGGATGGAAGCACCATTTTTAAAGAGGAAAGTTGAGGAGCAAAGACCAGAACGTTCACATATATAAATCACATTGATATAGAAGAGGAAGTGTGACTCATTCATCAGCACTTTTGTTTTCCCAACATGCATAGATACACTACTCTGCAAAAAATCATAGTGCAAATGCTGTCACATGCCATAAAACAAATCGGGAATCAAGTCAATATGACTCCATACATTCAAGAATGGCTCTTCGAGGCTAAGAAGCATTGGAATCACAAGAAGTTTCTAAATGGAAGTGTTGCCTTGACCATATTGATATATCATGCTTTGGGCATTAGAAAACATTTAAAAGAGATGTCGTCATCAAAAGCAATGGCCAAGTATGCCAAGATTGCTATTGTTCCCAGAAAGAAGAAAGGAGTCAAAATCGTAGAGGAAGCGAAAACAAGCCCCCAACCAAGAATGAGAGGTACAAAAAGGCTACGAGAAATGATGCAAGCGGAAGCTGAAGCTCCAGCTACAAAGAAAGCACATGTACTTCCAAGGACGCGACTTGAAGACAATCGACCTATTACAGAAGGAGAATTGACTAGAGCAATGGAAGACACCCACCAGTACGTAGAGGGACAGGTCAACCTCTTAGTGCAAGGGCACCACTACCAACAAGCCCACCGAGACTTGGAACACCAGAAGAGGCTGACCAAGGTTCACAGATACAGAGAATTGGGATTGATTAACTCAAGCTCATCATCAGATGCACAAGAAGAACCAGAAACCTCCATGTTGAATGTGGATGATGAACAATGGGAGGAATTAAATCAAGTAAACGAGGACTTGGACATAGAAGGCATAAAGGTAGATCGGACGCCAATTGACTCCATCAAGGACACGACAAGGAAGGAAGCGTCTCAAGAAAGGGTACATATTATTAAATTGAATGAAGCATCTAATATTCAAATCCAAGAGACTCTGCTAGCGGGAGAGGTCCTGTTCAAGAACCCCAAGGAAGAAAAGGTTGATAATACAGTTGAAGAATCAGAACCCTTTACACCAATAAGGGTAGTGGCAGAACCATCTCCTATGGACGTAACATTTCAAGGGAGTGCCACAAAGTCTATCAATAAAGAAGAAGAGAAAAGAGAATAAGAAGTGCAACTCCAAATAAGGCAACCACATAATGAGACCATACATGTGGAGAAAGGAAAAGATGCACGAACAAGGGAAGCTCCAAGCATCCAAAGACATGGTTAAATGTGGACGTCACTCAGCTCAAGCCAGTAGTACAACAGATGATACATACTACCATGGACACTCAACAACTAATGCTTGAGGCTGATGCTGACTACGACAAGGCAATGCGGGAAAAAAGTCAATTCCAAGAGATAGGTGAGAATTTATCTGCACAATTGATCAAGCACAAAAGGTAATAGTAGAGAAAGAGGCAGAAGTCCACGAAACCAAGCATCAATGCAACTCACTAGAAATGGAAAATCAGAAGCTAAAAGAGCAATTAAAAGAATTACAAAGCAGATATGAAGCTAGCGAAGCAGAGAAGGCACGAATGAACGCTAGAAGTGAAATTCTGGAATCCCAAATGAAGGTATACATGGATGAGGCTAACAATTTAAGGACCAGGAACAAAGAATTGATGACAAACCTTCTATGAAATCAACCAATAGAAGCTCCTGAAGTGACAGAAGAAGACACATGAACATTGGAAGAAAGGATAGCAAGGTATGAAGATTAGCTAAAGCAAGAGCAAGCCATCATAGCAGATTGGGAGAAAAGGTATATGGATGATACTGTGGAACTGAGAAAGAAGTGGAAGGTAGCAAAAAATCGATATATAGTTGTTGAAGATTCACTCACTAGTTAGACATAAAGACTTGAAGATGTATGAAGGTTGAAGAAAGACGAAGAGAAGCAGAAACAAAGTAGTCAGAAAATCAAGCCTTAGAAAAGGGACAAATTCACGACTGTAATATAGTTCGTAGAAACTTCCAGAATTACGAATCTCAGATCAAGAATGTATATAAGAGAGTTGAGAGAGTGCTTAGTAGAGATAAGAAATAGTGGATATAGAGCGCAATAGACATAGTAGATGCAAGTGTGCGTATGTAGAGATGAATAGTATAACCTGAACATTCGGGTATTCATCTAAGAGAGATGGTAAGGAAGAACTACTCAGCATACAAGAGTTTTCCATGGCTATGAGCAAAGAGAGGCCAAGCCATATTGTACACATCTTCTCTAATAGAAAACACATACTTATGTGGAAAGATCTGAGCGCATTCTCCTTGTGTGAAGAAATCTAAATGACTTCATGTTACTGTGAGTTTGTTAACAGTTACAGTTTTCTCAGTACACAGTTTACGGTACTTCTACAAGTTAGATCTCACAAGTTTTTCATGAATGATAGCTTAATGTGAAGCTAGTAGTCTCAACTACAAACTGATCAAAGAGTTTTGTAAAACGGGACATGTACACACAATACTAAATCTGACCATAAAGGCATCCAGAACTGGTGAAGTTTTTTCTTCAAACTTCAGATGAAGTTCATTCACTGAAGGAAGCTCAGGTATTACTTCCTTACTTCAATTACAAATATTTGAAGCAACTACAAACAGAATTGCAATTGATGCCGGTAAGATTCCGGTAAGATTAGGGTGAGAGTCCGATAACAGTCTGGTGAAGTTCCGGTGATATTCTGGTGAGTTCAAAACTCGGTTTTTGACACATCTAAGTGACGAAAAGAATATCTATCAGATTTCACTAAATACAGTTATAAAGTTTTTCAGTTTCAAGAAGTTTGCTAAGCTACTTATGATTATAGAGGTGTTCTAATATCACTCTAGCTTAGTTCTTGTGGCGTGGCAAATTCTGCAGCTTAGTGTCAAGCTTTTGCCATGAAGCCAACAAGTGGTATAAGAGCAGAAAAGGTTCTGAAGAGAAGAAAAGGTTCTGAAGAGAAGAAAAGGTTCTCAAGAGTAAACGGAAGCGCAGATACAAGAGAAGTTGAAGAATTCTTTGTTGGAAAGGTGAAAGCTGAGGTGATCAACAACAAACGGAATCAGAGAAGCATTCCAAAGTCATTCTCAAGGTTAAAGGTTTACAAAAGGTAAAATCCTTTAACGTTATACTCACCGGCAGTAACAGAAACAAGAAGATTATGGCAGATCACATTTTTATTGACAAATTGGATAGAGATAACTATCCCGCATGGGTAATGCGAATGGAAGCCTTACTTATGAGTAAGGACTTAATGATATATGTGATAGGAGAAGAAAAGAAGCCTACTTTTGGAGACGACAGTCAACCGAAGAAAGAAGAGTTAGAAGCTTTGAAGCTATGGCAGAAGAAAGATGCAACGGCAAGAGCTTATATCTACAATACCATTACAGATCATCTATTACCACATATTAGAGGTCTGGAGAAAGCGGAAGACATATGGAGTGCATTGGAAGATCATTTCCAAAACACTACCAAAGCTAGGAAGGCTAGCTTATGGTTAGAATTTACAACGTTCAAGAAAAAGCAAAGTCAAAGCATTAGTGATTATGTCACTAAGATGAAGGAGTTGGCAGATAGTCTTGGATCTATTGATGAGGATATCAAAGATCACAGGTTAATAGCACAATTGCTTGCAGGATTGAGAGGAGATGAAAGGTGGAAACCTTTTGTACTCTCAACTAAACTTTCATTAAATCATTTTATACCAGATTTAAATCAGTTGCTTGGACTAATGCTAACATTTGAGCAAGATTTGAAGACAGATGGAGATAACGGACATAGTTCTGCTATGTACGCAAAGAGTAAGAAGAAAGGTGACAAAGGAAAAGATGGAGTCCTTTAACCAAACAGTTTATTGTTTCTAGAGATGTGACATTTGATGAAGAAAAGAGTTGGTATACAGATAGAGAGCATAATGATGAAACAATTGAAGAAGAGGTAAGAAGAAATGAAAAAGGAAATCACATATGCAGGTGAATGGAGATGAAGATCATATGTAGGCAAGTACATCTAGGTATGGATCAGTTATGAGAAATGAAGATGCACCAAGATTTGATGAAGAAGTGTATTCAGATACACATGAAGAGTATGAACCAAGAAGGTCAAACAGAGTAAGGAAACAACCAACAAGATATTCCTATGACACTTCTTATTTGAGTCAGAAAAATTATGCTTACTTAGTAAAGGAGGATGAAGAACCTCAGAATTACAATGCAACAAAAGGTAAGGAAAAATGGGAAGAAGCAATGAAGGAGGATGCTTGGCACTGAGCTTTCGCAAGAAGTCAATGTCAAGTATCGAATGTCAGTAGAGATGCGATGCCTAGCATCAAGTTGTGAACGAAGTCAATGCCAAGCATCGATTTTAGCAGAGAATCAATGCTAGACATCGACTTCTTGCCAGAAGTTGATGCCAGACATCGGCTATTAGCAGCAAATCGATGCCAGGCATCGGCTATTAGCAGTGAATCGATGCCAGGCATCAACCTCTTGGCATAGGTCGATGCCGAGCTTGGATGGAGTAAAGACAAGCAGATTCAAAGAAATGGCAGGAATGGATGGAGTAAAGACAAGCAGATTCAAAGAAATGGCAGGAATAAAAGAAAAGAAGAATATATGAAAGATCAGAGGATGCTAATTAGTGATTGAGGGGGAGCTGTTGAAGATTCACTCACTAATTAGACATAAAGACTTGAAGATGTATGAAGTTTGAAGAAAGACGAAGAGAAGCAGAAACAAAGAAGTCAGAAAATCAAGCCTTAGTGAAGGGACAAATTCACGACTGTAATATAGTTCATAGAAACTTCCAGAATTACGAATCTCGGATCAAGAATGTATATAAGAGAGTTGAGAGAGTGCTTAGTAGAGATAAGAAATAGTGGATGTAGAGCGCAATAGACATAGTAGACGCAAGTGTGTGTATGTAGAGATGAATAGTATAACCTGAACATTCGGGTATTCATCTAAGAGAGATGGTAAGGAAGAACTACTCAACATAGGAGAGTTTTCCATGGCTATGAGCAAAGAGAGGCCAAGCCATATTGTACACATCTTCTCTAATAGAAAACACATACTTATGTGGAAAGTTCTGAGCGCATTCTCCTTGTGTGAAGAAATCTAAATGATTTCATGTTACTGTGAAAGTTAACAGTTACAGTTTTCTCAGTACACGGTTTACGGTACTTCTACAAGTTAGATCTCACAGTATAGTGTAAAGTTTTTCATGAATGATAGCTTAACGTGAATCTAGGAGTCTCAACTACAAACTGATCAAAGAGTTTTGTAAAATGGGACATGTACACACAGTACTAAGTCTGATCGTAAAGGCATCCAGAACTGGTGAAGTTTTTTCTTCAAACTTCAGATAAAGTTCATTCACTGAAGGAAGCTCAGGTATTACTTCCTTACTTCAATTACAAATATTTGAAGCAACTACAAACAGAATTGCAATTGATTCCGGTAAGATTTCGGTAAGATTACGGTGACAGTCCGATAACAGTCTGGTGATATTCTGGTGAGTTCAAAACTCAGTTTTTGACACATCTGAGTGACGAAAAGAATATCTAACAGTAATTAAACAAAGGATTGTAAAGACTTAAGTAAGTCAGATCAGAATTGAAGCCTGAAGGAAAGGAAAGTTTTCGGTAAAGTGAATTTTCATATTTCACTAAATACAGTTATAAAGTTTTTCAGTTTCAGGAATTTTGCTAAGCTACTGATGATTATAGAGGTGTTCTAATATCACTCTAGCTTAGTTCTTGTGGCGTGGCAAATTCCGCAGCTTAGTGTCAAGCTTTTGCCACGAAGCCAACAATAGTACAATGCAACGAAGATGTTGACCAACTCGCTATCATAGGAGAAGAGCTCCTAAAAAACAAGGAAACAATTATGAAAGCCACCGAAGAGATTAAAGAAAAGGATGACTTAATAAGGCAATTGCAAAGTCAATTAACACAACAGGTCAATGAGGGGACACCAGTTGTTCCACACTCCACAGTGGCTATTGAGGAGACTGAGGTACATCCTCTCTCTCCCCCCTTACATCATTCACCGATAAGGGAGGACACGGAGACCCACACTGAAAGACATACTCGGGATATTGCAGAACTAAGCCGACATGAGAGGGCACTACTGGTGTCCCAACTTATTGAAGATTTTGAAGATCAAGTAATCAAATTCATGAAGGAAGCAAAGATTGAAAGCAAAAATTTGGAATAGGTAATGAGACTCTTCAATGTACCATATGGCTTACTTAAAGAGCAAACACGACAGTACATAAAGACCACAACAAATAAAGAGCCAAGCGGATCCTATCTAGAGAAGAAAATTTTTGGAGAAGAATCCTACTCTACGGGTACAATGGGAATCATCACCATATGTACTTCAAGTAAATCCATCTTTTTGCCCAGTACCCAGAAGATGCTCTTGGATGCAATTTTGGGAAGGCCAGCGCCAAGGAAGCATAAATAATCAGTGGCTCAACTATCCATTACTGCCTAGTCCACCTTGTAATTATCTACCGATCGAAGAATACATGATAAAAACCATCGAATTTTGGATTGCAAGATATGCGACTATACCAGATTTAGCTATCAAGATGACCAATAAGATTCTGAGTATGTTACTTACTGTCATCAAGGGTGTTTCAGCATGCACAATACACATTTTTGAACTTCATCGGCATTATACAGGGATCAGACACCCTCATTTTTGATCTATCAGCTATACCTAGTCGATTAGCGCTCATGGCCATATACTCAAGACTTATGTTTTTGCCAAGTACTTACATGCAGACTTTTGAAGAAGCATTTTTCATAGGTTTTTTTGAAATAGATTCAGAATTTTTTGCAAAAATGTCTTCTAATCTTAATGCACAAATGGTGGCCTATGAATTAAGTTTCTTTGTTGATCATAGACAGGCACCAGATGATGGGGTAAAGTCGACCCAATGGAAGGAATTAATGCTATGTCAAGCCAATTTGCTTAATCAATGAGAGCAGAAAGTCATCCAAACATACTCACGTCGCCACAAAAAGCCTGTCAAGGATGATAGAGTTCAGGAGGAGGGATGTGTGGAAGGGGAATCAAGCAAAAAGAGAAGAAGAAGAAGATCAAAGAATAAAATTGCTCAGTAAGGAACGAAGTTTATAAAGGAAAAGAACAACTCTCTGCCCAAAGCCCTGCATGGGCACACATCACGCGACAACACCAAAGAACCAGGTCCCGAAGATTGGAATTAAAGAAAGATAACAACCAAGACATTTCATGGGAGGTTGCACACAACTTCCTCATCCACCAGGAGCAGGCGGTGAAGTGAAAGAAGCATGGAAGAGAGACAACACACGAAGGATTCTTCATCGGATAAGATAACCAATTATCTAAAGGTCCTAGCTGCCTCCTCGTCCACTGGATGCGTGCGGTGGAAAGAACTGAGTCAGGTCCCAGAGGATGACAACGAAGATTCAAGAACAGGACCTTTAAAACATAATGCTGACTTAAAAGAGAGTAAAGGTCAGCAAAGTAAGGTGTGTGATGGAAGAAACTAACAGGCTCCAAGCAATACAACAGGGTCAGATGTGTGAAGAAAAAGATATATCCGAAGACCAAAAGTTAGAAAGAGGCAGAGGCTGAGAAGTTGAAGCGGATGACTAGGAATATCACACTCTTAGCCACTGATGGCATGCATGATAGCCCGACTTAATACAACAACCCAGACTTGTGATATAAGGAATACCAAGTGGCTTAGAGAAGCAAAGGACTAAATTCGAATAAAGTAACAAATTCCCTGACAATCCTTATTGCTTCTTCGACCACTGGGTGCGTGTATTCAGGAGCCATAGACAAGCTGCAAACAAGAAGCAAAGCCTGTCAAGGATGACAAAGACAAAGAGGGGGAGAGTGTTGCAGAGAAAAGAGACATAAAAGAGGAGCCCCAAAATTTTCAAATTAATGGGCATAATTTTCTTCTTCAAAATCCTAGGAAATTCCCTCAAAGCTATGTAAATGCACTAGAGGAGTCCTCTAGATGCATAAGCCCAACTTGTTGTAATATATTTCTTGTAAAATAGTAGGAAATTAGAGATTAGCCAATAAAGTGCCAGTAACTTGTGTGAAAGGACCATTTTTAGGGTACATGTATATAAGTTAGTTTGTGACTCTTTGTAAAGACTTTTGCCATTGTGAAGAAGGAGAGCTCAAAATTTCAAATTTGCTTCTTTCCTGCAGATTTTCATCTTCTCTATGATCTTTTGTGTGTGTGTGAAGCTTGGAATGTGTGTGTAGGGTTGTTCTCTACCCTTCCCCATCACTTTGAACTACTGTAGTGTGTATGTGAGTAAGTACGAGTTGTGGAGTGAGTGAAGGTGCTTCCCGCCATTCACTGTTTTGGCCATAACTTGAAGAGCAGTTGTCAGATTTGGGTGAAAACAACCATTAGATGAGTCTTGTTGAGAGCTTTGAAACGAACCCGCTATTGGCCATATTCAGAGTTCAGAGCTGGGAGAAACATTTGAATTTGTATTTACTGCTGTAAGTGGTATCGCGGCAGACACTTTCAGAGATTAAGTGAGTTGGAGAGGTAGTTTAGTCTTTTCTCTTGTATTTTAGCTGAACCACTTCACTTTCCATCACGTGTGCACATGTCCTCATACACTTGGTTTGTGCGCTTCTTCGGATTGATAATTAAGTGTGTGTCAATCCACCAGTATACGTACTTGTGTGGCAAATGAGATTTAGTCTCTTTGACACAAGTCCCTAAGACCTTGTGACTTAGGTACACAGTAGGCTACCATGTAAAGCTTTGCAAGTTATGACACCATATGAAGCTTGGTGGGGTAAGAGACCTACCTTAGATCATTGCAAAGTGTTTGGATGTTTGGCTTATGCATATGTGCCATCTCAGTTGAGGCATAAATTGGAACCTAAAGCTGAAAAGTATGTGTTCATTGGTTATGATGATAAGCAGATGGGTTATAGGTTGTGGAGTCCATCCACAAAGCAATTCCTTGTATGAAAGGATGATACATTTGATGAGCAAAGTACTTGGTATGCAGGAACAATTAATATTCATGCAGGTAATGAAGAAGTTTTGAATCAGAAGAAAGGTAAATCAAAGGTTCAAATATTTGATGAAGAAGAGAATAATGAAGCACAAGTTGAAGTTGAAGAAGTGCCAAGGTTTGATCCAAAATGTGATGAACCAGAAACTTCAAGAAGTGGAGAACTCAGAAGGTCATCAAGGCACAAATGGAAACCTACAAGGTATAGCTATGATACTTCATTTTTTATTACTAAAGATTATGCTTATATGGTGAAAGCAGAGGAAGACCCTTCTACATATGAAGAGGCAAAAGGTAACGAAAATTGGGAGAAAGCTATGCAGGAGGAGTATGATGCATTTATGGAAAATGAGACATGGGATTTAATTTCCGAAACAAATAGTCTGAAGATCATTGGATGCAAATGGGTCTACAAGACAAAGAGGTTTGCAGATGGAAGTATGTCTAGGTATAAAGCTAGACTTGTTGTGAAAGGGTATGCTCAGACATATGGTATAGATTATGATGAGACTTATAGTCCTATGGCAAAGATGACAACCATAAGGACATTCAAGGGCATGGAATTATAGACTTGTGAAGTTCTTGAAAGAACTTGGTTTCTAAGTGTCTAAAGCAGATAATAGCTTGCTTGTTAAAGCAAGTGATGATGGGTTCATTTACATATGCATATATGTTGATGACATAATCCTTACAAGTGCAGATGAGAAGGGCATACAAGATCTCAAGAAGCAAATGGAGAAAGAGTTCAAGATTAGTGACTTAGGAGACTTGTTATATTTCTTGGGCATGGAGGTCTCATATACTCAACATGGAGTATATGTGACTCAAGGAAGGTATTTGAAGAACTTGCTAATCAAGTTAAAAATGGAAGATTGCACGGTAGCACCTACTCCAATGGATGTGAATCACAAATTGGGCAAACATGGAGGAGAATAATTTAAGGACATGAAGGTATATCAAAGTCTGGTTGGTAGTCTAATCTATGCTACATTAACTAGGCCTGATTTGTCATATGCAGTTGGAGTGTTGTCTCAATTCATGCATTGTCCTAAGAAAGAACATTGGGTTGCAGGACAAAGAGTGTTAGGATACATTAAGGGTACACTCAAAGAAGGTTTGTATTATGGTTTTACATTAGAATCTGATACAAACATCAAGATATATAGTGATACAGATTGGGTAGGTAATCCTGATGATAGGAGATCAACATATGGATACTTATGTTATGTGGGAGATAAGTTAATCTCTTGGAGAGACCTCACATAGAAGTTGAACTAGATTGGGTAAATATTTGGAGAAGCCAAAGGAAGGAACACATTGTAAGATCAAGAACAATTGGTAAACCATATTCAAGGGGAAAAAAGCATCCATTTGTGTGGAGAAATGGAAAGCTAATAGCGATTGAAGACGCATGCTCAGCTAGAGGAGTGATTATATCTCATCATTGAAAATTATTGAACATAGAATATGTCAATGGTGTCCCTATAGGGATAACACTCAATTCTTCTAGGGACATTATCCATGAAAGCTCACCCATTTTGGAGTTATAAGGTATTCAAGAGGGCCTTCAAAGAACCTCCACTATTACAAGGGGTAAAAAAGGAAGCCACGAGACGTCTAAACTCTAGTCATAACTGAAGAGTGAAGGGATTCAAAAAAGATAGACCGCCTTTAAGGAGGGAGGAATTTTCATATCCCTACTCTAGAGAGCATTGTTTCATATTTAATACATTCACTATGAGTCCTTGCACCTCCAAGTACCACACTTGTACCCTTCCAAGTGTATATACAAACTTGTGGACTTGTTTTCATTGTAGGTGTACATTTGGGTTGATTCTTCGAGAACAAGAGACTTCATGTACAACAAGTAAACATTGTACCTATCATTTGTATTCTCTAGGTATGGCTCTAATTCATGAGTCAATTATTTTTTCATGTTGAGAGAGAGAAAAGAAGCATTACATTGTAGAACATGTATGGATTGCTTTTTTGAGTGTGTGTGTGCATGATTCTATTAGGAAAGTTAATTGGAACCAATCCATCAATGTGTATTAGCATCTTTATTTGTAGAGAGTGCTATAGGATCACTTAGGAGCACCTAGTATTTGTCGAGTGATTTAGAGAGAGATAGAGGAGGTGGCTCCATCAAGTTTAAGAAAATTATATGACACAAATCCTAACATGCAAATGGATTGGATGCCAAGAATTGAAACTGAATACCCAACCCAGCTTACCTTCACTCATTCTAATGCAATTTGAGCAACCATCTATAGAGATGACTATGGAAAATATATCATTGGATTAGGCAAACTTAGGGATCTAACTCTCCCCAACATCATTGTGGTAACATATCAAGGAGATGCATTAGAGGATAATATGGGGACCTACGACATGGTCACTAACAAACAAAAAAAAATCACTCCACATGGACTTGAAGCCATAGATAATCTTGGTCCAAACTGAAACCCAAATCCATAACATGATTAAGGTAAAATCAATACAAATGTTCTACCATCTTTGACAATGGCTAATGGGTAAAGAGAATAAAACTTTTGGACTTTTCTCATATCGCATGGCTATGTTGGATTTCTCAGGAAGTAATGGAAAAGATAGTACATCATATTTGATTGAAGGATGGACATATTTTTGGCAACTGTTGGCTAACAAAACATACTAATTTTGAGGTATTGAATTTTCTCAATAAAGGACAATCCACATTTGGAAGGACAATCCACATTTGAATTCAATCAAAATATTGGAAACAAAACATATTATATGATATCTCATTTGCATGAGAATGTAAGAGATCATCAAATCAAATGGTTTTTGGGGAGAAATTGTGTGCTTGCGAATCTCGAGTATATTGCTAGAGAGGACTACTCATTGCTTTAGTAACTAAATAGGGGACATAAATAAAAAATAGTAAATTATTAATATTATAATTTTATTTTTGCACAATCAAAATTGAAGACTATAGTAGGCATAACAAAAACGAGAAGTCAATAAAAATAGAGGTGTGCTTATTTGCACATCATAGTTATCTAGACAATAACACCATTTTGGAATAGCTCTCAATGAAACTTTGTTGATATATTTAGGTAGTGATGTGTGTGAACACACTAGGACCGCCGGGGCACTTTTTTCCCTCTTTAGGAGGTTTTTTTCCCCCGGCTTGTATATATGCCTATTGCCCTAATGGGCTACTTATCTTTGTACATTCTCTAGTAATACATTCAGTATTGTGTGTTGTGCTCCAAGCTTCTTCTCCTTCCTTGTGTTGTTCGCGTGCTTCCACAGATGTCTATCTCCAACAATTGGTATCAGAGCATGTCGTCGCTTCATCTAGGGTGCCGTCGACACTCCTCCAGTTGCGGTCTTAGAATCACACGAATTTTGGTGAGCATACTCAGTGTGTTTTCGCAATCTGAGCTCGTTTCGATCTTCGAATGCACTATCGCAACGCTTGTGCAGACTATTTCATCTTTTTGTGCCAAAGGTATATACCAGTTTCTGTTCGCAAGTATAAGCATCTCAAAGTCTACTACAGGTCTAGCAAAATTCATTTGGGCAATCCTGTTCAACGTTTTGAGATACATTCAATTTTTTGCATCAAGGTATTTTAGTCACTGGCCATGGCTGAAAGGAGTGATGTATTCCGTATGTTGGCTGTTGAGGATAATTTGGATGGTACCAACTACCCATTATGGGCTTATATGATGCGACATGTATTGGTTGCAAAAGGACTGTGGAACATTGTGTGAGGTGTTGGAAAACTTCCTATCATACCAGCAATTGTTACAACTGCAGGTACAGAAGCTGAGGCAGAAGGTGTTGAAGATGATGATATTTCTGCATATTCCTATTCATGCTGCGGTTTTTGCTACACCTACTGTAGAGAAAATTTGTTGGGATGGCAGAGATGCCCAGGCACATGCATTGATAGCTTTATCTGTCAAACGTGCCATTATTCCTCACATTTGCTCTTGCAGAATAGCTAAGGATGCTTGGGATACACTTACCACATTGTACCAAGCTAGGAATGAGGCTCGTGTTGCTTACCTCCGATAACAATTGGAGAGTGAGCACATGAATGAACGTGATTCTATGGGCAGTTTTCTAACAAAGATCAAAGACTTGAAGGAACATTTGATTTCTGCTGATGAGCTTATACCAGATAACTCACTTGTGCAGACTGTTCTGAATGGTCTTCCTGATTCATATCAGAGTTTTGCTTCTACTCTTCGGTTAATGATGAAAGGCAATCCAAATGCCCTGTCATTTGAGGAGTTAGTCTCTGTTCTGTTGCAGGAAGATCAATCCAGGCAAAACAGGTCCATTATGCGTGTTGCAGATCAAGCTTTCCTTGCTAGTCAGAAGGGGAAAGGAAAATGGAGCTCTTCAACTAGTAAGCAAAAATCTGCAAATGCTGCACACTCGAAGAAGGAAGATAAAGATGAGAAGAAATCAGAAAAGCAGAAATTGTTTTGCAAATACTGTAAAGGGAACGATCATATCATAAAGAACTGTCCATAACTAGCTGCTAAAGAGGCAAAGAAGAAAGAGGCAAAGAAGAAAGAGGCTGGAATGGTTGTTGCAGAGGTCTCTACACCAAAAACAGAGTCTGCTAATCTTGTGCAGGAAGAATAATGGGTGTTTACTACTGTCTGCAGTTTTGACCCATCTTCCCATGAGCAGTGCATGTCTGCAGTAGACTCAGATGTTTGGTATTTTGATAGTGGGGCGACCAAACATATTACCTCGCAACACAGTTTCTTCTCTTCTCTCGAGTCTGCCCCTACAAGGAATACTGTTACATGCATCAACAACTCCTCTTATCCTGTTATGGGAGTTGGTAAGATCATTTTGACTATTGCTGATGGTAGTTCTTTCACTTTTTCAGATGCTTTATTTGTGCCAGGGATCAAGAAGAACCTGTTATCAGTTTCTGCATTATCCAAGATTGGCTTGGTTGTGAAATTTGTTGATGATAGGTGTACAGTTCATGATCTGTCAAATGGCAGTGTGATTGTTGCTTCTCACATTTTATATCATGGGTTGTATAAGGTCATAGACTATGAAAGATCTCTGAATGATTCGGCATGTGTAGTACATGATTCCCAGGCTATGTTAAATGCAAAGCTTTGGCATGCACGCTTTGGTCATCTGAATTTTGCTACTTTGTTACACCTGCAGAAATCTGAAATGGTGTCCTCTTTGCCCAAACTTGAGGCACCTGGAAAACATGTTTGTGAAGGCTATATTTTTGGCAAAATGCAGCGTTCCTCATTTTCAAAAGATGGTTCAATTTGGGCTACTCACAGTGTACAGTGTCGTATACACCTCAACAGAATGGAGTTGCTGAACAAAAGAATAGGTCACTCATGGAGATGGTGAGATGTATGGTCAAGAGTCAAGCTTTACCACATAGTTTTTTGCTTGAGGCTATCATGTGTGCAGCATATGTACTTAACGGGTGTCCCACTAAAATGTTGCAGTCTATCACTCCATATGAGGCTTGGCATGATTGCAAGCCATCTGTTGCTCATCTGCGTGTTTTTAATTGTTTGGTATATGCATTAGTGCCTGAACAACATCACAGAAATTGGATGATAAAGTAGTAAAATGTATTTTTGTTGGGTACAATTCAGTAAGTAAAGGCTATCGTCTATATCATCCACAGACTAAATGCATTCTGGTTAGCCATGATGTTGTTTTTGTGAAAGATGCTATTCAACCAGTGCTTTCATGTACTAAGGAGACATCTGTTAGCTCCAAAGATATGTATGGTACTTTGCTTCCTCTTTTTACAGGTGGACAGTTTAGTGCTGGTCCCAATGAGGCAACTTCTCAGCCTTTGTAGGTTTCATGTGATGATGTAGATCATTCCATTTCTGATGCAGATTTACATGATGCACTAGTTGATGAGAGCTGATATTGAGTAGGCAAAAAGTATGCCAAAATGGTTGGGGCAGACTTTGCATGATAGCAAATTAGATGAACCTCTATCATATCGTACTTGTTCAGGCTGTTATAGTGCCTCTTTTACATCAGATTGCTATGCTATCTAGTCTGTGTGATGAGAATGAGCCTGTTTCGTTTGATGAAGCACAAAATTCAGAAAATTGGATAGCTGCTATGCAATTTGAATATGATGCTATAATGAAGAATGGAACTTGGTCTTTATGTGACTTGCCTCCTAGCAAGAAGGCCATTGGGACTAAGTGGGTATACAAGCTGAAGCGTAAACCTGATGGTATAGTTGACAGGTATAAGGCTAGACTTGTTGCAAAGGGTTATGCGCAAGAAAGAGGCATTGATTTTGATGAGAACTTTGCACCTACTTGCCGAATGACTACAGTTTGTAGCATCTGTGCACTTGCAACTCATCATGGTTGGAATGTACATCAGTTGGACATTAAAACATCATTTCTGAATGATGACTTGCATGAAGAAGTATATGTTTTTCAGCCCTCGCGGCTTTTTGGAAAAAGGGCATGAAAACCAGATGTGCAGGTTAAAGAAGTCATTATATGGTTTAAAGCAAGCACCATGTGCTTGGTATGAGAAAATACATGCCTATCTGATTGCACATGGTTTTGTAGAACAGTCCAACTGAAAGCACCTTATATGTTAAGCGTGCTAATGATGTGCTTCTGATCATTGTTGTCTATGTTGATGACAGCTGCTCATGGGTCCTATTGAGAAGCATATTGCTGATTTTAAGGCTGATTTGCATGCCTCATTTGAGATGTTTGATTTGGGGCATTTGCATCACTATTTGGGCGTTTAGTTTATGCAAGTTGATGGTGGAATGGCTGGTTTACGATTGAGTCTTCATGATGCTGGAGATGCATTTGATGTTGTTCTCTATCAGCAGGCTGTTGGATGCTTGATTTACTTATGCATTACTCGACCAGATATTCAATTTGTTGTCTCACAGATGAGCAGGTTTATGCATTGCCCAGGCGGTTAAGCGCATCTTTTGCTACTTAAGTGGTACTCGGCTACTTGGGTTGTTTTATCCCAAAGGGGGATCACTACCACCACATTTGCATGCTTTTTTTGACTGTGATTGGGCTGGTTGCTATGACACTCGTGTGTCCACTAGTGGCTTTTGCTTCATGCTTGGTAGCTCATGTATATCTTGGTTGAGCAAGAAGCAGCATACTGTGGCCACTTCCAATTGTGAGGCTGAGTATAGGGCAACTTTCACAACGACTATTGAGTGTGTGTGGCTCAGACACCTTATGGCTGATTTGGGTGTTGGTCAGTCTTCTGCCACCACCATCTTCACTAACAGTCAGAGTGCATTGGAAGTTGTGAGGAACCCTGTGTTCCATGCTCGCACTAAGCACATTGAGGTGCATTATCACTATGTTAGGGAGAGGTTCTTTACTGGAGAGATTAGCTTGGCATATGTGCCCACGTAGGAGAACATTGCAGACCTTTTCACAAAGGCACTACCTAGGGAGAAGTTTGAAGCTTTTCGAAAAGCTTTGGGCTTACTTCCTTTTGTGGAGTGATTTCCACATAGCTTGGCACTTCCTTATACATGAGTGCCAGCTCCTTGTTCACCGCATCACTCACAGGGGGGGATTTGTTGATATATTTAGGTAGTGATGTGTGTGAACACACTAGGACCGCCGGGGCACTTTTTTCCCTCTTTTGGAGGTTTTTTCCCCCGGCTTGTATATACGCCTATTGCCCTAATGGGCTAGTTATCTTTGTACATTCTCTAGTAATACATTGAGTATTGTGTGTTGTGCTCCAAGCTTCTTCTCCTTCCTTGTGCTGTTCGCGTGCTTCCGCAAACATCTATCTCCAACAAACTTGTCATTGATTTAAGTGAACAATTAATTTAAACAAGATATGGAAATCAAACCTAAAAGACTCAACTTTAATTTGAAACACAAGATTGCATTAGTGGAGCGTAATCAACAAATTGAATCATGTGAGAGTATGTTAAAATGACTCCAGGCAAATTTTATTAAAATAAAGGATTGTGGGATGTGAAGAAAAAAAAATGAAATTGCAAGAGATGCTTGAGGAGTTAGAACTAGATGGAAGGTATGTGGCAAAGAATAGAACTATAATTGATAAAACTATAATTGATGGTTATGAACCACTATGGAAATATTGAAGAATAGAATCTAAAACAATCATATCTAAGCTTGATCAACCTTTGAAGGTGACAAATTCACGGTAGAATATACTGAGTTTCAAAAAATGTACAAGGAGAAAGAGGAAGAATTGGCTATGAAGAAAGATCATCTCATTGCACTTAAACTAGAGATGGAAGCTACAATAATACATAAAAAAAACCAAGAAAGTTTTATTATACATTGTGATTTTAATAAAGAAATTCATGTACAACGAACAAGCAATGGAAAAAAATATTGTTAGAGACTTTGCTACATGTATCTATTGTTAGATATGCTCAATACTCCACCTTCAATTGACCACAAATGATCCATGGTGCTCTAAGCTATATTAGGCCCCCATTATGAGGAGAAGCCATTATGAGAGCCTAGACATTTGATGTCTATGCATGACCATTGATGGTTATAGATGATCTTTGTATTAGGTTAGGTAGGGCATAAACTTTAGGGCCATTGGGTTGCCATTCAAGGTGAAAATAAAGGCCCTGTGGCATCGTGCGATTTCCCCATAGAATCTTAATGGGCGGAGTGCAGAGGGGGGCTTGCCCCCTTCTACGGGGTTTGGGAGGCCTATCCCCCCGGCCCGTAGGGCTGAGACGGTAGGGCTTTTACTCGTGGAGATATTGTCGGACTGTATATTTTGCCAACTATTTTGTATCTCCTGACTACGTTTATCTATACCCAATCTCCTTGTAAAAGCTATATAAGCATGGCCCAAGTTGAGATTTACATAGCATTGCACACGAGTAAGCCCTTCATCTAAAGTCTTTCTAGATCGCCATCTAAGCTCCATATTTGGAGCACATGGGTGGACAACACCATCGTTGTAACTGCATTATGCTTGTCAACATGAAAACTTGAGTTCTCTATCTCTCGGTCTATGTCTATCTTTATCTGCGTTTTTCTCTCAACTCTATCTACTGGTCTATTCCACTGTGCTATTATTTTCTTACATAGTGTTAGAGCTCAAAATGATATCAAAGAATGATATCTCAACGGACGAGGATAAATTCAAAGCTATCGTAGAGTTACCCAAACCAAAGAACATTAAGGAAGTCCAAGCTTTCATGGAGCATTGTGGGTATTATTGATAATTTATCCACATGTATGCAATCATTGTAAAACCTTTGTACAACCTTTTGACTAATTTTGAGTGGATGGACGAGTGTAAAAACTCTTTCAATGAGCTCAATGATGATTGTGTTCAACACCAATGTTGAGTACACCTGATTGGAGTAAGACTTTCCATGTTCATGTGGATGCATCCAATTATGCTATTGGGTGTGTGCTAACACAAACTATTGGTGAAGGTAACACTGGTATTCCAATATCTTACGCAAGTAGGGAGTTGAATGAAGTAGAGTGAGTTAACACCACAATGAAAAGAGAAGGATTAGACATGGTGTATGTGGTTAAAAAGTTTAGGCATTACTTGCTTGCAAATAAGTTTAAATTTTTTAGAGACCATCAAGCACTATTGTATCTAGTCAACAAACCTTGCAATACTGGCAAATTAGTAAGATGGTTCATGTTACCAATAGAATATGACTTTGAAGTTGTGGTTAGGAAACGTAAGACTAGCCTTGGAGTGGATCACCTTTCTTGACCAACTTCAGGAGAGTCACCACAAGGAGTATCATAGGGACTTCATGATGCTTACTTGTTCAATCTAGAAGTAGTACTTGACTGGGCCAAAAATATAGTACCTATTTTAACCTTTGGACCTAAACATCTTGTACTAAAAGACAAACATAAAAAGGTAGTGGAGTCTCAAAAATATCACATACTAACAAGTAACATGTATAAGCACACCGATCAAGGCATATTGGCTTGTTGTGTAGATGAAGATGAGCATGTGAAGTGGTTGCAAATAGCACATATAGGTGCATGGAAGCAACATCATTCTACGCATCAAACCCTTTAGACTTTGTAGAAATTAGGCATATACTCGCCAACTATGGAAGCAGATGTCCATAACATGTGCAAAGATTGCCCAATCTGTGGTGTTAGACCACCTATAGAACATGCAAAGTTAGATCAAGTATCTTTAATACCAGATTGGAGTGAACCTTTGGTAAGATTTTTAAGGACGAAAACATTCCCTCAAGAGATGACATTGGCCAAATGAAAGAGCTTAGAATAGGAGGCCCTAGACTACACACTTATTGGAGACAACTTGTATAAGCATGGAAGAGATGAATACCTAAGACTATGTGTCCATGGGAGTGAATATCTTAAGATCTTAGAATCTGCCCACCAAGATGTGGCAGGAGGAAATTTTGGACTAGATGCATGATCAAAACTATTCTATTTGCAGGTCTTTGGTGCCCAACCCTCCACATGGATGCACATACTTATATGAAGAGGTGTGATATTTGTCAGTGAACTCAGTATCTGATACGTAAGGACGAAATGCCACTGAGACCCATGATGGGAGGACATGCATTCTCCAAGTGGGGAATAGAATTTGTTGGTCCTATTAATCCCCCCACTAAGAGTTTACATGTTGAATAGATTATTGTTGCCATAGATTATCTAACGAAATGGGTAGAAGTGAAAGTCACTAAAAAGAACGATGTGCAAACTATTGCCAAGTTTCTTCTCGAAAATGTGTTTATAAGATATGGTTTGCCAATAGAATTGGTCAGTGACTGTGGTACCCATGAATTCATGATCATTCACAAGAACTCAGCCCCGTACCACCCACAAGAAAACAGGCGAGTAGAAAGCACAAATAAGATCTTATGCATGGTGCTAACAAAGTTGGTGAATAATAAACATTAGTTAGCAAATCTAGAAGCTGATATCCTACCGAGTTACATAAGTGGATGTAGAGTCAAATTATATCAAGAAACCCTCATGGAGGAAATGCTAACTTGACTAAACATTGCTAAGAAATGCAAAGAAAAAGAAAAACAGATTAGAGAAGAGGCTTAGGTGGAAGCTCTAGAATGCATCCGACATATGAAGTTAAGAAGACAAAGTAGAGATCAACCTAGGCAAGATGCTTATGAGGCACCTAGATACCACATGGTTATGTTCCAAACGATGAGTGGAACTCATCACGAAATCACAGATAGATGTCCTTTTGTAACCATAGAAATAGGAAAAGGAAAGAGTGCAAGGATTGTAAGAGCTTTGATTGACTCACGTGCAACTACTAGTGTAGTTAGATTTTCTTAATGTCAAGATCTGCAATTGAACATCCATCGTTTTGAAGCTTATCTCATAGGAATGCAAGGAGTGGAAACCCCTTGTCTCGGCAAAGTGGAACTTCCCATCTCCATTCATGATGTCCCAATGATAGTAAAGGTACTAGTGTGTCAAAACGAGGACCTTACAAAACCTCTTATCTTGGGTCAAGATTGGATCTATGACCATGTAGTGAACTTAAACCTAAGAAGTGGACTTCTTCAGGTTTGGGTGAACTAGCAGAAGATTATACTTGAATTAGCAAATCAACCACTTAAGGAATTAAGGAAGGCACCAACTCCTAGTCCTTCTAGGAGTGCACATGAAGATAACGATGATCTTGTCCAAAGCTCTATGATGCAGAAGGAAGAAACTTGTGAAGGAGTAGAAAAACAAAACGTGGAACTCCCTTCTTTTCCAAAGATGATTGAGGCACAACAAGTAAGGAAGCCTAAGAAACATATGAAACAAATCAGTAAATCTTATGCTCAGAAGCTAGTTTGACATAAGGCCCAAGCTCAAATGAAGCAAATTTGGATACGCAAGAGCAAGCAATCCTCGGCTCCCTCAAGAGAACCACCATTACATACAAAATGAATGATGCAATCATGGAAAATCAAAGCTGAAGGTTATAAAAGCCAACCTCAACAATTCATTTCCATTTGGATACCAAAGCAGTCGATGAAGGCATACCCCAATGTATGACAAATCTGGGTGCCCAAGACATGCTTACATGCTCAATTAGCTACACACAGGCTCATAGGCCATAATCCACACTCATAGGTATTCTATTCACACATTTCACGAAGGGCATCTATCATCACCACATCAATACATCAAATTCTATCTAGGTTTACTTGGAAATAGGTACCTAAAAAGTCGATCAAAATTCAGGCTTTATCACATAGCTTTTGGCCTCAGGTTATTATGTGTGCAACATATGTACTTAACAGGTGTCCCACCAAAGAATTGCAGTCTATCACTCCATATGAGGCTTGGATTGAGTCGCACGCCATCTATTGCTCATCTGCATGTCTTTGGTTGCCTAGCATATGCATTAGTGCCGGAACAACAACATAGAAACTTAAATGATAAATCGATAAAATGTATTTTTGTTGGGTACAGTTCTAAACGCAAAGGCTATCGTCTATATCATCCATAAACTAAATGCATTTTGGTTAGCCATGATGTTGTTTTTGTGGAAGATGAAATTCAACCATTACTTTCATGTACAAAGGAGACATCAGTTAGCTCCAAAGATGTGTATGACAGTTTGCTGCCTCATTTTATAGGTGGATAGTCAAGCGCTGGTCTAAATGAGGCAATTTTGCAGCCTTTACAAGTTCCACATAATGATGTAGATCATTTCATTTCTGATGCAGATTTACATGATGCACTGGTTGATGAAAAGCCTGATACAGAGAAAGCAAAAACTATGCCTAAATGGATGGTACAAACTTTGCTAATAGCAAATTAGATACACCCTCACTCTCACAGTACTTCTTTTGCATCTAATTGCTATGCTATGTCTACCTCTAGCCTTTGTAATGACAATGAGCCTGGTTTTTTTTATGAAGTACAAAATTCAAAAAAATAGATGGTTGCTATGCAATCAGAATATGATGCTATTATGAAGAATGGTACCTGGTCTTTATATGATTTTCTCGTTGGCAAAAAGACCATTGGCACTAAATGGGTATACAAGCTGAAACATAAATCTGATGGAATAGTAGACATGTATAAGGTTAGGCTTGTTGCAAAAGATTATGCTCAAGAGAGAGGCATTGATTTTCATGAGACCTTTGCACCCACTTGCCAGATGACCATCGTTCATAGCATCTGTGCACTTGTAGCTCATCATGGTTGGAATGTATATCAGTTGGACATTAAACCTGCATTTCTGAATGGTGAATTACATGAAGAACTGTATGTTTTTTAGCCATGTGGTTTTGTGAAGAAAGAGCATGAAAACAAAGTGTGCAGGTTGAAAAAGACATTATATGGTTTGAAGCAAGCACACATGCTTGGTATGAAAAGATACATGCCTACTTGATTGCACATGGATTTGAGAATAGTCCAACTGAGAGCACCTTATATGTTGAGTGTGCAAATGATGTGCTTCTGATCATTGTTGTCTATGTTGATGATATGCTGCTCATTGGTCCTTATGAGAAGCATATTACTGATTTTAAGGCTGATTTGCATGCCTCTTTTGAGATATCACATTTGGGGCATTCGCATCATTATTTGGGAATTTAGTTTATGCAAGTTGATGGTGGAATAGCTTTGCGTCAAACAAAAATATATTAGCACATTATTGCAATGTTTTGGCCTTGAAGACTACAATCTATTGTCATTCCCTGGAAACAGGTCTACGATTGAGTCTTCATGATGCTAGAGATGCATTCGATGTTGTTCTCTATCAACAAGATATTGGATGCTAGATTTACTTATGCATTACTAGGCTGATATTCAGTTTGTTGTCTCTCAGATAAACAGGTTTATGCATTGCCTAGGTGTCAAGCATTGGAAGGCGATTAAGTGCATCTTTCACTACTTGATTGGTACCCAGCTACTTGGATTGTTTTATCCCAAGGGGGATAACTACTGTCAAATTTACATGCTTTTTTTGGATTCTGACTCGGTTGGTTTCTATGACACTCCTGTGTCCACCAATCATTTTTGCTTCATGATTGGTAGCTCATAGATATCTTGGTTGCACAAGAAGTAGCCTATTGTGGCCACTTCTAGTTGTGAGGATGAGTATAGGGAAGCTTCCACATCGACTATTGAGTGTGTGTGGCTTAGATGCCTTTTCGTTGATTTGGGTGTTGGCCAGTCTTCTACCACCATCATCTTCACTGACAATAAGAGCGCATTGGCAGTTGCGAGGAACCCTGTGTTTCATGCCTAGCACAAAGCACATTGAGGTGCATTATCATTATGTCAGGGAGAGGTTCTCTGCTAGGGAGATTAGTTTGGTAGATGTGCCCACATAGGATAATATTACACATCTTCTCAAAAAGGCTCTCCCTTGAGAGAAGTTTGAAGCTTTCCACAGAGCTTTGGGCTTACTTCCGTTTGTTGATTGATCTCTTTCCACATAGTTTGGCACTTCCTTTTACATGAGTTCTAGATCCTTGTTCACCGCATCACTCCTAGGGGGGATTTGCTGATATATTTCGATAGTGAGGTGTATGAACACACTTAGGACCATTGGGGTACTTTTTTCCCTCGTTAGAAGGTTTTTTCCCCTTAGCTTGTATATATGCCTATAACCCTAATAGGTTACTTATTCTTGTACATTCACTTGGCAATACATTCAGTATTATGTGTTGTGTTCCAAGCTTCTTCTTCTTCCTTGTGCTGTTTGTGTGCTTCTGCGGGCCTCAAGCTCCAACAGTCAGTTTCAGCATTAGCCAAGATTGGCGTGTTTATCAAATTTATTGATGATAGATCTATGGCTCATGATCTCTCAAATGATGTGTTATTATTGCTTCTATCATTTTATATCATGGGTTATATAAGCTCATAGACTATGCAAAACCCATGAATGATTCACCATGTGCAGTTCAAGATTCTTAAGCTATGTTAGATGCAAAGCTTTGGCATGCACGCTTTCATCTGAATTATGCTAGTTTGCTACACCTGCAAATATCTGAAATGGTGTCATCTCTACCTAAATTTGAGGCACCTTATAAACATGTCTATGAAGGTTGTATTTTGGGCAAAATGCAGCGTTCTTCCTTTCCTAAAGATGGTTCAATTCGAGCTTCTCATAAAATGAAACTTTTTCATAGTGATGTTTGTGGTCATATGCATGCATCTTATTTTGGGTACTACCTTTACTTTGTGACTTTTATTGATGATTTTTCTAGGCATGCATGGGTGTATCCATTGAAAGCAAATTCCAAGGTGTTCATATGCTTCAAAATTTTTTAGACTATGCCTCAAACTCTGTCAACATATAAATTGGGCATCCTCTATTTTGATCATAGGGGAGGGAGGAATACATGTCGCCAGATTTTAATGCATTTCTCACTGAGCATGGGATAAAACATCACTGTATAGTGTTGTATACACCTCAACACAATGGAGTTTCTAAAATAAAGAACAAGTGTCCCATGGAGATGGCGAGGTGCATGGTCAAAACTCAAGCTCTACCACATAGCTTCTGGCTTGAGGTTATTATATTGCAATCCATCTATTGCTTAGTTGTGTGTCTTTGGTTGTCTGTCATATGCATTAGTGAATGAACAATAATGTAGGAAATTGGATGATAAAGGAGTGAAACATATTTCCATAGGATGTAGTTATGAAAGCAAAGGATATTGTCTATATCATCTACAAATTAAACACATTTTGGTTAGCCGTGATGTTGTTTTTGTGGAAGATGCAATTCATCCATTACTTTCATGTACTAAGGAAACACAATTAGCTCCAAAGGGGTATATGATACTTTGCTACCTCTTTTTACAGGTGGATAGTCAAGTGGTGGTCCAAACGAGACAATTTCTCAACCTTTACAAGTTTCACATGATGGCGCATATCATTCTATCTTTGATGCAGATTTACATGATGCACTTGTTGATTAGAGTGCTGACATAGAAGAGTCTAAAACTATGCCTAAATGGTTGGTGCAAACTTTGAGAGATAGCAAAATGGATGCAACTCTATCATATCATACATGGTTAGGCTCTCATGGTGATTCTTTTGCATCAGATTGCAATGAAATGGCTACCTATGGTCTTTGTGATGAGAATGAGTCTGTTTCTTTTGATGAAGCATAAAATTCAAAAAATTGGATGACTGTTATGCAATCAAAATATGATGCTATTATGAAGGATGGTACTTCTTCTTTATGTGATTTTCCTTTAGGCAAAAGGGCTACTCGCACTAAATGGGTACACAACCTGAAACATAAGCTTGATGGAACAGTTCATAGGTATAAGGCTAGGCTTGTTGCAAAAGGTTATGCTCAAGAGAGAGGCATTGATTTTGATGAGACCTTTGCACTTTTTTTGACTCAAACTGGGCTGGTTGCTATGACACTTGTGTGTCCACTAGTGGTTTTTGCTTCATGCTTGGTAGCTCATGTTTATCTTGGTTGAGAAACAAGCATCCTACTATGGCCACTTCTAATTTTGAGTCAAGTATAGGGAAGCTCTCACATCGATTGTTGAGTGTGTGTGGCTCGGGCACCTTTTGGTTGATTTGGGTGTTGGTGAGTCTTCCACCACTACCATCTTCACTGACACTGAGAGCACATTGGCGGTTGCGAGGAACCCTATGTTCCATTCTTGCACAAAGCATCTTATGGTGCATTATCATTATGTCAGGAAGGGGTTCTGTGCTCGAGAGATCAATTTGGCATATGTGCCCACACAGAAGAATGTTGCAAACCTTCTCACAAAGCTCTACCTAGGGAGAAATTTGAAGCTTTCCGCAAAGCTTTGGGCCTTCCCTTTGTGGATTGATCTCTTTGCACATAGCTTGGCACTTCCTTATACATGAGTGCCAATTGCTTGTTCACCATATCACTCCCAAGGGGGATTTTTTGATATATTTTGGTAGTGATGTAAATCTCCATAAAAAATGGAATGATATGCATCATCATGTGGAACCTATAAAGGCTGAGAAATTGGCTCATTTGGACTAGTAGTTGATTGCCCACCTATAAAAAAGGCAACAAAGTTTCATACACAACTTTATAGCTAATTGAAGTCTCCTCAGTAATCGCTGAATTGTAGCTAACCAAAATGCATTTAGTTTGTGGATGATACAGACGATAGAATTTTCTTTCAAAACTACGCCCAACAAAAATACATTTCATTGCTTTATCATCTAATTTCTAGTAATTTTGTTCATGCATTAGTGCATATGCATGATAATCAAAGACACAAAAATGAGCAAAAAATGGCTCATAACCATGCCAAGCCTCATATGGAGTGATCGATTGCATTGCTTTGGTGGGATACCTGTTAAGTGCATATCTAGACACATAATAACCTCATCCCATAAGCTATGTGGTAAAGCTTGACTTTTGACCATACATCTCACCATCTCCATGAAGAGACCTCTTCTTTCTTTCACCAACTCCATTTTTTTGAGGTGTATATAAGACTATACACTAATGTTTTATCCCACACTCAACAAAAAATGCATTAAAATCTAAAGATATGTATTCCCCCCCGATTAGAACACAGGGTAATTTACATGCTAACAAATTTCCAATCATAACCAAAAACTATTTGGAGCACATAAATACTTCAAACTTGACTTTTAACAAATACACCCATGTATGCCTAGAGAAATCATCATTAAAATTCATGAAGAAAATATAGTTCCCAAAAGAAGATGTCTGCGCATGATCACAAACATCATTCTGAATAAGCTTCAATTTATGAGCAGCTCAAACTAAACCATCTTTTGGGAAGGGTAAACATTATATTTTGCCCAAAATACAACCTTCATAAACATGTTTACAAGGTGCATCAAGTTTGGGTAGAGAGGACATCATTTTAGATTTTTGTAGGCATAAAAAACTAGGAAAATTCACATGATTGACGCATGAATGCCTATAAATTGCACAACTAAATCATTCATAGATTTTGCATAATCTATGAGCTTAAACAACCAATGACATAAAATTCTAGAAGCAATAATAACATCGCCTTTTGAGGGATCATGAACTGTACATCAGTCATCAACAAATTTGACAACCAAGCAAATCTTGGCTAATACTAAAAATGACAACAAACTTTTATTGATCCCTGGCACATACAAAGCATCTAACAATGTGAAAGAACTACCATCAACAATATCCAAAATGATCTTACCAACTCCTATTCCATGATAATAGGTTTTGTTAGCAGATGTGAAAATATTCCCTTTAGGGATAGACTCAAGTAAATTGAAAAAACTATGGGCAAGGTAATATGTTTGATTACCCCACTATTGAAGTACCAAACATCTGAGTCTACTACAGACATACACTCGTCATGAGAAGATGCGTCAGAGCTGCAAACAATAGTAAATGCCCATTCTTCATTCTAAACAAGATTAGTAGGCTTTGTTTTAAGTGTAGAGGCCTCTGCAACAACCATTCTAGCCTCTTTCTTCTTTGCCTCTTGTAGCCAATTCAAGACAACTCTTCATGATATGATTATTTGCCTTACAATGTTTGCAAAACCGTTTCTACTTTTTTGTTTTCTTCTCGTCTTTATCTTCCTTGTTTGACTGTGCATCATTAGTAGATTTCTACTTACTAGTAAACGAGCTCCATTTTCCATTGCCCTCCTGACTAGCTAAGAAAGCTTGATTTGCATCACACACAATTGATTTGTTTTGCTTGGCTTGATCTTCTTGCAACAAAACAAAGACCAACTCCTCAAATGTTAAGATATTTGGATTTCCTTTTATCATTAATCGAAGAGTAGAAGAAAAACTCTGACATGAATATGGAAGACAATTAAGAACAATCTGCACTAGTAAACTATGCGACATTGATCAATACGTATATGCCCTTAATGGGTAATTAGTATCACCTTCAATAACTATATTTGAAGGTGTAGTCGGACATTTTTCAACATACTATATTCCATAGCCCTTTTGCTACCAGGACATGATGCATCATATAAAGCCCACAATGAGCAATTAGTACCATCCAACTTATCTTGAAAAACCGACATATGGAATACATCATTGCTTTCAGCCATGGCTAGTGACTAAATACCATGGTGTGAAAAATTGACTGTATCTCAAAACATTGAAGAGAAACATCCTATTGAGCTCTACTAAACCTATAGCAAAATTTGAGGTGGTTGTACTAGTAGACCAAAACTTATACATATATTTGGCACAAAAGGACGAAATTGCCTGCATAATCACTATGATAGTCCATTAGGAGGCCAAAATGAGCTCATATCAAAATTTTGATGCCATAGAAGGAAGCTATTTTGAACTCCACTTGAGTATGCCATAACAAGAGATAAAGCAACTCAAACAAAGAATCTAGGATATGAAAAATCTTATACTTTGATCAAAAGTTTTTCCTTTCTTTTATGTGAGGCCTAGTCGTAGTTATGGATAAGACAAGTGCTAGTGTAGCCAAGGTCTTATGATTAAGAAACCCGGAGATTAGAGATCTCAAAGAAGAGAACTCAAAGAAACCTATAAGTTTCGGATACTTACAAAAAAAAATATCTAGTTTGGATTTATGGTTGGTTATCATAAGTTTATCACAACCATTATTTTAAGGTTATATGATCTTTGTGAAATGAATTTTGGAATCTACTTGAATGCTCTCACCATCACCTTTCGATATAAAAGTTATATGGTAGCTATCTTTGCTAGTTGCACACTTTTATGTATATAGAACCGAAAAAAAAAATCTACAAGAAATAGACTTCATTTTTTTATATTAAAGGTAAATCAAAGTTTAGAATTAGTAAATGACTTAAAAAATTAGTAGTAGGAAGTCAATTAAGAACTTCTAAGAGTTAGGAATTGAGAAATGGACTTCATATCTAATAGTTTTATAGAGAAATATGTTTTGATTCTAGATGGTTTAGTACAACAGATAAGATAACTCTATGTATCTCTCTACTTAAGAATGAATAATGGAGATACAAGGTAGAATCATCTTAATTAAGCAAAAAAGGCAAGTTTATTGGCCAAGAACTCAAAAGAGGATGGATAAAATACACAAAAAGGAAAGGTTTTCAAAGAGCAAACAAGGCTAAGGTTGTAGCTCTAGATCTCTCGCAAGGAATGACAAGGTTATACAACAAGGAAAAGCTTGCATTAATTAGACAAGACAAGGTTGTTGTTAAGTTCTCTAGTAGGAGTGATAAGATTACACAACAAGAAAAGATCTACAAAAAATTAGTTCCAAAATGGAAAATAAGTTGGAAAACTAGACATCTTAGAAGAGAAAGTTTAGCTTTATGTTCCTACTCATTGGACATCTATAAAGTGACCTAGTTTGTCAAAAAACAAAGTGGTCAAATGGAATACATTATATCTCCAGTTCAAAATGAAAGGGTATGAATACCAGTCTATCGAGACTTCAAACAAGGTATGAATGGCAAGTTTGTAAGTATTTATGATTGATCCATAATTAGGATTCTTCAATGATGACTCTATTTCAAGAGACAAAGATAATTTTCTCTCTCTACTAACTAAAGCAAACAAGTCCATATCCCAATATAGAGTAGAATAGATGAGTGAAAAGGAAATGTTTGGAAATTATACTCAAAAGGAATAAGAAAAGTAACCATGATGTTTCATGTGGAGAACATCTTGGTATTTACAAGGACATGGTTTAGTTAGATAAATCTTGAATTGACTTAGATAAGTTAAAGGAATTCACAAGCATAGTGCTTTATGTGTCAAGTTCAATAAGCAAAAAGTACTAGGACATGACATCCAATATAGCCTTATAAAAGACACACTACCTCTATAAGTTCATAGGAATGATGGATATTTTGAGTGAGGTACCTTGTATCCATCCAATGGATACTGGAAGTTCCATTAGTTGTCACTGGCCCAAGATAAGGATATCATGAGACATAGGACTTATGTAGAAGATAATGGAATCTTCCAAGGAGGTAAGATGCTCACATAGGTTATCTATAGACTACATGAATTACTCTATCCGTACAAATGTTACATCTACTTCTTACCTTTAGAAACTTGTTCTCAATAAGCACAAGAATTACTCAAGAAAATTCGTAATGAATATCTTTAGATAGAAGGTCAAACCAAGAGGATTAGTCAGATCTTTAGAAGATATGGTAAGGGCACATGTATTAGAGGAGAGGATAGAATGGGATAGGTATAGCTATGATGGATGAGGGGCGGTTTATGCACTTCCTTCATTGCAATTAAAACATTTGCAGCAAAATTATCTCACAATTCGTTATTTTATTGATTACAATATTATATATGGTACGTAACATTGCACAATGCCATGATGTTCGTTACGAATATTAGAACATCAGACCTCATGGAAAATCAAAGACAATTCACCTGGCATGAAATACAATGAGGCCGAGGACTGTGTACGTCTCGGGGACTGTGTACGCCTGTGAGCACTTCACAAGAAATGTACGTACATCTCAATGCCAGGGACCATTCAAGGTAGAAGACATTTTGAGAACCTTGTTGCTAACTATATACATGAATATGCAGCTCCATGTGGAGCAGCTGTAGCCTGTACAATAACAATGCCCAGAGATATGAGCACGTTCATCCATATGATACAAGGATGCAGACAGCATTGAAACATCCTTAACAATGCATTACGGAAACGCAGAGGCATCAGTTGATCACTTCTCCGTCAGTTCTCTGTATCCTTTCCACGTCTCAGGTACCATGTTTTTATGAGATGCCATAAACGTAATTAGAACTTCTATGGGCTTATCAGTGGGCCACAAATGTTGGCACCAATGAAGTTTATCTAATGCTTCATGCCACTTTCCATCAATGTAATCATCTACTGCCGCTTCGAATGTGCGTTTATACTCCGAGTAGTTTCCGACTAGGTCTTTTTGAAACATGGGCATATCATATGTGTAAAGAATCATTGGCTCCATGCTACCTTTTACAGTTATACGATCCAACCTTCGGCAGTTATCTTGCAAGCTGCTCTTCGTCAGGTTTGAAACGACTGTCTCTGATAATAAGAGGACGACACCATATTGTTTGGTCGCAGCCTCCAACCGTGATGCCATGTTCACATGAGGAGATAAATAGGAAGGATCTACTTTATGCGAGGAACCAATGGCACCTTCAATGGCCCATCCTACATGTAATCCAAAGCCTAGCCGAATTTTATATCCTGGCATGTGAGAACATATCAATTTGATGAAACAATGCAGCAATACCTTTCGGATATCAAAGGTAAACGAAAAAAGATCAGACGCTACCTGGCATTCTTCTTTGAATAGCCGGATGCATTGCATATGCTTGAAGTGTCTGTGAAGTTTCAACAGAGTATATTATGTCCAAGAACGACCTTAGAGCACGATCTGCAAATGAACTCCCTCTTTTCTGCAGAGTAAACACAAGGATGAGGTTGCTGTAGGCAACATGCAAGCTCGTATCAGGGACACTAACTTTACCTTATTTGCAGCATCTGAAATAGTTTTTTTCCAGACAAGTAAAAACGCATCCCCAATATTCTTGTTTGGGTACCCATGATAAATAACCACCTTATTATGAACCAGATCTGCAATCTTGTTCACGAAAACCATAACATCTTCCTGCAAGCATTCTGTAGCATCTGTGAAATTTCGAATATCGCAAAACCCAAAACACGCTCTAATCTTTTTCCCTGGAATCATTGCTGCAGTCATTACAATAAGGAAATATCTGAGTACAACTTAATGGTGCTTCTTCGTTATCTAGAGGACTCGGATTCACAAATCACATCCAGCTTATACAATGGAATTTCGTGTTTTGTAACATTTTTTATGGAGAGCTTTTCTTCTTTTGGTGTGCGTGGGCCTGCAGTAGAGACATATGGGCCTGATTTGTCATTACAAATGCAACTGATTCCGCCAGCCAAGGCACAGCATATACATGGCATGGATGTGCAAGGGGCCAACAGAGGGCTACATGTGGTTCTCGTTTCGTTTCAACCATTGGAGACCAGCGGAGGTTGGGACGATTCCTCACCGCAGTGTATGAGAGAAGAGAGCCCACGCATCAGACACGGATGAGTACACAGCAGACCATTACTCAGTTCTTTCAGCGAGATGGGCTACATCAGACGAGCCCACCTTACAGAGGTGTAGGGCTAACGCTCCAGCAGGTAGTGGCACAGAGAGTGCGACGTCGACACATAGAGCCGGATGCGGATGATCACGACTATACCAAGAAGATATCTCACGCATCAGGATAGCTTATGACCACATGATGGAGCACAGGTGCACCACCACCACTTGGGTAGCCTTCCTTCAAGAGGCACTCAGACCACCGCCGATGTACCACATACTCCACCCATCTCCACCCATTACCTGTAATTAGGATATACATATTCACTCCCATCATCAGGCCCCCATGTATAAGGTGGCCATTATTTGCAGAGTCAGAGCCACATCTCCCCACACACCACTACATTATCCCCACTACCTCTCCATCACCCAGTACACTATCCTGTGGTTGTTTCCATGTTCAGCCTACACAGTTTTGTGTAGCGAGTACTTTTTCATTTTATTTTGTTTCTACATGGGGTTTACTACAGTTGTACATGGTTTTGTCTCATAGGTCAAATTTGGCCTTCAGAAGACATTAATATCACTTTCTTTCTTTCTTTCTTTCTTTCTCTCTCTCTCTCTCTCTCTCTCTCTCTCTCTCTCTCTCTCTCTCTCTCTCACTTGATATACTTGAACTCCCAAAAAGTATGGAAGGCCTACATAAAATCAACTTGTAGCATGACCATCCAAAGATTATGATTTGAAAAACTCTGAAGCCACCATAGTGATGAGTACATCATCACAAATAGAACAATCATTAATGAATCCAAATTGAGCATGGTGTATACTGCCAACCAATACTGGTTGCATGTTAATTCCAAGTGTCTTGCTAACAATTTTATATGAGATATCCAATAAAGTAATAAGCACTATTTAGATACAGTCGCAAGGTTATACATACTTGGAAACAATATAATAATTGGCTAGATGCCTAGCGCATATATATATATATATATATATATATATATATATATATATATATATATATATATATATATATATATATATATATATATATATATATATATATATATATATATATATATATATATATATATATATATATATATATTGGTGAGAACAGCTCATTCGGAGCCTTATTGCAACTGTTTTTTGAAGAATCAAGCTGGAGAGAGAGAGAGAGAGAGAGAGAGAGAGAGAGAGAGAGAGAGAGAGAGAGAGAGAGAGAGAGAGAGAGAGAGAGAGAGAGAGAGAGAGAGAGAGAGAGAGAGAGAGAGACCCACTTTCTTAAAGCCCAAATATGTGTGTATAATATGTAGTAAACATCTAATATGTGTGTGTAATATGTATGCACATTATGTGTGTGCATGTAGTATATATGTATTGTGTGTGACATGTTTGGTATGTACTATGTACTATGTACTATGTATGTACATTATGTGTGTGTGCAACAGTGTATGTATGTATTGTGTGTAGTATGTATTATGTATGTACTTATGTATGTAGTATGTATGTAATATGTGTGTGTAGTATGTATGTATTGTGTCTAGTATGTATGTATATTATGTGTAGTATAATGTATGTAATATGTGTGTGTATGTATACACACACACAACCAACAATAGAGTTCATGTTCTTGTGGAGTGAAAAAGCATGCTTCAACAATGAGGCAAAGCGAAGAAAGCTGATCATGAGCAAGTTTTTCTTGTCCACTATGTAAACAAAGAATTTCCCACAATCCGGAATTACATATTGCATTTTGAATACATAAAGTTTTCAACTAATAAGAACAAGAATATGACAATGTAGCATTCTCTATGAGTACTAGCATCATTGCTTCATGAAAGAAAGGGCATGCATATTTCAGCATTATTGATTTTCAGAGGTATCACATATTGTATTTTGGATACATAATGTTTCCAACGAATAAGAACAAGAGCATGACAACATAGCATTCTCTCTAGAAACTAGTATCATTGTTTGATGAAAGAAAGGGCATACATATAATGACATTATTGATTTGAAGAGGTCTCGGAGAGAATGTGTGGTAAAAAGAAGCAATTCTGTCATGAAAACTAGCTATATAAGGAGCTTGATTGAAACCAAAGTCCATGGCAATAAAAATATCCCATTATTGCATATCAATGGAGGGGCCACAATAATATATGCAATCTGAATGAGTCCATGCTCGATGACCTGGAATGAAAAGTGAAACCATGAGTAACACAATACCTCAATGGCCAAAATTACATGAAATGATCCATTGGAAGACAATTTCGCTAAGACTCACTCTTTGTGGATAACATACGGAAACCACACTAGTCCTTAGGTCAGTTTACCATGTTGAAGCCTTCCAAAAGCTATGCATGGTCGAAATGCACTGTTGCAAGAAAAGCAGATGCTGTATTCCACAACTGAGTGCAGCCAACACATTAATTATGGTCATATATACTAATGCTCAAGTGTTCTTGATAATGCAAAAACAAATTTACAAACGAGTCTACCCGAGGGGCCATTAAGAAGGATCAAAGGCTGCAATGTGCAATGAGCCGAAGAGTGTATCAACATAAGGGATCTGGAAATCAGAAGCGGTTTTCATATTGTTCTTTTTGAAATGTTATTTATGATCCTATATGCAGTAGATCTTAGTTCTTGGGAATCCCATGTAGATATAATCATGAACATGGTTAAAAGTCAGACACAGACTCATCATCCATAATCGTATTAGTATCAGTAGAATCTCTACCTTTTACATTGAAATGGGCTGCAAGCATGGATATGTAGTCTGTTAGAGTCAACTGCAAGTGGAAGGCAATTTAAACTGAATTTCACCTCGCTTCCTATCATAGGTATCTGGGATTAAGCTATCTCATATGGAGCACGCGAAGCATCATCACTATGTTTTGGAATAGAAGTAGATGTCAAAGAAGATGGTAATCATACAAACATACATGCATTCATAAGTGAAAAAAATGGGGTACAAATGGATTATTTCTATTTTAACGATGCGTAAGGATACAGGAAACAGAAAAAAAAACTTATAGATCCATACTGCCAATGCTAGGGAGTACAATGATATTTACAGAATGAGATGTATCTAAACTAGTAAGCGTGATAGTATAGAGTCTTTACTTACGATTAAAAGCTGTTCCTTTTAAGTTAACAGAAAGTATATCCATGCCTGCATCCCCAAGGGCAACTTTCGTCAGTCTTGCAATTTTTATTAAAGCTGCTTCTACAACTCTTGTCTCCATAACCTTTGCATTACAAAGACTAATCAACTTGAGGCATTATAAAAGAACCAAAAAAAAAAACAGACATTATACTTTTCGTAAAGACAAAGAACAGAAAATATTTTCTTAGGAAAACAAGAATAAATTGACTGGTGTAACGATTCAAGTACTTTACCTTGCCCTCTTCACCTTTTGTTGGTGGAAGGATTTTCCCAGCAAACGACACTGGATCTTCAGCAAGCTCCTTCACAAATCTCACCATTCCTTCGATGGGCTGCTCCATAATTTAGGAAGACAGAGCTTTATAATTCAACAAACAGGTAGAACTGAGGAATCATTGAGAGAACATAAGACAGGAGGAGAAACTTCTTGATTTCTTATTAGCTTTATTGAAAATGAAGCTCTACGCATGGTCTAATCAGTGAAAGGGTTGATAGAATCTTTTCCTAACAATACAAACAGAGGGTTATTTGTGGTAATTATAGGATTAGTCATACCATGCCTTAAATAAAACTTGAATGGTGCAAGGCAGTTCTCAAAGATACAAATTTTCCAAAATTCTGTAAGTTCTATTTTTGTCTCTAAATTATTAGTCTGGACCGCCCAGATAATCACCCTTCAGGAAGACTATTTGAAGAAATTATGGAGCCCATATAGAAAGAGATACCTAAAAAATTACAAACTAAGCAAAAAATAAAAAAGAAGAATCTTAAAAAAAAAAAAAAAAAAAAAAAAAAAAAAAAAAAAAAAAAAATCCGTTTCCCAAGTCTGGAGAGAGGAACTGAGTCTAGAAAGGACAGTTCCAAGGGGCATGACTCATTGGGTTATTTCCATTCTAAGGTCCTCTCATTGTCATCCTCCTCAATAGCATATAATACTTGAAAACCTGCTCTACTTTTATCGATTGAGCTCTATTTACCAGCAGCATGACAAGTTTATTTTGTATTTTGATGATATATATTCTGTGATCTCTCAGTCAGGCATAGTTTGTGATTCAATGTTGTAGTTGTACTCTCCGGGACGGAGAGTCCCAGTGGTGGACCAGTTGTACAAGAGAAAAAATAAATAATTATAAATAAAAAGATAGATAACTAAAGAAATTTTCGAGGTTGTCTTCTCTCTGCCCTTCATACTCTTTGCTACTCTGTCCTCTAGAGGCCTGATAGGAAGCAGCTACAAGTGTGGCAAAAATAAATAAATAAGTAAATAAATTCTAATGAGATGCCTTCATATTGCAAGGACACATTGGATAAGGTGGCACAAATAGAGACATTGAGCCCCATGATGGCCTTCCAAGCATGGATTCACATGGAAATGAAGGAAGAAGCCATGATTGGAATGAGTCTTGACAGAGGCATGCACATGGGGATGACTTTGAAGCAAGACGACTTAAACGATGGAGTGCAGTATTCCCAGGTCAAAGCAAAGTCGTGTCATAGTCCTAGTCATTTAGCATTTGACATAGGAGTATTCTCTATAAGCAGTTTTGCATGGTTTAGTGTATCTAACCAGTTGGTACTCATAGCAAATGCATGGAATGCTCCCTGTAGGTTGGTACGGGTACCGTGCTCCTAGAAAGGACCTGCGTTGCATTCCCCTTGCAAGCCAAGTCTCCAAGATTTGTAACTTTGTGCTATATTGCAAATATCAAGGTTGAGCATCATGTGAGCAATCCGTGTTGGGTTATGTCCTTTGTCTACTGAGTTATGTCATTGGTTACTTGGGTTCAGATAGTGTCACTGCTCATTTATCGTTTGTTTGTTGGAACCACTTGTTGTTCTTCTGTTGGATTCGGGTAGTGTTGCAGTTCGTGGTGAATCAGTGCATGGACGAAGGGAATGCAAAATGCACTACTCATATGAGTGGTCAAGAGAAGTCACAAGATTGAATGCTCCGTAAGCCCACTTACAAACTTTGAATCAATACAACAATTGGTACACACTTGGGATACCGAATTCAAGGTTACCTTCTAGCCAACACCAATTGGCAAGGACTTCTTTGCAGGAAGACAAGGGGTACTTAGGATTACAAATGACTTGGTACCTCTAGGACTAAAGCAGACCTAACAGAGCTCCTAGAAGACACTATGTTAGGGAGATGGTCTAACGATACGACTCTCTCTCTGTCTCTCTCTTTGTCTCTCTCTCCCCACACCCCCCCCCCCCCCCCCCCCCCCCCCCCAACCCAACACCTTTGTGTAGGGTAGGAGAATGATTGGTGCTATGTAGAGTGGTACAAGGACGTGGAGGTTGGTGGAGAAGGAAGAGTAGGCAAGCTTAGGGTAGGTTTAAGGACAACAAGGGCTCACAGTAGGCCATGAAGGTATAGGATTGTTGGAAAGGTGGTCTCCCTAAAGGAATTTAGATGGAGGAGGAGGAAGGGGTGATCTTGTTGTTAAGGGATATGCTAATAAAGAGGGCATTGATTTCCAAGAAGTGTTCCCTCCAGTGGTTAATATGACCACATTACATGTGTTGTTTGCTCTCATAGCTGCCTTGGATTTGGAGTTATTCCAAATAGATATTAACACAACCCTTTTGCATGGTGATTTAGGTGAAGATCTCTACATGAAGCAACCAAAAGGATACATGGCTGGGCATCACTTTCTTAGCCATTGGGGTGCCTAGATATTTAAGAGAGGAGTGGCGAGATATGATATATTTGGTTGGAGGCAACCACCACGCTCAAGGAGGAAGTAGTGGTCAAGGATGTGGTGGCCTGACCATTACATATGAGTGTCATGTGCGGCTCAAGTCGCAAGGAAGTGGCTAGAGAATGACCCATGGTGTGGCCCATACAACAAACTTTCCCAAGGTGCCTAATGTCGTGCTCACCCAAGTGGTGGTTGCCAAAATAAAAGGTCTTCGAGGTTTACATAGGGTCTCACCCACCTCACCCTTGCCCATGTCTTGAGGTCCCCCAATGAAGTGAGGTTGCCATGAGGATCCCTTGGTCTCAATGCTGCCCATGTCTGTCTCTCCTATGAAGTGGAGGTCATCCATGTGAGGTGAGCTTAGTCCCCTAGATTGTATACGGAGAATTGCCCACGGAGTATAAGCACTCTAGCTTCTTGCAAGTTGCTCCAAGGTGGAGTTCATGTGAAGTCTCCCAAGTCTTGTGGTGTGAGGTCCCCCGAGGCATTTGCTCCTTCTAGGCTTTTGAAGTCTCCCATGTGTGGAATGCACCCGGATTGCATACGAGGTCAGCCACTTTGCTTAAGTTGTCTTTGTGGCAAAGTTTCCCAAATGGGATAATGGATGCAGTCACCTACATATGGTGACATGAAGTGAGGTGGCCCAATTTGTAGGTTGTTGCCCAGGCCATATATGATTGCCCAAGGGGAACTTGCTCCTCATGCTTGGAGTTGCAAAAGATAGGTCTCCCAACTAGGCAAGGTGAGGTCTCCATTACCCCTCCACTCACCCATCATGTGGAAGTCTTCAAAAAGAGTGGTTAGGTAACTATGAAGTTATATAATATGAAGCCTCCCTATCCTTTTGTTGTGAGCGTACCCAAGCCATGGAGGTTCCTAGTCACCCAAACTCATAGAGTCACTCTGTGTAATCTACCCAAAGTACCAAACTTGCTTCTATGCTAAGGGTACCACATTTGCAACAAGCTTTTTTTTCTACATATCCCTTGTTGAGGATGTAGAAGAGGAGGCTTCCCCAAAACGGACTCTCGCATCTTCTATCTGGGTAGCTCTACAAAAGCATTGAATGGCAATAGATTGAGCAATTTGTGTTGGGAGCTTGGGAACATGGTTTTCCTAGCTACTTCTTCACTCAAAATTCTCTAGGGGCTTGGGGAAGCTTAACCACAAAGGCTTGGATCGAGTGAGCAACTCAAGTGAAGGACTCACCTTGTCTCAAGCATAAATTTTCCAGCTCATCGAGGAATTCTTCTACAGAATCATCAAGCTTGAAGGTTGTAGAGAATGCATCCTTTGTGTTGTCCCATGAGAAGAAGTGTCTGTCACTAAACTCAGAGAACCATTTAGCCAAGCCTTGGAGAGTAGATCGGAAGAGAGCCATGAAGACATCCTCCTTCCCTTCCAATCCTCTACTATGGCTTAGAAAAAAAGTTGTGCAGGTAGTCATCTGGATCCTCTTTGGCTGCACTCTTGAATGTAGGAAATTGATGATGATTTAGGATAAGTGCGAGACCAAATCTCCTTGAGCCATGGATGATTTAGGTGAAGGGGCCTTCAAATATTCTTCTGGCAATGACTAGTGGATTTTCCTCCTACCACGATACTGTTTGTGGGGTGTTCGGATATGACTTAGAGAGCTATGCCACAATTCAGGCTTGGTAATGGACTGGCCATGTGGCAATAGTACACTTGTAAGCTTCTTCACTCTTGAATGTAGGAAATTGATGTTGATTTAGGATAAGTGTGAGACTGAATCTCCTTAAGCCATGGATGATTTAGGTGAAGGGGCCTTCTAATATTCTTCTGGTAATGACTAATGGATTTTCCTCCTACGATGGTACTTATCATGGGGTGTTTGGATATGACTTAGAGAGCTATGCCAGAACTCGGGCTTGGTCATGGACTGTAGTACACTTGTAAGCTTTGCTTCTCTCTCATTTTCTTTTTGCTTGTTTTTTCTTTCCTTTTGCTTTTTTTTTTCCTTGCTTCCTTCTCCTTTCGTCAAAAGCCCAAGGATCCCACTATACGTGCCAAAAGGTTGTTGCAATTGTGGAATGGTTTTGCACAGAGTTGATGGATGAGGGAGGACGGGGTTATCAATAGAACTCTCAATGAAATGATACTATAGTGATTGTAGGATGCCGACAAGACAAAGGAAATAAAAATTTACTTACAATCGTCACAAGATGAAGAGGAAATGAAAAGATATAAATAACACGACATCTACATACAAAGTGCTCCTCATCCTCCATCTCTATTCTGCATACCCGTAACCCTGCATATCCGCTCCTCTCTGGGAATGTCTTCGGCTCTGCCCGCCTCAATCTCTACTCGGTGTGATGAGACTCTTAACTGGCCAATCGCTACCCTCGAGCTATGAGGCATGTAAGTATCCATGTAGCGTGGTCGCTGGATGAAACCATCCACTAGTATGTCTAAGACCTGGTCTCGGTCGTGCGATAGTCTCGATCCCATGTGTGGTGTGTGCCATGTCTGAATAATGTAGGCCTTCCAGATATCCTGTCTGAGCACAACATTCCTCTCATGACGGGAGAGGTGGATGTGAGGTGAGTTAGGGTCATACTGAAAAGGCGGCAATCTGTCCATATCAAGTCCATGACTATCAAACCAGACTCTAACCTGAGTGTACCAAGCTCTCTCATATCATAACTCTGATATCTGTCTAGATGCCTCAAAAGCTCTGTATGTGAGTCTGTCTGTAGGGAGCTCCCTCATCCTCTGAATAAAGCACATCGTCTTGAATAGTGCATCTATTACCATGGGTGGTGCAGCTAGCTCTATCCTAATGATGTCATGTGGTACTGACTGTTGCCCGTGAAATAATCGCGAGATCATACGTACCTGTCACCTCTCGATTGCACTCCACTGGGTGATTGTGAGGCCCGGGGCCCAAACTATCGCAGCATACATCATAGCTTGTCTGACTAGTGTGTCAAATAGCCACCCCTTCGTGCGGGTCTCCTGGAAGTGTGGAGACCAAATAGAGTGGGGGAGAGTGGACAACCTTGCTTAACACCGATGGTGCTAGCAATGGCCTCAGACATACCTCCGGGACATTGTAGCCTCCTAGTCACCTGCTCATAGAGTGCATAGATGGCCCAAATCATCCCTGATGGTACTCCCAAGCTCTCCAATTCCTCTTTCGTGTTTGCCCTCTCCGTAGCCCACTCTTCTTTTTCTTTCTTTCTCTCCCTCTCCCACTCTTCTTTCTCTTTCTTCCATGTTTTCCTCTCATTATGATATGTTTCTACTTCTTTCTTCAGCTTTGAGAGGCGGTTGATGATGGTCGTGATAGTGGAGTCCACCATCTTCTTGTTTTCTTTGATAGCTATGGTCAGTTTGTCCTCCGTTTTTGTCAAATCGTCCTTCTTAGCCGTAGTGGTCATGGAGTTCGAAGATGGAAAAATGCTCAGTGTGCTGAGCCCAAAGACTTGCGATGAAGATGGGAGCGCTCTTGATGCACGATTTTTTTGGGGGGGGGGGAAGAGAGAGAGAGAGAGAGAGAGAGAGAGAGAGAGAGAGAGAGAGAGAGAGAGAGAGAGAGAGAGAGAGAGAGAGAGAGAGAGAGAGAGAGAGAGAGAGAGAGAGAGAGAGAGAGAGAGAAGGAAAGGAAAGGAAAGGAAAGGAAAGTGTTTTTACGTCTATTAGGAGGCTGAACTCGGCCTATGAGACAAATCGATGTACATGGGTGTATCTTCTGTCTATCAGAGAAGATAAAAGTGCTGAAAAAGAAACTAGTAAAACAGATACATATCTGCGTGGTATGCGTGTGGAGATACCCATGAAAGTGGGGGGGGGGTGTATGGAGTGTGATATCTATTATAGTCTATATGCAAAGGGGTATTACAACAAGCATGGGAATGCATCTGAAACGACTAACTAGCTCCATCCTGTGCTAGTGGGCGGGTGTAAGATGTGATACATAGGTGGAGGTGGAGTCAGGGCCATCGTGATAGCTGCAGCGGGATCAGCCATCATCTGGAATCGTCTCTCCTCCATGGCTCGATGGTGACGAGCCTGGATCTCTGCAATCTGATGTCGGTGATGTCTCGGGGCCCGATATCCTCTAGCATGGGGTCGTCTCCTAGCTCGAGCAGTCTGAACCTGCTAAAGAGTCACCCCTCTTGGTGTGTGGGCTAAGGGGGGGAGGGCTGCAGCACGTCGTGGAATAAAGAACTCAGTGAGCTGACTCTGTCTCCCTCCTGTATGGGCCGCTACAGTAGGCTGGAGTAGGGAATCTCTGTGACTCTGTATCTCTAGTAGGAATTGCCTGAGCTGTCGCTGGTCTCTAGAGTCCATGATCTCTTGGAGGGTGGGCTGCCCTGTAAATAGAGTCCCGTATCTAACTCTGATGCCATCATATGCGCTACATCTGCATACAAAGTGCTCCTCATCCTCCATCTCTACTCTGCAAACCCTGCATATCCGCTCCTCTCTGGGAATGTTTGCGGCTCTGCCCGTCTCAATCTCTAGTCTATGTGATGAGACTCTCAACTGGCCAATCGCTACCCTCGAGCTATGAGGCATGTAAGTATCCATGTAACATGGCCGCCGGATGAAACCGTCCGCTAGGATGTCTAAGAACTGGTCTCGATAGTGCAATAGTCTCGATCCCATGTGTGGTGTGTGCCATGTCTGACTAATGTAGAGCTTCCAAAGGTCCTGTCTCAGCACAACATTCCTCTCATGACGAGAGAGGTGGATGTGAGGTGAGTCTGGGTCGTACTGAAAAGGCGGCAATCTGTCCATATCAAGCCCATGACTATCAAACCATACTCTAACCTGAGTGTACCAAGCTCTCTCATATCCTGACTCTGATATCTGTATAGATGCCTCAAAAGCTCTGCGTGTGAGTCTGTCTGTAGGGAGCTCCCTCATCCTCTGAATAAAGCAGATAGTCTGGAATAGTGCATCTACTACCATGGGTGGTGCAGCTAGCTCTGCCCTGATGATGTCATGTGGTACCGACTGTTTCCTGCGAAATAGTCGCAAGATCATACGTACCTGGGGCCTCTCGATCGCACTCCACTGGGTGACTGTGAGGCCTGGGGCCCAAACTGTGGCAGCATATATCATAGCTGGTCGGACTAGTGTGTCAAATAGCCACCCCTTCGTGCGGGGCTCCTGGAAGTGTGCCTGGTGACATCTCCGCTCTAACATGGCTAAAGCTGCATATCCTCGTGCGAGTCTATTGGTGGCTGACTGTCTCATGATGAAGGGGCCAGGTAAGCTCGTGAATGTGACTCCGAGGTAGACATAGGAAGTGACCACCTCAATCTGTCCACCGCCGGCTGTGAATCCTGCTCCATTCCTCACCAAGGGGGAGGTGTGGAAGATCATGACCTTGGTCTTGCCAAGGTTTACTGTCAAGCCCTTCTGTGTACAAAACTCATCGAGGGCATCCAAGTGGTGCTGTAATCCATCGGGTGACTCTGAAATCAAGACAATGTCATCGGCATATAATAAAATGTGGACAGGTGTACCTGCGAGGTCTGCACCCTCTCCTCCAGCTCGGAGAATGTAGTCCTCAATCTCATTGATGTAGAGACCAAATAGAGTGGGAGAGAGCGGGCAGCCTTGCTTAACACCGATGGTGCTAGCAATGGCCTTAGACATACCTCCTGGACCCTGTACTCTCCCAGTCACCTGCTCATAGAGTGCATAGATAGCCCAAATCATCCCTGATGGTACTCCCAAGCTCTGAAGGCGTTGGAAGAGCCTCTCTCGTGGCACTGTATCGAAAGCTTTGCGGAAGTCCACAAAGCAGCAATATAGTCTCTTCTTCCGCACCTTTGCCCCGTCAATGAGGCAGCGCAAAATGAAGATGTGATCAATAGTAGAGAAAGCTCGCCGAAAACCTGCTTGGCCTCGTGCTCGTAGCCCCTCCGTCTCTGCGTATGAGCTGAGCTCTGCCTCAAGTATGGCACCGTATAGTTTGGCCATGGTGTGGCCAATCATGATGGTCCTGTAATTCCCTGGATCCAAGGTGTCCCCAGATTTGTGGATAGGCACAATGGTGTGCCTAGTCCACTCCTCTGGGAAGCCCTCTCCTATAGCCTGGTTGAAGGCATGTGCAATCAACGGGGCTATAGTGGAGGCTGCATATATAAGATGCTCGCTCTGCAATCCCGTATGGTCTGTCGAACGTCCTTGTCGCAGTCGTCCTATGGCCCTCTCAACCATCTTTGCTGTGAAAAGAGAAGAACTAGTAGGGCGAGGCTCAAGTGGCTGGGGAATGGGAGGCTTCCCAGGCACCTCATATGATCTCTGAGCATAATCATGCCATGTATGTAGGTCCCCAATAGGTGTGGTCGGGTGTGGCTCTCGTAGGGTACGCCATGCTGCGGCACTGTCCATACTCTCTCTCTCTCGTAGAGAGAGAGAGAGAGAGAGAGAGAGAGAGAGAGAGAGAGAGAGAGAGAGAGAGAGAGAGAGAGAGAGAGAGAGAGAGAGAGAGAGAGAGAGAGAGAGAGAGAGAGAGAGAGAGAGAAATGAAATGAAATGATATATTTACGTCTTCAGAAGGCCAAAATGACCTATGAGACCAAAAGTTACAAAACTGGTGAATCTGATACAAAATCTGAGTACCAAAGGAAGTGGTATTGAAAATGAAAGATGTAAAATAGCTGGGAAAAGGCTAACACCAAGACTAATACAACAAAGGGCTGATACATAGGAGGGATGTGCTGACATACAAGGCTAGAGATCTATCCTCATATGCACTGTGGGCGTCTGAAAAGTACAGCTCGAATCCTCCGCTGTAGAGAGAGAGAAAGAAAGAAAGAAAGACTTTTTAACGTCTATTAGAGGCCAAAATCGGCCTATGAGACAAAACATATACATCAGTATGATCCAATCCACTGTGATCCCAAAAGGAAAATAAAGCGTGAGTACAAAAGACGGGTATAAAAGGAGTGGACAATAACTGGCCTCAAGGGGGAGAGAGAGAGAGAGAGAGAGAGAGAGAGAGAGAGAGAGAGAGAGAGAGAGAGAGAGAGAGAGAGAGAGAGAGAGAGAGAGAGAGAGAGAGAGAGAGAGAGAGAGAGAGAGAGAGAGAGAGAGAGAAAGAAAGAAGAAGGAGAGAGAGAGAGAGAGAGAGAGAGAGAGAGAGAGAGAGAGAGAGAGAGAGACTTTTTAACGTCTATTAGAGGCCAAAATCGGCCTATGAGACAAAACATATACATCAGTATGATCCAATCCGCGAGAGAGAGAGAGAGAGAGAGAGAGAGAGAGAGAGAGAGAGAGAGAGAGAGAGAGAGAGAGAGAGAGAGAGAGAGAGAGAGAGAGAGAGAGAGAGAGAGAGAGAGAGAGATTAACGTCTTCGAAAGGCCAAAGTTGCCTATGAGACATAACCATATACAACTGAAAGTCATCTAGGCATGCAAAAAACAAAAGTGGGTAAAATTGAAACAAAATTAGGTGATGTGTTGGTGTGAAAGATGGCGTGGCTCTGTCTTCACAAAAAAATGGCCACGTAGTACCATGGATCAGTGGAGTATAGCTCTAGTACCATAGATAATAACTACATTATCCTAAAAATAACCATCGAAAGGTATGTGCTTGAGTGGGGTGAATGGTATCCCTTGTCTTGGTCATATGGTAAACATATCTTCAAAATTTTGTCCTCGTATCATCGTGGTATCCGATACCGATGAATGTGGGGCCATCATCTCACCCGTTGTGCATGAGCATGCTGAAGTGGGAATCCTATATTGGGGGTTGTAGAGTCTCACGTGCCTTCACTCTTTGGAAGAAATCAATGATACTCTGCTATATACCTACGCTCTCTGTCTATCTAGGTTGTAGCAACTTATCTCGTCTATGATATGCATTTATGAGAAAGCATCTGAGTCAAACCTAATCCTCACTCAAAATACACTGTTGTAATGCGCTCTCTAATCGAAACCGTGTCCTAAGATCTGAATACTTTGGACATCGTACCACAAATTGCTCCTCACTCTCTACTTCTCTTTGATAAAGTGGACAAGTGTGCTCCTCTTTGGGTATCCCCTTGGATCGCCCATGCTCGATCTCTAAGTGGTATGATGCTACTACAAGGTGTCCAATGGCTACTCCGAAATGATGGGGAAGATAAATCCTCATGTAATGTGGAGTAACCATAAATCCTTGATCTGATATCTGTAGAAAAAGCTCACGATAGTAGAGCTTTTTTGTTGGAAGTGGCTCATTCTGATTAATCTAAGTTCTAGCTCACGACACTCGTCATTGAACCCACTATTCTGAGGCATAGACCCGATGCATGATGGATGTGCATATATGTGATAGGGAAAGCTCGGTATGATCGAATCGTGAAGGATAATGGTAATTTGTGAAGTGAGAATGTCGAGAGGGGCATGTGGGTCAAGTGAAAGCAAATGCAAATGGAGATGATATGTGCAAATATGTGACAACTCATGGGTAAAATGGACTTCGTTCGGTGTGCGGAATGACGTGGGGAGAGTGCTCGAGTAGAGAAGAGAGAAGTGAAAGTGAGATAAGTATGGTCAACTTTGGGGGGCATCTTCAGACGGAGAGAAAAGGTATCAAGTATGTCGCAGCTGGTGAGCCTAGCATGTAGTCTAGAGTGCTTATGCCACCACCGTGCAGAAAGCGAGTCTACCTGCTACGAACTAACAGGCTTATTAGCCTGGGGAATCACTAACTCCTTTTCCTGACCTGTGCCAACACTGCATCCCATTATAAATAACGAGATGGTGAGGACTCCCAAGCTCAAGTAGATGTCTTCCATATCTTGTGGCATCCGGCCCTGTATCCTTCCATGTTCTGCTTATCCGCAACTCATCCGAGTCTAGACCCCTCATGATGTGTGGTTGCCCCATACCATAGAACTCAAAGTGTTCGGACTCTCTACATGTGAAAGTCTTCAAGAAGGAAGACTTCACCAAGAGTAGAGTAACATAGTATGTCCTCAGACAGCAGGGCATAAGGAGAATCTCTATCTCAGGGCTGATTATCTAGTCTGGCATAAGGAAGCCTCATGGGGGAAGTAGGAGATGGCTATGTAGACCCGTCTCTCTCGAGCAATCTCTATCCAGACCCACATATATCATGCCTCCTCGTCTCTGGTCATGATCTGGATGTGTCTCTGAATACCTTGTCTATACAAAAGTGCCACCCCTCTTGAATCACATGCAGTACTCTGTCTCCTAGTGGCCCTGAAGGTAGACTCCCACTCGAATCCCGACACGTGAGGAAGACCTCTCTCTGGGCTCTTGTCGATCTCTGTAATCTGGGTTAAGTCATGTGCCTGTAAGATCTCCTCAAGCTGATCCGGTTATGTCCATGGTGCACCATTGTAGTTCCAAACTGCTCATCTGAGGAATATTTCCTTGAAGTCTCTTGCAAAGTTTCATAAAAAATGAAGTACACATCATACAAACTTTTGTAATCTCCACCAAATAGGGACAATTCAAATCAGATAGGAAGTCATTATTTCTAATGTTCTCCCTCTCACCTAAAGCTTTTTGCACCAGGTAAACTCTGAAATCAAATGGTATACATGAGAGGCAAAGAGAGATTTTCAGAGCTTGTGATGTGAGGACTTAACAGCTTCCCTTTTTTAGTATGGGTGACGTAATAATGTGCCTTGTGCATTATTAGGGAGTCAGGGTAGCCACTTGCGACAAAAACTGGCACCATTTAGGGGGGTATCTGGGCTACATCACAATATTTTAGATGGGATAATCTTCTTTTTCATGACCTCTTCTTATTTATAATCATGCAACATGGTTCTAGCACTCATTTTTTGTATACAACAGGATAGTTTCATGAAATTGCATACAACTAGAATACTTTAATTTTCATATGCAGAATGAACTTGGTCTTCAATTCATTTATGGCGTTGAGCTGACTTTGTATTATTGTAAGATATTCATTTTCCCTCCACTTCAGTTGCATCATCACCTTTGAAATCCTTTCTTTCTTTCTTTAAATAAATGTTTTTCTTTGCAATGAAAGAAATTGTAAAATAAAGTTGATGCATTTTTGAGTACCTGAATCAGCAACTTATTGGAGTCCCAACTAAGGAAGAATGACCAAGCAGAAAGAATCAGCAAAATAATAACGGTAGCACCAGTCTGCAGATATGTAAGCTTTTAAAAACTCTTCATCAATATAATCAGCTATTTCTTGTTAATGAAACACATACATCATATTGAATTCCTCTTGTAATATTTTGTCTGATAGAAAAAAATGCTTCACTTCGACCACTATCACTGGTGGCAATGAGAAGCTCTGAGGGACGATACTTTGCTTCAGCCTGCTTTTTCCCATCGAGACCTGTAGAAGGTAGAGGATACACCTGCTGAAATGTGGCAACTCCAGGGTCAAGGCCAGAGCATATCATTGAGCTATTCTGACTGCTGGAAGTGCATTCATCGCACGAAATGTACGGGGGGCTAAAGCATCCATCTTTAACCCCTAGATATAAAAGCTTATACCCATGATTCGTGTAGAACTCATAAAGGGACTCCAAACTATCATTGAAGTGAGATGAATATAATGGACTATGATCAAGCATGCTGAGAGAAGAAACAGGACCATAGTCATTGGCATAAATCCTGAGATTTGGTATCAAGATAACCAGCACTAGCATACCTAACACCAGTTTTTGTGATGTCAATTCAGATAATCTGGTCCACACCTGACTTGGTTTTCCTTTGTAATGATGCTCAGTGTCAGATTCTGCAGCTTTGTTAGTTTGGGCTTCCCGTATCTTGTAACCATGTCTAAACAGCTGCATAGAAACTGGGAAATTGATTGTAGGATCCAAGGCTCATAAGTGAACATGTAAACAGAAAGAGTTGAAAATAAATAAACAGTTAGATGGAAAGTAATACACTTCAAGTACAGATCTTCTGTAACAAGCACCTCTTTTCTGGAAAATGTCTTACATTTACTTCAAATATATGCAAGAGGACGTAATCCCAAATAATTTGTACAAGAGGCTTATCATAACCTAGAACAATATATCAGCTGAGGTAAATGATTCCTATAGCTGGCACTTCCACAGACATAAATGTAGCAATGTACATATGAATAAAAATCTCTACAAAGAGGACCTGCGTTATTTTGTGAGAGCCATAGCTTTCCTTTCATCAAGGCACATGGTTTAATCCATATTACTCAGTCACATGCACAAGAGATACTGAAAGGATAAACAGTGTGAGTAAAGAATGTTGTGCACATACCAATCATTGTTGTGCACATACCAACCATTGTGTATAAGCATTCCCAGACAGGTTCAAAAAGCACTTATTTAGATAGGTGGCATACAAAAACAAATGGCCAAATCATACATACAACTTCAACCTCATTATACATGTCATCAATAAATGGACAAAATACTCAATGAGATGAGAGATTGAAAACTGCCTTCATAAATCTTTAGATAACATCCAGTATAAAAGTTGATGGTTGGAAAAACTGGCTGAAATGTATGGAAAACCTGATGATAATGATGGTTCGTTAAGGGTGGTTGAATCTTGGAACACTGAAATCCAAGACAAGTTCCATGAAATACATGTCCATGCTGGTTCTTGACATCCATTTCAAAAGTATGAGAAAACAGTCCTCTCTAAATTGACACAAGGATATTATCACATCGACTAAGGGTACACTGTAATCACTAATGCAACTATTTTTTCAAGTAGAGAACGAACGACATATACAAAACCTATAATGGGCTGTCTTGATCGTTATGAGTAAAGATCATAATGCCAGAATTAGCATAGATACCTTGGCAGTGCTAATGATAACTGATTTAGAAAAGTCTGTTGTTTGCATCCATTTCGCAGCCCTTGTGAATGATTTTGCTGCCTGTGCAGCTCTTGCCATTATTAAGTTGACCTCCAGCATACCTAGAATCAATGGTACTAATGTTACACTGCCAACCAAGTCCAACCTGCAAGGGAGCGCCCTCATTTTTATAATTGTGATCCTTCTAATATGAACTTCCAACTTGAAAATATGTAGAAGAATCACCAATAAGACCTCAACAATTGTTATTCTTCATTGTTCAATATACATTCACATTCAATACAAATTTAATAATTGGAGGTGGGGGAGAAAGTGGAAAATGAGAAGCTTTAATTAAATGCTGAATTTCAATTTCATGTCATTCTTAGAAACGAATTGGGGCACTCTATCTGAAATTAAATTGGATTTTTTTTAATCCTTTTACCTTCCATGAACTGAAAGTTGCAACCTGTTAGTTATCTGGCCTTGTTCAGCTTTCTAACATACGTTTTGGGAGGGAGGAAAAAAAAAAATAGAATTAGAGAAGGATTCTATTGGCTTACTGTACAGTGTAAGGATGAATAGCACTCGATACAAACAGAAAATTTTCATTCATAGTATTTAGCCAATCAACCCCTTGCTAGACCTGCAAACAGAGGAAAAAACTTCTGGGATGATGACAAGTGTTGCAAAATAAGCAGGTCCCTTCACATCACCTTGAGACTCTCTTTTCAAGTTGGTGGTTATTATAAAGTGGGTTTACATAGTGGAACTCCTTGAGTATTTCAAAGAGTATGCAGTTTTTACCTGAGTTTGGCAAAAACCCAGAATCTACCGGTTTTAATTTGTGGGGACCATCAGGCATTTCAGTCCCCTTTGTTTTCTTCGATGTGAACAGAAATTAGAACAAAACACACGGACCATACATCCAACGGGTGAGACAGTCCTTTCACACATGGGCACATATGGATATGTCGAGTCCAAGACATGATTTGAACCAGGACAGACAATCAGTCAAGACAGTCGAGCGTTTTCCATTATGCCTTGCCAGCTAGATCTAGTCCCAATCTTTTAACCACTCCTGGCTGCAAAAACTTATTTGTTCAAGTCTAAGGTACAAAATCTGATTCAGCATGTGCTCTCTCTGAAAGTATCTGCTTGTATGAAATGGGAATATTTTGTGGAAAATTGCAAGATGTGATTAAAGATTGCGGTAAATTTTTTTCCAAAATCCTCAATTCTGCCAAATGTGAAGCTCAGCAACTTATCTCTTTTATGATAGAAAAGGTTGATGTTGGACATGTACCTTCTGATAAAGAATATGTTCATCTTTGTAAGGCATACAAATGCTTGGAATTAATTGAAAATCAAGCCATTCAATCTTCAAAAGTGAAAGCAAGATGTACGGAAGTTAATGATTTGCATGCAAACTTTAAATGTTTCTTTGACTTTTTACGACTTAAGCATCTCAAGGGTACGATTTCCCAACTTCACGTACATGGATCGGTTTTCAATGATGGAAATTCCATAGCTGTAGCTTGTTCAGAACATTTCGAAAAGTTGTTTGGAGCCTCATATAAATGAGGGGATGCATGGTTTAAATCTCTTCATGAATCTTTGAGGTACACCCCACAATGCGTTGATATTCATATGGCTGTTGCATGTGAAAAGAATATTTTAGAGGAAGAGGTGTGCATAGCTCTCCAATCTCTTAAAAATGGTAAAGCACAAGGTTTGGATGGTATCACAAAAGAATTTGTTGTGGCTTTTTGGCCTCTTCTCAAAAAGCTTGTTCTTCATTTGTGAAATGAAATATGGAGGGATCAAAAAATGCCATACTCTTTTAAGTTGGGTAAGATTAAACTCATTCCAGAACTGGACATTCCTAGGCGTATTGGAGATTGGAGACAGATTACAATGATGAGCATTATATATAAAATTCTTGCTAAAGTCTTTCAATTAAGGCTCAAATATATTATTCATAATGTGGTTCATCCATCGAAGATTGGGTTCATACATCAAAGATCTATTTATGACAATATTTGTCTCATGCAAATATTGATGGAGCATGCAACATCAACCAATCATGAAGCAATTGAGATGCAAATTGATTTTGAGAAAGCCTTTGATCTAATTCGATGGGATTTCATTGCCGTAGTGCTAAAAAGACTTGGTTTCGGAGCCAGATTCTCTAGATTGATTTACATTCTAGCTCAAGACAGTGCTTCTTAGGTAGAGATAAACGGAAGGCTTTCTGGACTGTTTCCTATTGAGCGTTCTATACGTCAAGGGTGTCCTTTAAGCACACTTTTTATGCTTTAGCTTCGTCGCCAATGTTTTATCTTTCGGAATCAAAGATGAATTCGCAATGTATTCATGGTGTTTCTCTTTATGGGATTCAGCAAATTGCAGTTGGTTTCGCTGATGACACGTTTAATTTTGCTAAGGCTGGAGTGGAGAATGTTCGGAATATTTTGGATTCTTTAGCTCCTTTTTC